>MTQE01002208.1:49656546-49674715 GCA_014337955.1 Aspidoscelis marmoratus | reverse complement strand
AAAAAAAAGGAGAGCTAGAGGAGAAACTTTCTGTTGTACCATAATTTCATAATTAAGAAGCAATCCTTCTGACAAAAAGACCAGCCTCCATTTGATTTTTTCACTTCACCTCCAACCCAATGTGATTTGGTTTGGACCAAAAAAGACTGGGGAACATTCCAAAACAAAGTGTCTGGTTTGGCTGGATAAAAATTCAGAGAACACCCTAAAGAGTTCAAGATGGTTCTTGTTTTTGCTGGACTGGGAAGGTTCCACAGACTCCACTGTGGTTTCCCCAATGAGGAAAGGTTGGATGCTTACTTGTTTTCTTCCTCCATGCAACTCCTGTTTGTGTCTAACCTAATTCTGGTATTTTTTTTAATGGATAAGGAACTGCCAGACCCTTCTGTTAGGACCTTTAGTCCATCAGTTGAGCTTAGAAAGTGATGACAGCTGACTTGCCCTTGTTTTCTAGTTGCTACCTTGTGTTATATGTACACCCCTGGGCAGAAAGCTTAGATTTCCTGCTGAATATTTTGATGGGGCTTCCATCCCCATGGATGAAGGCATCTAACAACTCAGCTCCAGACACTATCCTAGGAAGCTAATCATGCCTTTTGGAAAGTCCACAAGGCCAGTGAAGTCCACAAGGCCATCTACAGTTCATGCCCATCATCCATCAGTGAAAGGAGTACGGAAAGAACACTCCTGACCTAAAAGAAAATATACCATTCTGCAGTGGGGGAAGGAATACAAGACCACCCATTGCTAGCTGCCCCCATATGGTCATCTCGCCTTGCAAGCAGTTTTCATTCTTTCATGGTCAAGACAAACTTAACAGCAACACCTAAATAAGATTTTTCTCAACTACAATGTTTCCACCTAACTATTACTCTCCCTCCACCGACTTCCCAGCACTACTCAAACAACATTGGTTGGGGAATAGATATGGTATTAAAAAGTATAAAAAAAAGAGAGCAGGAAAGAATATCCACACAGGTTCAGTCTAGAAAAGTTAGAGGAGAACAGTCCAGAGGATGTCTGAAAAGAATGTACCCTACCAAATTCCTACTCTTAGTAGGTTCACTACTGAAGATCTCACAGTGTAGACAAGTTGACATGAATGCATATTCAATGTTCAAGGAACCTTGACCTAAATTATGAAATGTTAAAAAGAATGAACATTTCAAAAAAGACTACAGCTTGTACCTGGGCCAGGTCTTTCCAACGGTAGAATCTACCTCCTGCAGTGCCTCTGTGGTCTGTGAGTACCCATTATTGCACATTTCAGGTGCTTACTAAAGACCTCTCCTCACATGGGTTGCTGGCTTTTCCATCCAGTTTGTAATGTTGCTTCTTAATCATTTTGATAAGTTTTAACTTGTTTGAACTTTGTATTTCCTGCTGAAGTATCAGTACACTCTTAACTCTACCAGTACAAAACTCTTGGCTGTGTGTATGTGCCTAAAGAATCAGGATAACAGCACACTCATTTTTCTTCTGTTAGGTATAGACCAGTTCCTTATGGCTCACTTATGTCCTAGCCTTCCTAATTCCATTTTTCTACCTCGTTCTCATGTTAAATAAAAATCCTTAACATCAGAAGGAAGAACAAGACTTTGCCACATATAACATTAGTTCCAATGCTGTATACTACTGAATGCTCCAAAATACAGATGACATGAGCTTCTCATTTTTCCATGTCAACTCTGAAAGTCCTTTCTTTTAAATTTTGGAAGAAAGAAGGGAATGTGTAAGTTCCACTATTTCGCAAAGCAGAGTAGAGTTGTAGTCCCATATTAAGGGCCTGACACTTGAATGTTTGCCCAGGGATAAGTATTATTAACTCCAGGGAAGGAGAAATTACAAGGCTATATAAACACATTCTCAGACAACAGCCAGGGACTGTACAGTGAAAGCTCTATTCTCTGGAGATGAATGAACTAAAGCTGGTTATCAGACTTGCTGCATACATTTCAGTAATTTAATCCTGAACAAAAAATTCTTCAGATCTACTATTATACACATTTGCTAAGTTTGTCTAAGTTGTTGCTTAAAATTCACAAGCTAGTTTCCAAAAACACACTGTAGATCTGTTTAAGGAAGTCAAATTTGCAAATATATGAATCTTCTGCCTTTTCTCCTGCCATGAATAGCAAAAGACAATCAGAACTCCTCACTTATTTATTTATTTATATTTATATCCCGCCCCATACCCGAGGGTCTCTGGGCGGCTCACAACATTTTAAGACACAAACATATCAAATCTGTATAAAACAATGCTAAAACCCATACAAGGTTTAAAATCCAACATAATAATACTAGAAAACAGAGATACAAAAACAGTAGTGGAGTGTGCACTGGGGGGGGGGGGGGGGGGAGGCTTTTAACCAAAGGCCTGAGTGAAGAGGTGCGTCTTCACCGCCCTCCTGAATATAAACAGGGAAGGGGCCTGACGCACCTCCAAGGGGAGACCATTCCACAATCTGGGGGCCATCACAGAGAAGGCCCTCTCCCGGGTGCCCACCCGCCTAGCTACTGAAGGAGGAGGGACAACCAGAAGGGCCTCCCCTCCAGATCTTAAGACACGGGCAGGTTGATATGGGAGAAGGCGCTCCTTTAGATAGCTGGGGCCCAAGTCACTTGCAAATAGGGAAAATACAGTACCTTTTTTAAAACAATGACAACTATTGTATAAGAGAATACTATTTTTACTCCTGTGTTTGATACCCAAATTATTATTTTTATTCAAAATGAGTTGCTTGAACCATGTTTGCTAAGAAGCAATTGGAAGAGACAGGAGGAAAAGCAGCCCCCTTTCCGACCATAGTAGACTGTGTGGGTGCTTGTGACCTAGCAGTTAAAACTGTAGAAACATGGTTAAGAATTCTGGTAGAAAAATCAGGAAATCCAATATTCCAAACTTACTATAGCCATGAACTGACCTTTTAGCATTAAATAACTGTTACTGTCTGTTCAGCTTTTAATACCACTTCTCCCATCCAAATTCTTCAGCTGAAAGAAACGGAACTTGCATATTTAAGAGATGAATAAAATGTGGTGGTTCCCATTAAGCTGCTACTACACAATACTTGCACTGGTAAAAAGATGATACATATTATTTCTTGAAGCAATCCTCTGGTATTCTAAAGGAAGACAACTTGCCAAATGGGGAATTTAAGACATCCAGATTTGACTAATATTACTCCTCACCACAAGCTTCCACTGTGTTCTTTACATGGTTATTAAAGAGTCCAAGATGCAGGATAAAATGATTGCTAACATATATAAACCTCTTACCTTGCAACATGCATCTGTATGCTGACTCTGATATTGCATAAATGTGTGGAGGCATCTCATGGCGTTTCTTTCCTCTGTACATTTCAATTATGTTCTCGGAATAAATTGGGAGGTTCTTATAAGGATTTATTACTACACAGAAGAGTCCAGAGTATGTCTACAAAAACGCAAAATAAAAGTAAATGATTAGTTAGTTAGGAATAAAGGGTAACAATGACCATGTTTTGACTGGTGCTGTAAGTTCTCTCCATAAATTTAAAACAAAAAGCCTGTCAGAATAGAAGTTTAAAATATTTTATGCAGGTATATGAATGTATAAATGCATCAATTAGTGATTGTCATCTGCTGGGCAAAACCCAGTTTCCAGAAGGGTGCTGTACAACAATTCTCAATTACAAAGAACACCTAAATAAAGCATCAACCTCATGCAGTTTTAACTTAAAACTAATTCCACCGAACCTGAAAGTGCACGAGGAGGCTTGCCTTAAGAAGTACCGGGGAGAGCAACGCTTAAGATACTGTTTTGCTACTCCAGTTGTGAAAAATCTCTTGCCTTTATGAACTACTGTAGTTATTGTTACTGAAGGTTTCCCAATATGCAACAAAAAAATAGACAAAAAGTGTATGTGTGCGTGTATAATATATATAGTGACTTCTGATCTTCTCCACTGATGGTTATAGATATTTACATTCATGCCCCTCCACAACTAACATAATAGTTTCAAACCTGCTGTGAGATACCATAAACTCTCAAAATTTATTTTTTTTTCCTTTCACGCAATGATTAACACTTTTGTTAAGATCAAGTCCTTACTGTATATGTTCAGAAGACAGCTGAACACACATCAGTTTACCCTGGGCTGGGGAAACAATACCCCCTCCCCATACAGGCACTGTCATTGTTTTACTGGTATTTTTTACTGTTATGCTATTGTAACTCACCCTTAGACCTTCAGGTATAGGGCAGGAGAGACAAATAAATAGCACTTGAAAAACAGGAGGGCACAGTTCAATTCCACTCAGATGGCACTTACAACAATAAATTACTAATTTTGATATTTGCTTATAAAGACAGGAACCAAAGTGGCTCATAAGATTCCATTAAATCAACAGGAATGTTTTAGGTTGGTGAGCAATGGATGAACAATTCAGAGAAAACATTACATACCTAACCTTTAGCCAGCAGCAGCCCAAATCATCTCAGACCGTCCATCCTGGGCGCTCAATGCACCCACTGGGAGGTCTCTGCATCAGCATCTCCTGGTCACATAGTACCCTACTCTTTAACATGGTGTCCAAGAGGCAACAGGAACTCAGAAACAGCCACACCCATTCCTAAAAAGGGCTCTGGGCCTGGCTACAGTTTCTCACCCACTGCCACACCAGAGGGCAAAGGGAATGCTGAAGCAACTTCTACGGCACTGACCACTCACCAAATAAAGAAGAAAAAAGGAGACATGGCTATGAGGCTCTCCACAGCCTCTTTAGGAGAAGACCAGCCAAAAGGCTGTAGCTACAAGAAAAGATAACCAAAAAGAAAAAGAAAATGACTCCTTTGTAATCTCCTGCTGCCCCAACAAAGGCAGATAAAGAACTGGGGACTGACAGTGCTGGGACTTCCCTTATAAGATCATCAATCTCTTCTTCTGCCTAAACAAAGATAGACTACAATACTTAAGAGTTCCAGTGACCCTCAGCACACAGGCCATTAGGAAGGAGTCTGTAAGGAGGGAGCTACATGTCTGAGTGATAAAGGACAATCCTTGTGACCCCATTTAATTTATAATGGACAGGAAGAGGTATGGTGATGAAAACAAGAGACATACAGTTCAGAGACAGAGTTTTAGATATAGTGTACTAAGACTAACATGCATATTCTGCCTCTTAACCTTCAGATTTGAGGACGCTTGTCAAACTAGTCTGATGGTGCTGTTATTAAATACCAGGACAGACCAAAGTAAGCCATAAAATACCTATTACATGATCGTGGATGTATGGGCTAACCTGACGGGGTATTACAGAGAGCTCAGCATGTGAACTGAGAGGCACAATGCTTACTTAGCTTTCCCCTCAGAGGATATTGGGTACAGCCCAGCTAGCACACTGAGGTAGGGAAGTCCCTACAACCAAAAAGGCTCCATTTCTCTCACCTGTACCATCTATGCTAAAACAATAAATCTTGTTTAGAAATAGAAACATTGTAGAATAATAATGAAGACTTCATGCTTCAACCTATACCTGAATTTTGTTACACTGGCAAGTTTTTTACTCCTCTATCAAAAGATAGAAATTCTTACAATGAGTTAGTATACTTCACTAATTATACTCATCATATTTTAAATGCAAGATTCAGTTTGCTCTGCTCAAGCACATTGCATCATCTCAAATTGTTCACTGTTTCCTAGTTTAAAGTTTGCACAAAGCCCAGAAAGCACCTGGATACATTCCCAGCCAGAACAATGCTAATGTCCTAAAAGAAACTTTTGCATAATCAGTGTCACTTGAGTGTCTGTCTGCAGAATTTTATCAAAAGTACATCCAGCATCACTGCGACTGTTTCTATCAGTAGCTTGAACTTAATGAGGTATGACTTTCTCTCAATTTGACAAAGATTTCATTACATAGTAAATAAACTATACTTTTAACATTATACAATTTTATAACTTGAAATTATAAACGTCTATCTGACCACAAGTCTAGCTGAATAATAATTTTGAAGTATAGTAAGACAAAATTATCTTTAAGTGTTTCTTGATCTTCTGCAGATCTTAGAACCCTCCTTAGTCACTAAGTCAAGTTCATGCTGTATCTAGTCCCTCCTATATATAATTCTTCTTGTCTATTTCTTGCCTATTTCCAAAAGCCTTTACAAAGGGAACTCAAAAATATGGACCAATTTTAATCTGTTTTCTTGGGGGTTTTTCCACTGTCACTAGAAGTACCCATTAAGTACCCATTAATGCAGTGGTTCTCAACCTGGGGGTCGGGACCCCTTTGTTGGTTGAACTGTCCTTTCAGAGGGGTTGCAACGAGTCTCCCGCAACCTTTCCCTCCCACCTTCCAGCTGCTCTGCCCCCGTGGTTGGGGGTCTCCACGACATGGGGAACTCCATTAAGGGGTCGCGGCATTAGGAAGGTTGAGAACCGCTGCATTAATGGGTACTTAATGGGTACTTCTAGTGACAGTGGAAAAACACCCTTGGTCACCCTGGTTCACGACCCTTTTCAGGAAAGGGGGGAATGCAACCTTGTTGGTTCGCTTTGATCTCTCTGTATTTTTAAAATGCTATTTTCCGGAAAAGGCTACCATTTTTGAGAGCTAAGTTCTGCTCCTATCGCCAATGCCACTACCACACAGGAGCCACAGGGGATTCTATTTGACACCTTGGGCACTAAATTGAGGAGGTCCTCAGCAACTTGATCTTATTTTTGATTCATATATCTCACCTCCGGGAGCAATCATCAGGGGATCTGCAGTCAGGTGCCATCAGTATTCCATCCAGTTCACAAGGAGTCTAGGTGCTTGACGCTTGCCCAGAGGCTGTAATGGGCTGGATCTGGACCAATAAATTGAAGCTGAATCCAGATAAGATGAAAATACTGTAGTGTGTGACAAAAGTTCCTTATTTCAGATGGAAGTGCACTTTCCTAGAAGGGACAAGTGCATAATCTGGGACTACTTTTTGATTAATCTTTTACTTGACTCTCAGGTGACAGCAACGGACAATAATTTCTCCTTTCAGATGTAGCTAATTTGCCAGCTATGGCCTTTTCTAGGCAAACATCTTAGGGCCTTGAAATTCAGGCTCTGGTAACTTCTTGACTCAACTGTGGCAATGTTTTCTATGTGGGGGTGCCCTTTAGGACAATTTGGAAGCAGCAAATAGTGTAAAATGCAGCACTGAGTCTACAGATAGGCATTGCTGACTGGAAGCACTCTTATTTTAAAGGAACTGCACTGGTAACTAATTTGCTATCAAGCTGAATCCAAGGTTTTCATCTGATCAAGCCTGAACTACACTCCTCAAAAAAATTACAAGAACACTTAAATCACACATTGGATCTTGATGAACAAAAGATTCAAAATGAAAATCCTTATCAATAGAAATTGTGCAATTCACTGAGAACAAAATTTATTCACATCAACCAACTAAGAGTCGGATTCCAGATCATCCTAACAATCAAAGTAAAAAACTGAAATCACAGGCTGATCAGATTTGTTTGAATTTCATTACAGCAACTCATAACATGACTCAGTAGTGTCTTTGGCCCCTAGGTGCCTTTATGTACTCCTGACAATATCCGAAAATGCTCCTGAGGCCCAGATGGTGTCTCCCAGACCTTGATCAGGGCATCAATGAGTTCCTGGACAGTCTGTGGCACTACTTGGCAGCATCAGACACTTTCATACATAATTTCCTAGAGATTCTTAACTGGATTCATACCCGGAGAGCTTGAGTGCCAGTCAATAGCATCAAAGCCTTCTAGGGATGTGCATGAATATTCATAACATTCAAAATTTGTATGAATTCATACAGATTTGGACATTCAAACTGAATGCTTCGGAACATATCAAACTTGTTTACTTTTGTGAACCTGGGGAGGTGGGAAAGCAGCTGCATCAGTCACATCTGCAACAAATCCAGAATGCATCTGAAGTGGATTGAGAGAGGATTCAAAGTGTTTTCAGGGTGGATTTGATGTGTTCAGAGCAAGCTTTGGAGACACATCATCACAAAGCACTGTGTGATCCTGCCCCCTCCTGCCTGCAAAGCCTGCTATGAATGGATGCCTAAGTACATCTTTCAGGCTGGGAGAAAGGCAGGATGCTTCTAAGGCCATCTGCTAGGATTCGAGAGCAGGAGAAGGTTTGCCCTTGACTATGCTTGATGGGCCACTGTGTGCAACAGGATGCTGGACTAGATGGGTTGTGGCTTGATCCAGCAAGGCTCCTCTTATGTTCTTATGTATTGGATATATAGGAGTTTTGTATGCAATTCGTAGTGGGAATTCAAATCAAATTCATATCGTACATTCGTATCGAATTTGAGTCCTACCACATTCGAAGGGGAGCTATTGGAACACATACGAATTTTCTTGACATGAATCGAATCCAAAAAAAAAAAAATCATGCACAACCCTAATGCCTTCACATCTAGGAACTGTCTACACACTCTGGCCATATGAGGCTGAGCACTGTCCTGAGCCAGGCCTACTAAACCAGGGCCTGAACCAGCATAAAGTCTGACAGACAACAGCTCTGAATATTTCATCATGGTACCCAATAGCAGTCAGGGTACCATTAGCTATCACATGGAGGTTTGTGCAGTCCTCCAAGGATATGTCTTCCCAGACCATCACTGATCCAGTGCCAGATGTCAAGTCTGTCACATGCATTCAGTAAGAACCAACTATGGTCTGTAAAGAGAATGGGGTGCCAACTGCAGACCCTGCCAATCCTGATGTTCTCCTGTGAATGCCAGTAGAGCTGCATGGTTTTAGCCTGTGAGGACAAATCACACTATAGAATGTAGGCCCCTTGAGCTATCCTCGTGGGGTGTTACTTGACAGGTTGGTCTGAAACCCCATAAGCCTGCTGGAGGTCATTTAGAAGAGCCCTAGCAGTGCTTCTCCTGTTCCTCCTCGCACAAAGAAGCAGACGGGTCATGATGACCCATGTCCTGCTCCATGCTCTTGAGACTGCTGAGAGACACCTATGGATGTCCTATCCTTGAGAAGCTGAACTACCTGTGCAACCTGAATGGGCTTAGCTACCAGTTGTGACAAGGACACTAGCAAAATGCAAAACTAAAGGATCAGGACTAATAAGGAAAGGGTATTGTCTGTGGCCACCACTTGAAAAAACATTTCCTATTTAGAGCTTGTCTTGCTGTTGCCCCTCCTCCGCATCTGCTGTCACTTTCAATGTAGGTTAAATTGATTTACAATTGTGTTTCCTAACTGGACAGATTTATATCCCTGAATTGGGGTTATACTATGATGTTTAAGCGTTCCTTCAATTTTTGGGGGCAGGATATTTTTAGAGTTCTGCCTGGCTGCCCTGGTTTTAAACTTGGTCTTACATTAATAACATGCTTTTAACTACATGGCATATATAGCCACACACAGAAATTTCACATACTCGTCCTCCACAGACCTGCCGATAAAGTAAGATCTGCTAAAGAGATGCTCTTGACAGCATCACCATCAGATTGTAAAGAGGTAAGCACTTCTGAAAGGGCATTCACTATGATAGCCTCCAACGTATCAAATGACCTCCCCCATTCTCTTTACCCAGGCCTTTGGCTAAGGGGACACCTATCTTCTCCTATGTGCCACATTGTTTTTATCTGTCTCAATTCTGCTTTTACACATTTTTATCTTGTAACCCACCCTGAGGCCTCAGGGGATAGGACAGAATATAAAGGTGAGCAAACCCCAAAATAGGCACTCAAGGAGCGTTCTGAACACAGAATATAAAGCAGAACCAACGGCACCGTTCTGAATGTGATCACAAAAATGGTTCTAAAAATTAATGACATAAAAAGTAGTCGTCATATGCGCAAGTATTTCTGATTTGGCAAGGACCACATGAAGCCCCACAACTATGGATCACAGCGAGCTCTGGAGACACATCATCACAAAGCACTGTGTGATCCTGCCCCCTTCTGCCTACAGTCTGCTATGAGGAGAATCAAGGATTCTAGGGAGAGAGTCAAAGGCAAGAGAGTTTTACCATTAATTTAGTAAACACTTACCTGCCTCTCATTTTCTCCCCATTCTGTAGAAGGCCAGGCTTACAAGATAACAGACACGGCCCTCTTAACAAACTTGTTTCTGCACATGCCTAAAACGTAACTTTCTATTTGTGATCAAGCTCTTCTTTGAAAGTCAATTTTGGAACCAAGGCATACACTTCTTATTACAAAGGAAAATGTAATTTAAAATGTTTCACTTTGGATGTTTCTAAAACACAGGATCTCCTAGGATCTCAGTCTAAGAAGTGCAACATAAATTATATGGATTAAGGCTTTGACATTTTCATTTTATAAATAAGCATCATTTTTCTGCTTATTTTGTTTTGCTGTAGAAATAAGGATATCCCATACTGCAAATCATCAAAGCAGGACCTGCAGTTAGAAGCCCAGGACCGTCAGGTACTTCGTCTGACAGTCCAGGCTCTCAGATGAACTTTTATGCAACTTTCAGGGAGTTCCAATGGTGCAGAGAACTTGCCTGCTTTCAAAAGCCTGGCTGCTATTATTGCGCTCTTCACAGGTGCACTGAGGCTTTTGGAAGCAGACAAGTTCCCTGCACCACAAAGACCCCTCACAAGATATGTAAAGGTGCTGTGGAGAGCGGCACCTCACACTCCCAGGCTTTTTACTACAAGCCCAATTCAAGGTGTTAACTTTGACTTATAAGGCCCTAAATGACTTGGGCCCTAAAGGAACACTTTCATCCATATCAACCTGCCCGTGTCTTAAGATCTGGAGTGGAGGCCCTCTTGGTTCTCCCATCACCTTCAGGAGTAAAAGGGGTGGGCACCCAGGAGAGGGCCTTCTCAGTGATGGCCCCTAGGCTATGGAATAGTTTCCTTTGACAAACATCAGGCTCCTTCACTGTATATGTTCAGGAAGGCAGTGAAGATGCACCTCTTTGCACAGCCCTTTGGTTAAATAGGAATATACTGTCTCTTCCCACTTTTCAGACACTGTTACTGTTTTAATATATACTATTGTTAAGATTCTCTGAAATACTTCCATTTGAAAATCCATACTAATCAAATGTAACAATCTTGAGAATAAGGGAGAATCGTGCTGCATTTACTTGCCATTCCTATCAGTTGTAGTCAGTATTTCTATTACAGTATCTGAAAGAAACTATTTTCCAAAGTATCATACAGCCTGAAGATTTGTTGCTGTGCCTCAATACCTTCTCATGGATAACTATACCAGCTGGACTCAGTCTAGCTTTGTTGTGTTAAATGTCTAAAGAGCAATTTCAAACAGAACTGCTTTCTGTAAAGGAAATTAATTCTACTGAAACACCCACTGAGAAAGCATTTTTAATTTAAAAACCGTGTACAGACTTAACAGACAAATTTTCAATATGCAGTGCTGTATCCAATTCATCTGAATAGAATTTTGCTTTCCACTCCACTTCTTTTCAGTTCTTCCTATAGCACTGATGGCTTTTACAATATTTAGGTTGGCATTAACCTATTTCTAAGAGTCTGGAAGATGCAGCCAAAAAAATCAAATGTTGTTGAGAAACCACACTGGGTGTTTTAAGACCTAATATTTTCAGTGTTTAAGTGATGATTTCCAAATTCTGACAAACTGATTTGTCAAATAACACATATGGACTTTAAAAGACTCCTTTATGCATACTCCAACAACAGAAGTAAGAGAATGTTGTTTTATTTTGACAGGAACTTTTAACAAGCATTATCCTAAAGAAAGGTGGGCAACCCTAAGTCTCTGACATGCAAAAGGAAGAAGTGACCCACTAGCCACTTATTAATCGTCTGTAACAGTTGGGATTCAGAAATCAAGACTACGGTTTCTGCTCACAGCTTTCACCTCCATGACTGCCAGCCCCAAGGTAAAAGAAATGGAATGAAACAATAAATATGTCACTTTTGACCTAATCAAATATTGGCACAAGACAGCAAAACTAGTTACCTGCTTCTTCCCAGTACCCTGGACAAAAGACAGGGTTTGTTCAATCTGGTATGAAACTCTTAGGTAGCCATATTGCAGGCATCAAAAATAACCTCACAACCACTCATGTTGGCTGCAATTAATAAGACACTCAACAAGAAAAGGGGAAATTGGCATTTACCATATTACAGTTGAAATCTGTTCTCGCCTCACTAGCAGCAGCAAAAACCATCCCAATAAAAAGCAAAAATAGGTGCTTTATTGTGGTGAAAACTGCAGCCTACTCTTTATACGTCATATTTAGTCCCAGTGGCAGCAACCAGCCTGGATAACGTTTAAGAAAGGGCTAGACATAGTCATGGAGCATGAGTGTATCAATGGCTATTAGAATTAATGCCTAGATACTGCCTTCAGATTGTAGAGACTGGCATAATACTTCTAAAGGCCATTTGCAAGGAATCAAGAGAAAGTGAAGGTTTTGTCTTTGTCTTCCACTTGAGAATGCCCAGATGCAATTGGTGGGCACTGTGTGGGACAGGATGCTGGACTAGATAGGCATCTGACAGAGCATGGCTCCTCTTATGTTCTCTCTTCAGAGAGCTTTTTCAGGAATGCAAATATGAATCTAAAACTCTTAATTTGAACGGGGAAAGGAAGAAGAAGACTAAGAACTCTTGCATGTTGCTTCTTTGTTGCAAATAACTCCCTTCCCTTGCAAACACTTCAGCCATGAACCAAGTTTTCAGTCAACCTTTGTTATCCAATATATACTGCTGGCCAATGCTCTACATTAAGAGACAGCATTTCACTTATGGAGAAACAAAGGCAACTAAAACAGACAAAAGATATAAATCATAAAATCAAAGCTCCATAATCTCTAGGGATGTAATTTTAATAAGAGTGGAGGGGCAGAATGGTGTGTGAACAATCCCAGATATGCTTTTTTTCTTTGTCTAATCAGTCAACTAACAGCCCAATAAAGCAACAAGGATACCAATAGGGGGAGGGGGCTACAAAGCTATGATCAACACTGAGCGAGTAAATGGAACAGGGCAACTCTCTCTTCTTTTAGTCCCCTTGCATAACCCCCATATCTTGAAACTACCCTATCAGGAGCATGTTCAACAAATACAAACAACAAGTTTTCTAACTAGAAAAAATCTTGCACACAACTGGTAAAACATGATTTCCCCTGTTTAATTCCATCTTGGAAACCTTCAGTTTTGTGATTTGATCTCTGGGGCAGCACTAACCTACACCTGTATACTAGGCCTCCAAGGTTCCCTAGACTCTGTTTCCATAGGTGGCAATTACTTGCACAACCCCATTTTGCAATACGTTGTTTTCTAGGAATCAAACCATAAAAGATATCCATATCACCCATGTGAAAAGTAACAGCCTCTATACTCAGTCAACTAGTGAAATAAATTTAATTTTTAACTGAGGTCAAACTAAACACATTTAGGCTGGATTACTATCAAGCCTGTTGAAACCAATGATTTACACAGAACATTTGCAACAATGTGCAGTTGGCTAAAGGGTTTCAACAAGCAGCACACTATGGTAGAACTGACACTGTGTACCTTTTCAAGTTTTCTTGAGTGCAGTTAGGGTGCAAAACATACAATGCATATGGAAAGCACAGCATCCACATGAATGCCATGCTCTTTCCCTGCTATGCCACCATAAGAGCCCTTATGGTGCTTTAATAGTAGAGCTATTTACCCTTTTGAACAAAGGGTATGACCCTGTCTTCAAATCCCTCTCTACCATCAGATTCAAAGCCAGGAATTTCTGTTTTGATTCTGAGTGCAAGGGAACATCATCATCCCCCATCTGTCAGATAGCAGCAAGAGATAGGAAGTGATAGCCTTTTATCTTCCAGGCTCAAGATTACAGCTGATTCTGCTGTGGGGGGATTCCCCCAACATGATTTGACAGAAGGGGGCTTCCAGCGGCATACAGAAAGCATGAACAAAAGAAATTCCAGAAGAGAAAGTAAGCTCCAGAAATACACCAGACTAGAAAGGATTACAAAGCCACTTCTATAACCCTAGGACTCCAAAGAATCACAGTGAGATCCATAATCTCCAAGTGAGGAAAATCTGAAACAATGGTGATTCTTCCCAGAAGGAGCCAGCCTACCAAAATTCCTCCATGATCACAACCTTGATTCATCCAAGAAGTCAGGAAAGAGCCCAGGTGAACATTTAAGGAATTTGCCTTAGATTAGGACAGAATTTATGACTTCACTATTAGAGAGACACCGAGCAAAACCAGTATCCCTGAGAGAGCTGCAAAACAAAAAACACTGCTAACCACATAAAGGTTTGTCTTACATGCAATATATATATATATATATATTGATAATGTTCTATAAGGACTGATGAGTCAAAGGTGGAATCTTTTGGAAGATGCAGGCCCTAGTGGTGGTAGGGGGATGGTGTGGGGATGCTTTGCTACTTCAGGCCTGAGGAGACTTCTCACAAATGATAGAACCATGATTCAGCTCTCATCTCTCTAACAAAAAATCATGAGGAAGACTATCATGTCATCAGTCTCTGATCTGAAGCTCCCTAGAACTTGGGTAATGTAGCAAGTTAATGATCCAAAGTACATGAGCGAGTCCACTTCTGAACAGCTCAAAAGAAACAAAATTAAGGTTTTTGAGTCCTGACCTGAACCTCACTGAGATGCTGTGGCAGGACCTTTTTATTTGTGATCTCATAAGTGTTCTTATTCTGTAAGCTTCAAACAAGAGACACCTGCACAATAATTCTGGGAGAGGGCACAGCTCAAGCACAGAGCATTTTCTTTGCATGCAGGAGATTCCACACCTAATCCCCACTTGTTCCCTAGAAGTCTAGCTCAATCAGAATACATTTTTAAATATTTTAAAGCAAAGGTAAACACCAATCCAAGATCACAAACACATTCATATCAAGAACTGTGAAATGTGATTGAATCCCTTTGCAGATAAGGATTTTTTAAAAAATCAAATATCAGAAATCTAACACAGATTTTTTTTAGTAGCAAAGCACTGTGATAGCTTCTGACCACAACCTCACCACCCATGCATTATGTGTCAGTTGACAAATATAGGATGTGATTCAAAACATACAGTACTTAAAAACGGATTATTTCACAACTATCTGTGTTTCTTCCACACTTTAATTCCCTGTTCCCATATCATGACAAAACAAAGCAGAAGGGTGGAATAAATATTGGTGGGGCTGGGTTTTTTTTTAACCTTGTCCAAGTTTGTTCTGTGATGTCTGTCTCCTCTTATATGTAGAAAAGAATTGCTTGGGCCAAGAACATAAGTCTTTGACCTGGAAGTAGCTATCCAGTCATATGTATTATTCCTATATTGATATACATGCTATAGTTGATAGTCATTTATGTATATGTATCTCCTAACCATTTTGAGCAAATATCTGAGAAGGGAGAAACACATAATCTAATGAACTGGTACATAGGAGGAAACTGAGAAGATGAAGGAGAATAAGAGATACAATAACCATTGATACAAAAGCTCTGAAAGGCAGATTTCAAGTTTGAGATACATTCAAAGTTTTAGAGTGTGACACAAGCAAGATGTTCTCTATTCTAGAACTTGACAATATCAAAAATACATGGGCCATCAGTTTTTATATTACAGAGCCACAAATAATGCAAAAATTGTGAAAAATTCTGACCTATGGCTTAACAGAAGTTTTGAAGTTGTTGTAACCTGGCAACCCTAAAACCTACCAAATCTATAGCTGCAATGATTTGGACAATGGACATATAACATACATATTTGGAGAGACCCCATAAGAAAAATTAGGCAAATTTACTGAAAAGCAACATTTTTCTTCTAGTCATGTTCCAATTCTTCAACCCATCTCAATTTGTTTTCATTTTTAAAAACCTATTACATGTACACTTAGTAGATGCTACCTCTATTACAGTAGAATGATAGTCTTCATGTGTTTAGATTTTTGAACAGAATTACTATATTCCAAAAGTTTAAATAATGCAGTTAATACATCCAATTTAATAAACGCTTTAACCATTAAGAACCAATCTATTTTCAACAGATTGTTATTTAAGGTTCTGCAATTCTAACATGTACTGTTTGACAGGTCCAGGTTCTTGGAAGACAAAACTAATAACTAGAAGCCATGGATGACTCCTCTGTGCATACCTATTAGAAAGAGGAGCTAAGGTAACATCAACAAGAACCCTAGTTAAGTTCAAAACTATAATTTGACACAGGCCCAATGTCACTTAAGAAGAGAGTAACCAAACAATCTTAATAAAGAGGAAAAATTAAATATAGTTGCCCTTTATATAGCACTTCCTTTAAAATGGCTTGTAAAATGTGATTTCCCTCATTCAACACAATCCCAGCAACATTCAGTATTGTAACTTGATCTGAGGTCTCACTGATTTACACTGGCAGAGTGGGCCTCCCCTCCATAGCACCACAGCCTATTTGAAGTCTTAGTCTCTGTTGTGTAGTGCCACTAATTTATACAGTATAAGCATGTGCAATGCATTTCTATAGGAGTTTTTGATACTATGTTGTTTTAAAAACATGACCATATCTTATAGTGTAATTTGGAGCCTTCAGAAAATGTATCTGGGAGCAGGCAGGCAGGAAAACATTTGCTGAAAGGGACAGCTTCACTGGCAATGTTTTCTGAAAATGAGATTCCTTAAGGGCATTTTTTCATTTTGCTTCCCATCTCTGGGAAGACGGCCTAAGTATGCACCAAGTGTCCACATTTACACCTCTTCTGGGTGCTGGAGGGGCACACGACAAGCTGCAAAGACACACTGACATGGTGCATCACACAGTTACCCTGGTGATAACACTGTACAAACACACTGGCACCAGCACTAGCAAGTGAAAATGGCAGCGCCCAAAGACCCGTCCCCAAACCATCCAGATGCTTACCACAAGCGCAGATGGGTCTCCCGGTGCTGTCATTTTCAGTTGCTAGTGCTGGCTCCAGCATTACTGCAGTGCTGTCACCAGAGCAACTGTGTGATGAGCCACATCAGTGCACCTTCGCAGTGTGTCATGTGCCCATCCAGCTCTCAGAAGAGGTGCAGAGGATGCACCCAGAGTCTTACCAGTTCTGGCACTAGTGCAAGGTAAGTGAATGTATGGTGCACTTAAACCCATACCATACACAGTTCGTGCAGAGAATGCTCCCACAATGAAAGAGCTGTTTCTGGTAAAGAAATGGCTCCTTCAAGTACAGATGCTCCATCTGGGATCATTCCCCATATGAACTACAGGGCCAAGTGTGAATTGACCCTAAGAATAAGCAAAATAAGCTGGAGGACGTGGTAATTTATAGTTTGGAAGAAACAGAAGCACACTGGAAGTGCTTCCCTCAGTCAATTAAAACCAAGATGAAGGGTAGGGGCTTGCTGAAAAAACTGAAAGAGGAGTCTGATAGCCCTCATACTCTGATCAGCCAGGGCAGAGAGGCTTTCCAGCAAGTGAGCTCTCCCTCTCCCATGTCAAATCATCTTTCACCTCCAACTTCTTCTGTAAGCCCTCTACTTCATCTACACCTTGGCTCCAGTTCATTGAGGCAAACTGTAAACCACTGCCTCCCCCAGCTTCTTCTTGCTCCCAGTATGACTCTGAAAACGAGATCCCTCCCAGTGCAATAACCCCTTTCAGGAAGTGTCCTTTGCTCTTCTTCCCCTAGAACAGTGGTTCTCAACCTGTGGGTCGCGACCCCAATGGGGGTCGAACGGCCATTTTGGCGGGGTCGCCAAAGATCCCGCAGGCCCCCCCGCGTCCCCCCAAGCCACGCCCCCCGCCACGCTGTCGCGCCGTGCCGCAAGATCGCCATCGGCCCGAGCGCGCCACTTCCTTTTCCTCCTCCTCCTCTTGCTCCTTTTTCGGTGGTGGCGGCGGGAGCGGCGGCGGCCTGCGGCCAGCTCTTTCGGGGCGGGCGGTGCTGGCGCTCGCCGCGGGGCATCGACAGGAGACACTGCTGCCCGCCTGGCTGGGGACTCTTCCCGCCACCGCCGCCACCGGGGACTTCTTGGCCGCCGCCGCCCGCATGGGTTGGAAGTGCGCGGTGTTGGCGCGCAGGGAGGAGCGGGGGGCGGCGGGGGGGTCCCCAGTCGGTCGGGCGCGGCTCCCGCTGGTGTCCCGCGGCGAGTGCCGGCGCCGCCTGCCCTGGGGGAGCCGCCCGTGGGCTGCTGCTGCTG
>MTQE01002208.1:49616802-49656280 GCA_014337955.1 Aspidoscelis marmoratus | reverse complement strand
TGAAGCTCCGTGCCCTCTTCTACTTGGCCCCGCCCCTGGCCCCGCCCCCGCCCACCCCGCCCCCGCCCACCCCGCCCCTGGGGTCCCTGAGGCATGGGGAGCTGCATTTTGGGGTCACAGCCTTGGAAAGGTTGAGAACCCCTGCCCTAGAAGACATCAAAGATACATTTTTTTACCTCAAGTCGCCCTGCTTCTTCCAATCAGTAACTTAGTCAGTTCATTTGAATTCTGTTTATTACTTTTATTATGATCTGCCCTGAGATCCTTAAAACTGTCTATATGGCATATTTTTACAATACATGTCAACTTCTAGGGAGCTAACCTGCACTTTAAGCAAGGTTCTATTCTATCAGTTACCTGGATCTCACCTCTACAGCAATAGTGACTTACATTACTATAGCATTCTGCATGCCTGAATCATGTGTGTGTCCCCCACTATCATACAGTCTTTTTATCACAGAAAAGCCAGTGAAGCAGATAGTTTATTTATTTCCTTAATATTCCATTAAAGACAATGCAAGTATTGACTCCAAGCAGCTACTAACATGATGCTGCATATCACAATACTGAGCTGATGTACCTATATCAAAACACTGAATAAGCAAGTTACCGCTGATGTCATTTTGAAATAAAATATGTGTCTTCAGCACAAACACTGCTTATCTACCTTTAAATATCAAGATCTAGCCTAGCATTTTCAAACTTTCTGGAATGATGGCATTTATCCTGACGATTTCGAAAGATTCCTAACACACACAAGGCAAGTGGTGATCCTCAATCTCAAGTAGGGATGTGCATGAATATTTGAACATTTGTTATTCATACAAATTTGCCAAATTCGGACATTTGTACACAAATTGAATGTTATGACCTTTGTACACTAACATTTGTATGAATACGAATATTTTGGACATTCGTACGAATAGTTCAGACATTCATTAAACTGGAGATGTGGGAAAGTGGCTGCATCAGTCACATCTGTAATGGATCCAGATTGCACTCAACATGGATCGAGAGCAGATTAAAAGTGGATTCAGGACAGATTTGACACTCTCAGAGCACAGACATGTTCCGGGATACGTATCGAATACATATTCATTCGTATCAGATACATATTCATTCTGTAGCGAATGTTCATATGAATACATTCGTACTACATAGAATCCTACCATTTTCCAAGGGGATCCATTAGGAATTGAATGTCAAAAAACCCATTCATGCACATCCCTAATCTCAAGTACTTCTATCTTAATTAAAGCACTCAAGTGTTTTTATAGACTCCTATGTCCTAGAGCTACTATCGTGATCTAAGGCACAACAAAAAAACCTAAGGAAAATAAATAGGTTGATAATCAAACTGGAACCACGTTGTCATTAAAATTAAGGAAGAGGTCTGAAGTCTGTTGGATACTTTTTTAAAAATGACAGTCAAAAGATCAATATTTATAGGTTATCAATTTAACAGTGAAAACAGCAGAACCACTTATCTACTTTAACCTAAAGTCCAAAAACACAAGTCAAAGAACTGTTACTTACATAAATGAGGCCAGAGTAATATCGGTCTTTCAAATTATGTAAGACAGAGGCTTCATTTAAGCAGGTTAATTCCGCCATATCTTCCACTTTAGAAAACTTGGGAGGATTCATCTTCTGAATATCATCTTTGTTGACAACAGCTTTTTTCCCATTCTCGGCAAGTTCAACCAGCACTTCATCTCCTCTCTCCTCTTTGATGCTGGCAGCTTCAAAGCCATGACGTTCTGAAGGTATCCACACCAGTTTTTTAGCAGTCCAGTCAGCTTGAGTAGCAGGATTGTAAATTACTGCCCTGTCCACAAAGAGATATCTCTCAGGATCTTCCTGTCCTATCCTCTGCGCCATCATCAGGACAAAAATCACAAACTATAGCCTGAAAAGGAAAAAAGCAAAAGTAACCACTGCTGATTTTTTTTAACTTTTCTACTTTACATGCCATCTTTCTTATCTTGTGTAACTGTAACTAAATTATATGAGTTTCTTAAGGAATCATCCATAATGGTGGTAGCCTTTATCTATAACTAAGAAAGGAAATATTATTCTAAGAAGAGGCTTTAGAAAATGCATTGTATGAAGCAAGCCTGAAGGGTCCTTGGAGCTCTAACTGATTGATGCAAGGGGCCACAGGGAAGCTTCTGACAAGCTTGACCTAAGTTCACAGAGCCTCTCTTTTCAACCACCACTTCCTCCAGTTTCTTCTGCTTTCTCCCAGCACTCTTCCTAAGGTGAGAATCCTCCTGGGGCAGCTGCTCCTCCTGACAATTGTCCTCCTTTACTTTAACCCCTCAAATGACCCAGAATCTGTGTCTGCAGCCCATCTCCAGACCAGGTTGTCTCTAGTTGGATCCTTGAACCCCTGGATCCCCATTCATTTTAACTGCTCCTATTGCACAATTCCATGCAATGCACCATTTCTCAGGAAACATCCTCACATTACATGTGTCTTGCAGCTAGTATTTGGTATATTTTTGGCAGTCTGATACAAAAAACCAAGACTCTGGAACTCTATATACCATCTTTAACTTAAAAAGAAACCTCTAGGAAATTTTAGAACAAACCTATTTAATAACACAGGTCCCCTAACCTTAAATCCTTTACCTTGTACCCTTTTAAAAAACAGAACTGCTTAGTGTAGGAATGGATAACCTGTGTCCCACAGTCCAACTTCAAAACCCCTAAGCACCCTACTCAGCAGACTGTTTCTCCAAACAACGGCAAAATCAGTGACTGAAGGGTAGATGAGGGAGATTAGAACATAAGAAAATGGGATAACCCTAACCACATATTACTAGGAACTGAACTGTTAATTCTCTACATAATGCTATGAAGATCATTCTAGTGGAAGGCAACAAGAAAACAAAATGTTGTTTCCACACACACTAAACTTCAGGCTAACAAGAGATATTTCTTGGATGATTAGTGGCCCAGATGAACAGCATAATTTAAGTGTGGCATATATGCAAAGATGACAAAATACACATTAAGGGATATGAACAAAAAAAAAAAATGAAAATAAGCCTGAATGCAATAGCAAACTATACAGGAAAGCAGGCCATTTCCAAAGGATTATTCGACAAGTATTACTCTTTTTTATATTATCCAACATCAGCGAGATATCCTGAAACATATGGCATCACATCAGGCACTGTAAACTCTCAGAAGACACAAAATGTTCTTAATGCCATAAGTAATACAGACATTTAAACACACACTACTGCTGATATCAATCTTGTCAATTCTGCACAGAAACATTTCAAATTAAGCAATATGAAATGTGAAATGGCTTTCTTTTAGCCACTGAGATACTTAAAACTTCATATAGGTACAAACGGCCAGGAAGCTGACCTTACGCTCCTCGGATGAAACCAAGTTTCACTGATTCAAGAATGGAAGTATTATAGCAAAAAGGTTAGCTATGAGACCCTTAAAACAAATGATAATGTTCCAAAATTTCCTAAATTTAAGCATAAAGGCACTATCTAGAATTATAAAAGTTACCAACCAAACCACTACTTTCATACTCATACTTTCACATACTCCAGCATACTAATTAGTAAATTCTCTATCATTTCAGTCCCCAGAAGATGATTTCTGACCATAATTCATGAATGGTTTTCATCACCAGTGTTATCATTTGCTTCAGTATCCAATTCTTTCTCAATGAAACCTTCTTTAAGACACATTTAAGGAGGATTTTAAGGATAATTCAAACACTGAACCACCTTTAAGTTAACAATTCATTAAAATACTTTACTCATGTCTAAACTGACAACGTCAACCTAACTATTAAAAATTTGATAACTTTAAGGCAACTCTAAAAGCTTTTAGGTTAGCCACAAAGCAGCCCGCTTCACGAACTACACCAGCTGAATTTGCTTCATTTATGTATACATAAGGCAAAATAATACTTTAGAGGAAAATGTTCAAAATGTAATGTGTAAGGAGGGAAAGAAGCGTCAGGGAGGTAGCTGCAAGTGAATCTAGAATCCAAATGAGTCATATAAATAGATTAAAAGCAATAAAACCCAATGAACACTAAGAACTTGATTTTAAAAAGAACAAAACACCAATTAAAATTACTTTAGTAGAACCTGAACCCAGACATGATGAATGCACAAGGGTTGCACTCCTCTGGGAAAGATATGCAAGGTGCCTCTCAAGGCCATTTACAGGGAACTGAGAGCAAGAGAAGGTCTTGTCTTTGTCTTCTGCTGAGATGCCCAGAAGCAACTGGTGGGTTACTATGCAAGCAAGGACGCTGGACTAGATCCACCGTGTCCTGATCCAGCAGGGCTCCTCTTATGTCTGGTAAACAGTTGGTAACTTTTCTGGATTCATCTTTGTCACTTAACAATTAGATAGTTACCAGGAATGTCTCTTTTCATCTAAAGCCAATTTATTAGCTACTGTTTCTTCTGGAAAAAAAAGTAACTTGGCCTCAGTGATCTAATGTTCAGTCTGGAAATTTCCAGACTTAACTTCTGTAACACTTTATTGGACACCTCACTTAAAGACAGTTCAGAAAATAGAACTGGTAGTACACACAGCAGCCTGCTTGCTGATGGCTTTTTATTAGACACACATCAAACCAAACTTAAAAGATCTGTGCTGTATGGCACCAGCATATAGTCTTAAAATATATGAAATAAAAATAAACCTTCTTAGAGTTAAAGATCTGTAGCAAAGTTAAGACAGCACATCTAAGAGCTTCCTCAGCAGTGGTCTCCAAACTGTGGAATGGCCACCCTTTCAAAAAATATTAAGCTTTATTCAAATAGCTTATATTGCCCCCTTTCACTGAAAGGCCTTAGGGATAGTCACAACATATAAAATATTAAATCATTAAATCATATTTAAATTATAACTCTGCCTCTCTTCCTTCCACCCATCCACCCTAGCAGGACTTTACCCAGAGGAAGCTAAACATCGAAGGCCTTGGTGAAAAGATACATTTTAACCAGGTACAAAAAACTTAATGTAGGTACCTGGCAAAAGATGGTACCACCATCTTTTGCGTACCCCTACTCTTGCACCTCTGAAAGAGATGGAACGACTAGACAGCCCTATTCTTGAGATCTTAATACACAGACAGGTCTACATAAGGAGAAGATACCCAGGCATCTACATGCTAAGCCTTTGGTTAAATTGCTCCTTCTTTAAATCGATGTTTTGATTACCTTGTTTTTTTAAATGTATTAGACTTAATGAATTCTAAGATGTTTTTATTATTTCTTAATTAACTGTCAAATGCCATTTGGTAAACTAAACACAATGGTTTACCATTTAGAGGGATTTTCAGCAAAATTGACTAAATCCAATTTGTTACTTTAAAAATGTAATCTACAGCAACTACCTTCCACTTTGACCATGTACTTCCAGCTGCCATACATAATATCCAAGTGAAAGCTGATCTAAGGCTTCAAAAAGCAAGGAAAGGGCTTCATATACCATTCTGCTCTATTACAATTAACAGAGCTCCCACCCTGTGGCTAGAAATCAATATATATCACACATTCCAAAGAATTTCTCACAGAGACCTTACTAAAAAGTAGAAAAAACACCACTGAAGTCATGCTAAAGCAATATATAAGCTCTTTCCTTCTATCAGATAAATTGCTAAGCTTGCTAACCTGTACTTGGGTGGAATCCCCAACGCTACCTATAAGAAAATATCTCCCTGGGCATAGAAAAAAGATCCCCAATCATTCCATACACTCAAGAGTGATTCCTCTAATTGAAGATACTGGGACAGGGACAGGAGGGCTGGAACAACTGAGGGGCCCAGTGTCTCTAGGACACAGATAGCAGCATCTTACGCACAAGGGCACAACAATGTTCTCTTGGCAGTCAAGACACGTCCAGCAGCGCTGGTTTTCTAGGGTGATCTCAGCAAAGGCTGGTGAATAACCAAGCAGGGGCTCCGAGTCTGGAGGCCGTTCTGACGAACGCGGCTCGCAGCGAAGGACAAAGGAGGAACTGCGTGACAACTTTAAATTTGGAGAGCGAACTCCCTTCCCCTGGATGCACGGCGGCGGGAAGGAGGTTTGGGGCGGCGGCGGGGACGACGCACAGGGCTTCTCTCGACAGTCACACAAAGAGCTTCTCAGGGGCGGGCGACCCTTCCACGCAGCCCCGGCCCATCTCAAACCGCCGCCGGAGAAAGCGACGGGCGAGTGGCGCCTTGGAGGGTGGTCCGCCGGCCTCCTCCAGCGCTCACACGACCACGGAGTCCTTCAGGCGCGGCGGGCCGCGACACACATCCCACCCACCCCCTCGGACAAAGGACCATGTGCGCTTCTCCAGGGCTCAACCACAGGACACCCAGCCATGTCTGTCGCGTGCGGGGCGGGGAAGAGTACGAAAACACCCCCAATTCAGACAACTCCAACGTGCAGCCCGGTCAAAGGAAGGCGAACCGCGCTGACACGAAGAGAAGGGGTCGTGCGAATGGCAGGGAAAGGAAGGGCAGAGTGTGGCGATAGCAGCGCCCACGTAAGCGCGGGCAGGCGGGTGGGCCCCGCTTCTTCTTTTTTTATCCCAGTCTCACATCCCGTCCCCCCCCCCGGTCTAGGCGGGAAATGAAATGCTGGTGGGAGAAGGGGGAGGGGGCGAGAGCGACGGTTTCTCCAGCAGCCTCTTCTCTCCCCCCCTCCTCCCCGCTTTCTTCCTCGCGCATTCACGCACGACTCACCTGTGCAAACAGAGCGCGCGCGCGCGCGCCCACGAACGCGCGCAATACAACCCCCTTCTCCTCCTCCTCCTCTTCGTCCTCCTCCTCAACCGCCTCAGCCTCACGAGCCGCCTGTGTTACGGCAACGGAGCCGCCTTCCGACCAGCGCGCGCCCTCGAACCGAACCCCGCCGTCTGCCCGCTCGCACTCTATCTATCCACCCCGCCCCCGCTCCCGGCGCCTTTAGCGCCACACCACACAAGTGCACTCCCCTCCTCCTCGGCTGCCCCGCCCCCCCGAAACAGCCAGCGAGCTTCCCACTGGCCGCCTCGGCGCCCCTGCTCCCCATCGATTGGCTGCTCCTCAAACCCGCCCCCCAAACCAGGCTCATAGCAACCTTCGCAAGCTTCGCCGCCGCCGAAATCCCGTCTCTTCCCCTTCGCGTCCGCCCAAAAGCTCGCGATAGGCGGAGCCGCTCGTGCCTGTCAAGGAGAAGCGGCTCTGCTATTGGTGGGTGTCTCCTGTTTGTCGCCGCTAGAGCCCGGAGCGGGAGGCGGGACGTAGAGAATAAGGGTGCACCCAGCAGCTGCTGCAGCCGTCGTTCTCCTCCAGCCCCAGGCACGGCGGCGGCTTGTAGCTAGAGGTCAAAATGGTGTAGCCCGGGCGGTGCGTGCAGATGAGTCCACCAGCGACCGGGGTGGGCGGCAAAACGCTCCGGCGCTGTAGCAGAGAAGCAATGTAGACGTGCCTTTCCTCTGTGCAGTCAGTCAGCGTGGTGCGTTGAACACCCCGCCCCCTTGCACCGCATGCATCTGCAGTCAGATGCAGCAGTCACGCCCGCCCGCCCCCTCCATGCCAAGACAGGTAGCCTAGTTAAAGCAGTTTCTGATCCCTGATACCTCTGACGTCCCATAAGAACAGGCGCCGCTGGCAACCACGACCGGAGGTTTTAGGCTTCATGCCGCCAACGACATGGCGTGCAGAGGCAGCAGCCCGAATGCGGGCAAAAGCCTTCCCCCCATTTCCATAGCACCTATTTTGCACGCCGACCAATTTCCCACACCCGTCACCACCACGAGCGAAGTGGCTTTTAATGTTGTCATCCGCCCTGAGCTCCTTGGGTGCAGGGCGGGATAAAAATTCAGATAAAGTGCTTGGGTTTTAGTGCTTTCCTTCCTATGGTGGTTTGAGCTCTTAAAATACCGACGTGCCCAAGATGATCCCTTCAAGAGAGCCAATGTCTGAATGTAAACAGCTTTTGCCCTAGCCAGTGCCTATGCGGTGCGTAACGTGGGCTTAAAAGACTCCTGGCCATCTGTGAGCATTTTTTTTTTATTGACAAAAATATTTGCATGCTGCTTCTTTTAGACGATCCCGAAGCGGCTTACACTATACATCTAAAAGCAAAGTTAAAAACGGAATAAGTATAGTATCCCTGGGAGTGGCCATAGCAGAGCAAACAGGTTCGATCCCCAGCCTCTTCCCAGAACCAGGCAATGGGAAATCATTTATGTATCTCTGCCAAGAAAAGTGCATGGAGATGCCTGTGCGGTGAACCGGGAGTGGATCATGAGGTGGTGGTACCCGACAATAATATCACCAAACCCTATTACGGTAAGAAACTTGCTCTGAAGGTTAGATTTTTGGCCATCCTCTTACAGTGTTTCACAATGACACTACTTGGACATCACTTTATGGGTGTTTTTCCACTTAGCACTAGAGTCCTTAATGGGTACTTAATGGGTACTCTAGTGCTAGGGGTTTTTCCACTAGCTCTAGAGTACCCATTAAGGACTCCAGTGCTAAGTGGAAAAACACCCCTTACTTGAGAAAGGCATTCCACACTCAAGTGATGCTGACCGGACCTCCTGTATGTTTTAAGTTATTTGGCAGGAGATGGTGCAAATTAAACCAAGTTGTTTAGAAGGAGACAAAACGGAAATGTGAAAACAACAATCTTTTGTGTGAAAGAAGGCTGTCAGCATGGCTGGTAAGTTCAATGTGCTAGTGCAGCTGGCTTTCGTAAGCATGTCCGTTTGAAGCAGCCTTGAGGTTGCTCTGGGAGTTTACACTCAGGGCTAATTGGATCAGGCGATAACGAGACTGATCAGGTGAAGCTTATTAGCAAGGTTAATATATGCAAAAAAACACCCCACCCAAATTCCACATTAAGAGACCTTTGCATGCTGTAACTGTAAGTTAAATAAACTTGTTTTTATTTTTACACTTGTTCAGTGAACACTGAAGTCTTTCCCTATGCAAACATGATTCACATTTTTGAACGATGGGCTAAGTCTGCTTAAAAAAGAAATAGCATCATCGTTTGGGATGCCAGGTTCATGAATTTTGCGCGTCCTTCCAAATTCTATGCTTGTATGCATAGACTTGCAGAAAGTATACTTCCAGTTCGGCCTTCTCGGAAGTAAATCTTATTGTTCTCAATGGTGCTTACTCCCTGGAAACCAAGGTTAGGATGACTTACCTTGATTTGAAGTGTAGTTAATTTGAAGGGGAACTAGGCAAGTTAATTCATATAGTAAAAGTGTGATAAGTGAGGAAATTTTAACAGTTTTATACACTCTAAAATTAAGAAAGCAGAGGAACTGAGACTTATGTTTTCCTGCCAAAGCACAGATTGATGTGCAATATGCTGCTGAAACAAAATAAATAAAAGGGAACCATAATTGTCTGAGGCTGACCTGAGTTTCATAGCATTCTCTCTGTAGTGGCTGAAATAAGAGAGGAAATCTCTACTTTTTTCATTTGGGACTTAAAATTATTCCTGTAACTTTCAGTTCCATAAGTGGAAAACATTCTTCCTATCCTTGAGCAGTTTTATATAGGACACACTTTGTCCCATGATAAAGTTATATCCCAAATTATATTGTTTTTTATTATAGTATTGTGCTGGATAATCCCCCAAAGACTAACAAATGTACTGAGCCTAGGTTAATTTTAAGCCTTATTTTTATTTCCTAAGAAAAGAGTTAAACATGCCAGGAGAGAGGTGGATTACTTTTAAGGAGTTAACTAGCAATGAAGATTAAAAGAAAAATAAATGTTTGTTTGAAGAAGACTTAAAATAGTAACTTTGCTTTTATGATCCTGCCTCCAAACCAGGCTGATTGGCCACTTTACATGTCAGGACTATCAGTAATCCTGATCATGGTCTTCTTTATTGAAATTACACTTCTTTCATTGCAGATGGTGCATACCAGGTGTGGGTAGGGCTTCACATATCTGCACTGATGTGCAAACCAATGAGGCCCAGAAGTGGATTTTGTTATCCCTTGTTCTGAATCTCAGGTAAGCAGAGAAAAGGCCTATGACAATGAGCTATGTGTTTGAGGATATTGTTTCTGTCTCTAAGGCCGCATCCCCATTATAAGCTTAATCCAGTTTCCCTAAACCGAAATAATAGAACTGGATGCAAACACAAATTTGCCTGATCCCATTACTTTCAACTCGATCCGGATTCTGAGGATCGTAGGTGGCGTAAATGACTCAAGGGAGGACTCAAGTGGCATTTTGGGGCTGCTCTGCCCTCTTCCTCCTGGCGTGAACGCGCCACCCATAACGGACCCCTCCACGGAGCCTGGCTGGGTGGCTGCCGCTTGCCTGGATGGAGGAAAAACGGCAGCGGGCAGCCAGCGATTCTTTCCCCTCCTCTCCCCATTGCCCAGGGCACACCGCAGCAGCGGCAACTCAAGCCCCCTTGCTTTAAACATTCACACATCTCCCAGAACGTGCAGCTGCTTTCCTTTCCCTTTCTAAAGATCAGAACTCCAAAGAGCTAGAATTGCACAAAATTGCAACATTGTTATCAGGTGTGAAGTGGTTGGATTGCTACAGTGTAGCAGCTGCTGTAAAAGGTGGATTTTTACACTGAAATCACTATCTTTGGAAGCAAGCTATTGGGGGAGGGAAACCCTAAACATGGATTCTCATCCCTTAAAACGGTAGGGTCCCCACAGTAAAAAATGTAACACGTATCAAGCACACTAACCGGAGTGAGACCTGTTGAAATGAGGGTTAACATTTACAACGCTTTGGGGCGATTTAACATGCGGAAAGCGTGTTAAGCCAAACTGACATGGAGTCTGCGAGGATTGAAACCGTACTGAAACCGAATTAAGCTTGTAATGGGGATGTGGCCTAACAGTAGCATAAAAGGACATGACTGCATGACTCCAAAAGCAACAGCAGCATTAGGAGTGAGCAAAATGTGGGTTTTTTTCCAAAATATTCAGAACCACCATAGTCATCTACAAGATGGGCAAAATTAGGTGCACTAATATGCTTTTCTGGGTCTTCTTGGAGCAAGATACTTTTACTTCTGGTCTCAACTACTACTCATTAGGCTCTTCAACCTTTTCCAGGCCCGAGGGAAGTAAAGCCAGATGCTGATGCACCATGTGATGATGTCATCATGCAGTTGTGTGTTTGGGGGTGGCATGGACATCTGAATTTTTGCCTCAATATTAGGATCTTGAAGAGGCTGACAAGACAGTAACAACTTGTCTGAAGAAAAAAGTTTGGCTGTATATGGTGAAGCAAAGTGACAAGGTGGAGAAATTAGTGCAAAGGCTGACAAATTAATGGTTTTTGTCCCCCAATTATACACATATCTCATTTTCTTCGTATTTTGATTTTGACACATTCATGCAAATTGTTAAGGCCGGAAGCAATATCTCTCTGAATTACTGTATATTTAGAACATAAGATGAGTCTTCTATGATTTAAAAGAGCTTTGCTGAATCGAGCCACAGCCCATCTAGGACAGCATCCTGCATACTAATTAATGCAGTGGCCCACCAATTGCTTTTGCGCTTCAAGAAGAAGGCACAGGCAAAACCTTCACCTGTTCTCAGTTCTCTGCAAATGGTCTTGTGGGGCATCCCACTAGGGAGCTATGCTTTAGGGGCATTCTCCTCAGTTTCCCCTGATCCAATGATAAGCCATGATTTTGTTCCACTTTCCCTAGACTCTCACCATTATGTGCTATGGGGATTGGGCTTGGCTGAAAGAAGTGGGGAGGAGGTGAAGAATGAGAGAAATCTTATCTTTTTTACTTACATTGAGGTCTGAACACATGTAACAAGGGATCAGAACACAAGGTGACAAAGATATCCGATGAAAGTGTCTGATTTTACAAAGAGGGGTGGCCATTGTTACTTTGGAAGCTTCCATCCTGTGTTGGCTTTTGTATAAAAGCCTCCTCCCTCCCTCCCATTTTGCATTGCTCTGATCCACGGATCTAGAACAAAACACCTGGCTTGTTAGCATGAGAAGCTGTGCTATTGGGGGGGGGGGAGAAGCAGTGAACAAAAACTGCTCTTCCATGATTTGAATTGGGAACAGGCTTATATAGGGGGTGGGGGTTGAATTGTCCGCCCTGATGAAGTCAGGGTATGACGGTGTCCAATTGCTGACTGCATGGGGAGGGGTTCTCTCCTACAAATCTGCATTATAAGCTAACAGTGGGAACACAAACAGACCTCGCTGCTGATTTTAAAATCCCTGGCTTAAATCTGGATTAAATTGCCTATTGGGAACCTGACCTTGGAGATAAAGGGCTCAGAAAACCAGGAGGGATTTAAGTTTTGTTAAGTGTATGTTTCTGGTTCCTGGTTGTGGCTGATGTGCTTGCCTTGTGGGGTGGTAAAATTTCAGTCCATGACCTTTGAAGATTTAGACTGATCTGAAAACTGTCCCATAAATGTGCTTATGCTGTGTAACCACTATTTCTAACATAATTCTGATCATTATTGTTGGGTTTCACAGTTGGCTTGTTTTTCTAGATATCATCAGATAAATGATACTATTATAGCAAGTGGATGTGGTGAAAAACTCAGAGTGCATCCAGATGAGTTGAAAAAGGTACCATTATGGTGCTGCAGTGATAGATAACTTCACATATTGTAGGCAACCCCACCATAGCATCACTTTTCCATCCCTAAAGAGCACTTTTCACTGTTCCTGGAAAACCCAGCACTGGTTTTCTAGCTTTAATGCTCTTTTGAGACATGCTTACCTTTCTGAATGGAGTAGAAATCAGAGCCCCACTCAGTATTCATGTGTGGAGGCTGCAACAGCCAACAGCACATATGTGGAGGTGGTCATGTGCACATCTGGGAATTTGACAGCAACCAAATTGCCTAGATTGCACATCACCAGAATGTGCAAAGGCAGCTGGTTTACTGATCAGAACAACGGTTTATCTAAGTGCAGTATAGATTAAAGATTTGGTAACACAAGAGTTTCAGAGCCATAACTTGTTTTGCTTGCACAGATACGCCAATGAATAAGGAACACTGCACTAAATAATATCATTAATGAGGAATTGCTGACCAAAGTAAATTATATTCACTACTGAGTCCAATTCAAGGTATTAACTCTGACTTATAAGGCCCTAAATGACTTGGGCCCCAAATGTCTAAAGGAACGCCTTCTCCCATACCAACCTGCCCGTGCCTTAAGATCTGGAAGTGAGGCCCTCCTGGTTGTCCCACCATCCTCAATAGTGAAACAGATGGGCACCAGGGAAAGGGCCTTTTTGTTAATACCCCCAAGGTTATGGAATAGTCTCCCCCTTGAGGTGTGCCATGCCCCTTCTATTCAGGAAGGCAATGAAGACACACCTCTTTGCCCTGGTCTTTGGCTAATGTGATCATACTTTCCCCCTACTGGAGAGGCTGTTATTTTAATATTTAGGATATTGTTTTAAATATGTTGAATATTTTAAGTGTTTTCATGTATATTATTGTTTTTAAGATATGCTTGTTTATAATCTGTTTTAATGGTTGTTACCCGCCCTGAGACCTTCAGGTATAGGGCGGGATAGAAATATAAATAAATAGTTTACATATAATTTAAGATTGTATACGATCAATGTCTTTTTAACAGTTACAAAACTATAGGTAACAATGAAACCTTTAAAGACATTATGGAAATATAGTTCAATAGTAGTTTAACCATTAAATCTTAGACATTTCAGAAACAGATGAAGGTTTGTGAATTAGGTGCCAAAAAGAAAGCATGTGTTGGACTCTTGTAGGGCCATTGCTGTTATGCTCACAGTCTTTGGCTGTTTTCATGTGAGACTTGCCTGGAACAGGTTGCTTGTGAGGCCCCACCCAGCCCTCAAAGAAAGGGCTCAGCCTTTGCAAGCAGGGGATTCCCAGCCTTCAACATTTCCAGGTAAGGCTATTTTGGTGGCACATCTATTTCTAGTGGGGTTTCTTAGTGTCCTGCCAAAACAGGGTCCCATTGTGTTCTAGATTACATTGGTGCTTTTTAAATCCCTTCATGGTTCAGGATACAAATAGTAGTCCAGTTATTGACTGCTTTAAAGATGTCCACACTTGGACTGGGATACAGCACCATTTTGGCACTCTATCCCAGTCCATTGCTTCATTTAGTGTGGGGAAAGTGTTCTAGTGGTGGGCTATTCCACAGTAGTGTGCACAAGGCAGCTTAGACTGAATTATAGTCTGGTTTACCACCAAGTGCTGAAAGCCCCCTAATTCTAATGCTGAGTTTTTTATCTGCTAGGTAAGGAGAGATGGGTCATATATCACCATTTAAGAATCATTGCTATCTGAAGTGGCACAGAGACCAAAACTATAAGGCAGGTGATGGCACCACTATAGGTCTTGGTTATGTCCAAACAAATCATTTACTAATGCAAATCTAGTTTCCAGTAAACCTTTTGGCTTGACAGAGCAGAAGCTTCCAGCCACATCACCACTTATGTCCCACATCTCAGCTCCAATTTACAGTAGGTGCCGCATATCTTCCACATTTTGGACCACTTTTAAACGAAGGCCTTTCCAAGGAGTGTTCAATGCACTGAAAAAGAGCTGATATCTACCAGTCTCCCTGCTGCATTCCCTGTCTAAGTTTGAAGATCTCAGCATAATGACCACCACTGCTACTCATCCAGCCTCCCTAGAAAGAAAAAGCAAGTGGTAGAAATAACCTGGTGGAGATAATCTTAGAGATTAAATTACTGCAGTTATGTTAACGTGCTTCTCTTCAAGTTTTGTTTTCTGTATGTGTGGCTCATCTAATCAAAGTTTCCCATAATTTCATATGTTCAGCAACACAGAGCCAAGCTCTTTGAGCATTGCCATACTAGTTAAAATAAACTTGTGTGGAATCACTCTGGAACTAATCAGGAATGACCTGACTTCAGTGTGTTGTGAAGAACTCTGAGGAGGCTACAGACTGAGAGAGATGAAGTCAGTATTCATGTCTTTGTCATTACTTGTTATAGGAATTGATGTAAGTCATCTGTTTTCTCACTAGACATTCTCTCTGAGAATCATGAATGTTAATTCAAGATTATGTGCAAACTCTTGGAAGGTTATATGATAGTTATACTATTTTTGTCTTGAAGTCTTTCTGTGTGGAATTTGATGCTTGCTCTAAAGAAGGTCTGGATGACTATTTTTGGTTCAGTCAAAGGCATCCAGGTAAAGCATGATAGACAGACTATTTTCTATTGGAAATAGTAAAGAGTTAGGAATTTGGGGGTGGGGACAGAATTTAAAACATCAATCAAATCCATCCATTTTTAGTATTCAGACACATCCAAGAAACGTATAATTTTATTAACACAGTTGCTTTATATCTGATTTAACTTGCTTAATAAAGGGTGTTTTTCCATTGTCACTAAAAGTACCCATTAAGTACCCATTAATGGGTACGTAATGGCATTTTTGTACCCATTAATGGGTACTTAATAGGTACTTCTAGTGACAGTGGAAAAACACCCAAACTGTGCTTGCTCTAGTTATTTTTATTTTGAGCACTTAAAAGGAAAGGTCTGAAGCACTCACACATAGAGACATATACAAAATACTGTCACCTTCCCATTGCTTTTTGTTCACACTTAGGATTTCACAATAGCAGAGAGACATACATGCTTCTGCAAAACTAAAATCAGATGTGCAAAAATAGCACATGGTGCAAGTAGGGAGTGAGTCAGGGTAGAGGCAGCATGGAATTTCACTGGAGTCATTTGTCTATAGCACTGCAGTTGCCCATTGTTGGATATCAGCTGCCCAGATCTGAACATAAATGTCCTGACAGGAGGGCAGTTTGTGCATGCACCACTGAATTGCATAGGGCTAATGATATGTACCACTGGTATTCCCAGGCCACAAGGCTTTCAGAGCTACAAAGTTTTTCCATGTCTAATATCAGATATATCTGAGTGATCAGTACTCGGCTAATTAAAGCAAATAAACTGAATAAGGGCTCCACAGAAAACTTAGAACTTAAAGGAAGTATGCCATTCTCATGATTTGGAAAGGAAGGTATGTACAATTGTGGTGGATTTAGTAAAATACAATCCAGTTTTGAAAATCTCTGATCACTGTCCAGCTGTTTAACTACAATGTAATTGTTATCCACTAGACTAGATAGTCTCCCAGTTCAATTCTGCCCTCCTTAACAAAGCCAGCTGGGTGACCTTGGGCTAGTCACAGCTCTCCTTCTGAGCTCTCACAGCCCCACCTATCTCACAGGGTGTCTGTTGTGGGGAGAAGAACAGGTTTGTCAACTGTTTTGAGACTCCTTAAAAGGTGATAAAAGTGGGGTGTAAAAGCCAGTGACGACAACGACTACTTATTCAGGCCCAAAGAAGTATCAGGACAGTGCTGAAAGACAGCAGATGGCCCTAGTAAAGGATGCATGCGGTGTGGTAAAGGCTCACTAGCATACCAGTACATCACTCCCTATTTAATGGAATACTTAGGTGTCCCAGCTTAGTAAAAAGAACATTCTGCATGCCTCTGGTCTTTGTTGAATACAGTCTTATTATTTATTTGTTTATTTATTTATTTGTATTTCTATCCCACCCTATACCCGAAGGTCTCAGGGCGGGTTACAATATTATATTAATCTTAAGACAGGTCCCTGCCCTCAGGCTTACAATCTAAAGAGACAAGAAACAAAAGGAAAATGGTGTGGGAGGGAACAGGGAACAGCAAAAAGCAAGCACTTGAGGTCTTCAGCTCCAATTCTTCTGTTCATTTCTTATTGCTGGAATTTTCTTATTCTCTTTACTTTGAATTTTCTCTTCATTGATGACAAACCAGAAGATGGTAGAGATGGTCAGCCGGCATCTACTCAGCCCCACCTTGTTCGGCCTCAGGACGTTTCCTCAACTGTTGGATCGGCTGCCGTAATCTCTTTGCCATCTTGTGATAGGAACAGTTGGAAGAGGGAGGGGCACTGCTAGGAGCAAGATGGCAGAACCTAGCCTGCTGCCTCTTCTCCATTCCTCTCAGGCAAGATGGTTTGTTGCCTTAGGTCTTCCCATACCAAATGTGCTATAGCAGAAGTGGCTGCTTAAGTGTTTTCTACTTTAAGCACACATTATCATTGGATAAGCTGCGCCAAAATGATAAATTGCATCTGTCCATTGCTGAGGAGAACTCAGATTTCCACAAATTATGGCTGCTAATTTATAATCTCGTAGGTTATTTTCCATGATATATTTATGAGAGTATGCAGCTCAGTCAGGAGAGGGTCAGTTGGGCAAGAGCATACAATAAATACTTTGGCTTTATTAATGAACTTTGTGGCAAACATAAATGAGTAGAGTAATAAAAGAAAAAAATCCTTGATAAACAATTGCAACATTAGGAAGAGAGTTTGGAGAAGAAGGAAGGCAGAATTTTTGTAGAGTGAACAAATCTGTAAAGTTTCTAATTGAAAATCACAGAGGAAATATTTTGACTTCTAAAGCAATAGAGTGGAATATATAAATAAAGATATTTGTGTTGGCTTCAAAGGCAAACTACAATGCCATTTTCATTTTTTAAAGGAATCTTTTTTCAGTTTGCCTATCTTAGACTTCCAAGTAGAAAAAAGGTTGTTTCATTCCTGCCAAAAACTCGGGGTGCAGATGGGGCAGGAAGGGAAGGGGGAGAGGGGGGAGAGAATGTAGAATTCATCCTAATAAAAACAGTCTTAGAAGAACAAGAAAACTTTTTTTTCCAAAATACTTCAGCTTATAGAATTCATGTGCTTGTAAGGAACCATAACCCATTTCTCATAAACTTTTATGATCAAAACACTTCTCAGTGTAGAAGACAAAGATCATCTATAGAGAGTGTGGGAACAAAAATAATGAAAAATTTCCCTTAAGAACTTTGTGCTTCTTCCCTAAAATCCCTGGTGTGTGGCCAGGTGCCATTTGTTCTGCCAAATCTGTCATTCTGTATTCTGATGGGCTTGTCATGACCCAGGTATGAAATGCTTCATCATGAAAGCGAATGACAACTGAATTCATCACTTCTCAGTCGATGCTAAGTTAATTTGTGGTAACGTGCAAATACTGTACAAGTTGTGAAACTTGACTTTGAGACCTTGGTTGCGCTACAATAGAGAACACCTGTGGCTCAGGGCTAGAATGTTTCCAGATAGCAAGAGGAAATTCCAGAATCTTCTTTAGATCCCAGAATTGCCTCATGTTGCCCTTGCCAAATGGCAGGAACCAACTACAGCAAAATGTTTGGTAATAACCTCTTGGATCTTTCCTCTAGCGAAATACCTGTATAAAGGAAGCCCCTGCCCATTTGCCCACTCTTTTTGTTGTTTTTTCACGTGCTTTCTACATATGGATATTTTGCAAGAGGAATGATCTCACAAAGAAACCTGAGACAGAGCTAACCAATTGCCATAATGGAAACCCAGCATCACTGCTGGTTTTTTTGTAGTAGCAAAGTAGTGGGATTTGTAGAAGCAAATGTGTGTGGCAATCCCAATATAGTCCCAGGAACGTAGTGGGTTTTTAACCAACATCTGGAGGCACCCTAAGTTTATATTCACATTTTTAATCCCCCTTCAGTCGATCTTCAGAGTGAGAAAACACATCAGCAAAGTGACTCGCCATTTTGTCTAATGCAAATATGGATTTTCTGAGATAATGCCAAAGTAAAATAGCCTGTGTCTTTGTTGATGGATTCTTCCATTTGAAATTGAATTAAAACTTAGGTGTTAATGCAGCCTAAGAGTATTCCATTGTAGAAGTTCCCTGAGCTGAATCTTGTTTCTGCAGTCTTTCTGTCACTAGGCTAAAGTGTAACTTGGTTGTGATGGCAACTACAACATTGTTTATGAATTACTCTGGATGCCACTGTGTTGCATAGGGAACCTTTGCTATTGAACAGCTATAAATAAAGTAAGAAAATATGTAAAGTAATGTATGATACAATAAGCATATTTATACAATTAGAAGCCCTACTTTGTTTGGTGAGACTTATTTCATATTAAGGCTGCATTTATAATTTATCAGTGCCTAGATGGTGAGGGGAAAGCCAGATGTAAAGATGTAACCAGCTGTGGCTTGCTAGACATGCATGGGGCTGGTACATTATATTTTCATCACACTGTTGTCTGGCAAAGTCCCTCAGGATAGCCTTCTCCACCCCCTTTGTGGAAGTCCTTTGTGGTGTTATGCCAACTAGTAAGTTGAAAACATGCCATCTATAAAAAAGAATGCTGAATATCAATCCTATTTTAACGCCAAATTAAACAGCTTATGGATCACAACAGCCCTGACATGACACCAGGGTTATTTGGCAATCCAGTTACCATACTGGCAAGGTGCTGGCATTTCTGCCACTTCTATGTAGACTTGGTTGGAACTGCACTGTAAATGGTTCAAGAAATGTAACTTTGGAGCATCACCTGTGCAAGACGGCATTGTCTGCAAGTCAGATATATAATCTTACATAAGAACATAAGAGGAACCCTGCTGGATCAGGCCACAGCCCATCTAGCCGGCATCCTGTCTCTCACAGTGGCCCACCAATTGTCCGTGGGCATCTCAAGCAGAGACAAGGGCAAACCTCCTGCTCTCAAATCTCAGCAGCCCCCCCCCCAGCCTGAAAGATGTACTTAGGCATCCATTCTAGTAGCCTGATACAACTGTCATCCATAAATTTGTCTAATCCTTCCTTAAAGCCTTCTAAAGCTGTTACCACCTCCTCTGGCAGCAAATTCCACAGACCAGTGACCCTCTCAGTGAAGAAATCCTTCCCCTTGTCTGATCTGACTCTCCTACCAATCAACTTCATAGGCCGTGTCTTCACGGCAACCTTATATCGAATTCAAAATGTTTTCAATCCTCGGAGTCCAGACGGCAGTTTGGCTTAACACGATTTCCCCGTGTTAAACCACCCCAAAGCGTGATGAATCTCAATCCTGATTTCAACAGGTCTCACTCCGGTTCGTGCGCTTGAAACGTTTTACATTTTTTACTGTGGGAACCCTTCCGTGTTAAGGGATGAGAGTTTCCCTCCCCCAATAGCTTGCTTCCAAAGCAAGCTGTAAAAGCAGCAACAGCCCGAATAGCAATCCAAGCAATCCACTGTAGCAAACAAGCAATTCACACCTGATAACCATCTTGCTATTGAAAGTGCTGACCTTCTAAAAAGGGAAAAGAAACAAAAACAACTGCCGTTTGGAGAGATGTATGAATGTTTAGCTGTGACGAATTCAGGGGCTTGACTTGCTGCTGCGCGCCCTGAGCAATCAGGAGAGGAAGGAAAAGAATTGCTGCCTGCCTGGTGCCGTTTTTCCTCCATCCAGGCAAGGCAGCCACCCAGCTAGGCTCCATGAAGGGGTCTGTTATGGGTGGTACGTTCACACCAGGAGGAAGAGGACAGGGCAGCCCCGAAAAGCGGCTTTTAAAAGGTATCCACTGGAGTGGAGTCCCCCCTTGAGTCACGTACATCCTCAGAATCCAGACTGAACGTGATTAAGCTGAAAGTAATGGGAACAGGCAAATTCGCGTTTGCATCCGGTTCTGTTATCTCGGTTTAGGGAAAGCGAAATAAGGTTGCCGTGAAGACACAGCCATAGAGTGGCTGCTGGTTCTAGTGTTGTCTGCTAGAGAAAATATGATGCATGATTTTATATACTTCAGTCAGGTCCCCTCTTAAACGCCATCTTTTCAGGCTGAAAAGGCCTAGACGTTCCACCTAAAAGATGTTAAAAGCAGCTAGGGGTTTAGACACATGACAGTCTTTGTCAGTTGTTTTCCATACCGTCATTCTTGACCCTGACCATTGGCCATGCTGCCTGATATTGATAAACTTTGGATTAGAGTACCTGAAAGATACTATGGGTGCAATCAGATGGGGCAATTTCTAGCCACCTCTTTAAGAAGAACCTCGGCATCTTGAGACACATAGAAAATCTGTGAGAGGAAGTCTTGAATCTCTTGAAATACACTTCATATGTGGTGGACCTGTAAAATAGCAACAACAACAAAAATATTGGTCACAAATACATTCGGCAATGAAAAATATACTAAAAATCGTTATACCATTTAAACCAGAAATGTTTTTATTGGGAATAATAGATGGCAATTTAGATAACCTGAATCTTTTAATTATGTGCGTGGTTGCAGCAGCCAGACTAGTCTATGCAAAAAGGTGGAAAGAACCTGAAATTCCCTCAGTGGAAAGCTGGTCAATCAAACTGTCCAGATTTGTGGAAATGGACAAATTGACTAACTTCTTAAAAGAAAGAACAATAGAGAAGTACCTAACAGACTGGAGGCCCAATATAGAGTTTCTACAGGAAGAAGGATTAACAATGGCTGGATTCGACTGATATTTCAAGGGCCAGTAGAAATGGAAGATATTAAGTCAATAAGTTAAGATCCTGAAGGACCAAAGAAGTCACCAGTTATGAATAATGGATTAATGTATGATAACTGTAAAAAGGGGTACTAATGAACCCTGAAGTTTTATTGCTGTATTAAAAAATAAATAATAAATCCTAAAAAAGAAAAAGAAAATTTGGTTTCTAAACTATCTACCCATTAGGTGTCCCAAAGTTTTTTTTTTAACCACTTAGCATACACCTCCAAAGTCTGGCAATGGCATCCCTGACAATGGGTGCTACTCTCTGATTGGTCTCTCATCTGCTCAGTTTCCCATGAGACCTGATTAGTCACCTCAGCCATATTGCGTACCTGAGAGATCAACTGCTTTTCCCAGTGAGATTGTTTCCTGTCAGCTTTCCATTGCATGGAAAGCACACCTGCTCAATCACTTGAGTCTTTACAGCCAGCCACCTCCCCACCTCCCCACCTCATCCTCTCATCCTCACCTCCACCACCTCCTTTCCAACCAGCCTCTCTGTGCACCTTCTGTCATCAGCCTCATCATGTCCAGTCTCACCCCAGTATTTGCCAGCTTCTAACTGCTGATGGCTGGTCATGTTTCATGAATGGACAACATCCCTCTCACATTTGGCCATGTCCCTCCCTCAGAAATCATCTGTTTGCCATGTGAGAGCCCCAGAGGCAGCTGTGGAGGAAAAGTGCAAAGTTCTCAGTTTTATCATGGCCTCAGCTTCCCCTTTCCTTTGGTCTGTGGGGGGTCAAGTCTCATTTCCTCTTTCTAATGCACCTTCAAACATCAGTCTCTCTGCCATCCTTTTCCAGGCTTCCTCCCCAGTCCAACTCAAAAGGTGAGTCACAATCAGGGTTATGATTTCACATCTGAGGAAGAGGCAGGCATTTCTAGTCCCTTGGATATGGTAATGCATTTTTACATATGTGACACCTGTCCCTAAAGCCACAGATTCTCCCAGAAGGTGGCACTTCAAATGTATCTGATCACACACCTTATACTGCGAAAAACTATTACATAGCTTGCTCTAAGTTTTTAGAAAAGGGTGTCAAAACATTCAGGCAAAGAGCAGGAAACATTTCCAAACCTACAAATCCTCCCCATTTATAATGCTAGGATAAGAGGGAAGAGAGGCATTGCTGATGAAGTATTATTATACAAAGTAGGAAATCAATAGTTCTCCTTTTAAAAAATTATGTGCCATTATTGAATATCATTAGTGGATATAACAAATCAGAATGTTGTTTCTCTTCGTGAAGGGCAGAACAATCCCAGTGGCTAGAACCAAGGGTTTCTGATTTATCCATTTGAAATGTGAGCTGACAGCAACAATTTAATTCAATTTAATTATTGATTGGATCACATCAGTTTAATCAGGAAGCCAATGTTTAGCTTTCAGCTACTCATTCTCTTTATAATGGTTTGTGATGGTAGTATTAACATCAGGTTCCTATTCAAATTTTGTCATAAGATTTTCACACACACACACCCAAACAAATAGCCATCAGCTGTTGTTTTCTGCATGGAACTATTGTTTGCCTGGAAAGTGATAGTTCAGAAATGAAGAGCTCAATATACCAACTTCACTATATAGGCATTTCCCTGCATGGAATGACTAGGTAGTCAAATCTATTAGCGATTTTCACAGGAGCCAAGTTGATTGGTCCCTCCACTTACCAATTTCCAGGCAAAGGGTGGTTTTGTTTTTTTTTTAATGTGAAGCATGTACTGACTGGATGTTATTTGCCTACAGAGTTTCACATAGACGGTTTTGTGCATGCCCAGAGTTTACATTCTACATCATGCAGTCAGGTTCTTCACAAGACTGGAGAGGAAAAGCAGAAAAGAAGAGGTGTGTGGTACCCATTCACTGAGAAAATGACAAGTAGGGTATCAGTGGTACAAATAAATGCACATGCTGACATGCACATAAACTCTCAAGTCCATGTGAGAAAAAATGTTTTTTTGGTTGCAGGGAGCAAGGGAAGAGGAGGTAAAGGTTTTTTTTGTTTTTGTTTTTAATGCTCAGCTTGTTTGGGGTATTCAGACTGATTTGGAGCCAAAGGAGATCTTTAGAGTGTTGTTTTCTCAGTGTGTGTGGACTTTGCTTTCTGAAGCCTGTGTCAGAAGGGTGCATGGTCAAAGATATTCGTCCTTCTCTATAAAAAGGCATGACCACAGGGTTCTGTACACCCTGAGCATCAGAACTACCATTGTGGTCAGGCTAATGAAGAGTGTGGTTATTGATCTCTAGTAAGAGAAATGAGTAGCATTTTTAAACGTCCACATACATGTCAAGAATTTTATTTTTCCAGTTTTGTTATTTTTAATTTAAATTCTCTGTCAGGGTCCCAAAGAGGCTGCTTGCCATCTCTTGCTGAACATATATGGAATCTGCAATGAATTATGACTGGATCCCTGCCAGCCCCTTTCTGGTAACATTTAAGACAATGCTGGCTGTGGCCCAAACCTTGACTTCTAGAAATGCACAGCTAAGCCCTGACAGGAGTTAAGGCAGAGCAGGATGTGCCTCAGACTAAAGTGTGTTTGGGGAGATACAGAAGCAGCAATAGTCAGGTAGACGGATAAAATAAAAGAGCTATTAAGAAAGTATTATTAGGAATACAAATGGAAGTTACTAGAAGATACTTTTTACCTTCTGTTTCTCTTTATCTTTTCCAGCCATTGGAGTCCAAAATACAGTTCTCACAACTGTCAAAGAGTTTCTCCCACTTATTTAGTCAAAGGTGGGAAGTTTTGTGTACGTGCATGGCTTCCAGTAGCCCCAGTCAGTCCCATTGAGAAAGCTGCCAACAGGCATTGAGATAAGCATTGCTATTTCGGAAACCCAGCATCATTGTTGGATTTCCCATGATAGCAATATCATAGGTTTTCAATCAATTAAATTGGGACTACTGTATATGCTGGCGTATAAGACTACTTTTTAACCCAGGAAAATCTTCTCAAAAGTCGGGAGTCGTCTTCTTATATGGCGAGTATATCCCAAACTCTATATTTTAACTGGAAAGTTGGGGGTCGTCTTATACGCCCAGTCGTCTTATACGCCGGAATATACGGTATATTGGGAATGCCTCAGATATGTTTGACGGAGACAATGAAAGGTTTTTCTATGTTTTTGGAGGCAGCCTACTTACTATAATACTCCACCCCACCACCTCATGGAAGCATTCAAAGGTTGGACTGAGACAGAAGTCCACTTTCTTGTTTGATTCTACCTTCCTCCATGTGCACTTCCCTGCCACACTGGGTATCGCCTGTGGTCATAAGCAGTTAAGGGTGTTTAACTCACTTGTCACTTTATTTTTTTTAAAAAAATCCTCCCTCCATATTGTATTCCTTGTTTTCATTTTCAAGGGAAAAATAGCAATAAATATGAGCAAGTGCTGTTTATGTTGCAACTAGTGTTGTTGCAAACTCAGGGTTTCCTTGGGGGCTGGCTGATGGAATGTGATTGACAGATGGTGCTGGAGGCTTGGTCCCCTGTGATGGGCCGACCATTTTGCACCTCCTTCCCCATTAATCACCTGCTCAGTCCTTCCCCCCAGTATGGTAAGATGCTGATGATTTGTACTTTTTCTCTGAGATCAGATACTTGGATCCTTCTTTGTTAGAAGGAATTGGGGGGAACTCCAAGTGGAACAGATTCAAGAACCCAGATTTACTAGTACACAAAATACATTTTGAAGCAATGGCAAAAGTTCTCAGAAGACAAAGTTCTCAGAATAAAATCAAAACAAACGGCAATGAAATAAAAACACTTTCACATTTTTTTCTTCTAAGAACCTAAGAGGAGCCCTGCTGCATCGTGCCACAACCCATCTAGTCCAGCATCCTTTTTCACACAGTAGCCCACCATTTTCTTCTGCACATCTCAAGTAGAAGACAAAGGCAAAACCTTCACCTGCGCTCAAGTCCTTGCAGATGGTCTTTAGAGACATGCTGCTTATGTTTGATGTTCCCCCAAACCCCACTTTCTATGGCACAAAATATCCTCCCTAAAAACCGGAACAGTTTTGTATTTCAGGCGTGAATGTGCAGTCACCACTCTGAAAATCGTAGTCCCTCTTGTTGCTTTTACAATGTGCAGAAAGTTCCTTAAATTAATTCCTTAAATATTTCATTCATGAGCCATGGAAACACTGCAAAGGCCTGTCTTTTTGAAGTGAGAATAATGCAGAATTCATCCAATATGATCAAAGCCCTGTTGCACCAGAAGGAGTTCAGAGGCCCAGGGATGGTGGAGGCCAATGACTAGACGAACAGCAGGGTATCTTACAAGAGTAACAATACTAAAGTAGGCCGAAAACTACAAGGCTGTAAACTTACTGAATCCTTAGATGAAGTATCTGTCTTTTATTATTAACAGTTTGTAAAAGGCTCTGAGAGGCTTTTAGAGATTAAGGAGCGGAATAAAAACAAATTGGAAATGATCATTTAAATACATCAGAAATAAAGAAGGTCAGTTCCACTGAATGCATCTTTTTGCCCATTTTCTGTTCACACCATTAAGAGGGTTACCACATGAAACATAAGTAAAGGAACTCCAGACGGTGAAAGGAAAGTCTGGCTTTAAAAAAAAAAAAAAAGTGATGTTTTCCCACAGTGGTAGAAAAGAGCCCACCAGACTTCCACAGTCGGTAATCACATAGCATCAGATCCATCATTGGGGAACTTTTTGCTTCATGCCATCTGTTCTCTGATCCCACGACAAGTACCCAGATGAGTGATCTAGTGCTGTGCCAGAACAAAGTTCCCCAGAATGTGCCAAATTTCTGTACTTTCCAAATCCAACCATAGGGAGGAAAAACTCTGGAGACTCCATTAGCCACCTTTGAACTGTAAAACTTGAGAAGGGGATGGTGGATTTGGCTTAAAGCAGTTGAGTGTGGTGAAAGAGTTGTCAGTGATGTCCTTAAGATTTAGCACTCCTAATCCTGAGACCCTTGATGGTTCTTTTTGCAGTCTTTTACTGCTGACATGAATCCATCTTAAGATCCATCTGAGAATGCTGCACTTTCATGCTGATGGACAGCCATGGATGGCACTTGCTGAAAAGTAGCTGTCTGCAATTTGGTTCTGGGAAGAGGTCCCACTGACCCTTATATATAAGACCCTCCAGAACACGCCACCCTTTTTCTCCTGTACTTGCCCTCCTTCTGTTTTCAGGTGTTCCATTTCTAGTATGGACTGGCCTTCCTATCCCCACTGTTAGTCAGGACAGCTCTGAGGAAAAAGTGGCCTCTGTCCCTGACACTCTGGGGCATGACAGGAGAGGGACAGAACTGCTGCCATGTAGATAAATATTTGCTATTTCACATCCCTGTTCAAGGTCAGCTGTCATCAAGCACTCTTGTCAACGGTGCAATTAGCCAAATTCCTATCAGATTAACTGCTGTGCTCTGTCTTGGAAAACGTCAGCTACTTAACTCTTCAGATGCCAGGAAAATGCAAATTGCTGTTTTTGAACTGTGTGTGTGTATATATATTTGCATACATGTATGCATGCTCTCCGTGAATGACCTGATGTATTGGGTGTGTGTGCAATATAATGCTGTAAGTAAACAGTAAATTGTCCACTCATTGCAAGAAATTTGTACAGTGAGGTACAACATAGGCCCAGTAAAGAGCAGGCAACATGCTTTCTAGTGGAGAATCATATTCACTGCCTTGTAGGAGCTGTAGAAAAGAGAGCCCAGTGAGAAACATGGCTCCACTCCTTGAAATCACTGTGCATGTTCAAAGCACATCTCAGGTGGATCTCCTAGATGCCCTTCATGGTTAGGGGTGTGCACAAATTCAATTTTTGGGATTCGATTCTATTCAAATCTTTAAAATTTGAATTTAATCCAATTTGATTTGAATTAAGCAAATTCAAATCTATTTGTTCGAATTTTTAATTCGAATTTGCACTTACAAATGTCGACAACATTCATATGTGCCCGTACGCATTGTTATGCATCAAGTACGCATCCATATACATCTGTATGCATCCTGTAGTTATCCCGTATGCAACCCATTTTCATCCCATATGGATCCATACAAATGTGTACAGATATGGGAAAGATGTGTATTGGCAAGTGCACATTGTATACAAACCCGTACACATGCAAATATCTGGATAATTCAAAGGAACAGATACAAAATTTGAAATTCATTTGAATTTTTAAATTCTAATTTATGGACATTCAATTTGAATTCAAATGTCAAAATTCAGGCAGATTTGATTGAATTTCAAATACCTTTGAATATTTGTGCACTTCCCTATTCATGGTATTCGCCCTTGAGGATCACCCAGGCTTGCCTAGACATTGGGTAGGGGGACAGGTGTTAGGTCAAGGCTCAGCTGAGTTCCACCTTCACCAGGTGTCATGTCATGCTCTCCTCAGCTGGTTATGCAGAGGGAGATTGGACATTGCACGCAGACAGACAGTGATCCTGAACTAGCAGACTCTTCAAAGTCAGTGGGATGGAATCTGCCAACTGTGATGTGCTCTGAACTAGAGAAGTGCACTAATTTTTTTGACATTCTATTAAAATAGAATAGAATATTCAAAAATTGAATTCAATTAAAATCTGTTAAATTTGAATTTAACAAGATTCTATTTGTTTTTTCCAAATTTGAATCTGGAATTTTTGATTCAAATCTGCACGTACAAATGTCAACAACATTTGTATGTGCCCATACACATCTTCCCAACGTCCGTACACATCCATACGCATCTGTACACGTCTTTATTCATCCCGTATGCAACCCGTTTTCGTCTCGTATGGATCTGTACAAATGCATACAGATGCAGGAAAGATGCGGATCTTCAAGTACTCATCATGTATGAACCCATACATATACGAACGTCCGGATAATTTGAGTGAATAGATCTGAAATTCAAAATTCGATTTGAATGTTTACATTTAAATTTCTGGACATTCTATTTGAGTTTGAATGTTGAAATTTGGCACATTTGTTCAAATTTTGAATGCCTATGAATATTCGTGCACATCCCTACTATGAACAGAAGCAGTAATAGCAGATTCATCTCAACTTCTCAGAGCCCCACAGTCTATGAAATCATCTCTGAAAAAGCAGGTACAATACAGCTGGCTTCCTAAAGACTCCCAAGGTGGGGTTGCCCTTCTTGGTAAGCAGGAGCCCCTGCAGCCAGTTTTTAAGTAGCTCTGGCTGAGATTGTGGTGGGTGGAGGCAAGTGGCCTTTCAGAAAGGCGAGCCTTGTAGCTAGCAGGGGATGTGGGGAAGCCTCTTACTGGTGTCCTCCCAGTGCAGCTCCAGGTAGTGCCCATGGTCCAGCTTGCAGCAGCAAAAGCTACCCCCCCCCCAATCCCTACAGAACAAAGTGGTAATGGCAGTTCCCAAACATTGAAGGGAAAAAGGCATTTGAGCACCTGCACAGATGTACTCTGGGCAGCTCTGCTTCTGGGAGAGCGTCACTCTGCACAGTTTCTTTGCCTGAGGAGAGAGATGAGGGAGGGGGGAAAGGGGCAACCCATGTTGTGGCATCAGTAAAGTCTGCTGGAGCTCACGAATGTGCACGAATATTCGAAGACATTTGAAAATTTGATCAAATGGATATGATTTTTTTCTTGAATGGGAACACGGCCGTAGACACTTATATAATTTTAAATTCCTTTTTGCAAAAAAGAAGAAGGATGAAATAGTAATTCTATGGGCAATGGCCTGGGGACAGAAATCTGTAAATAACTGTATGAGTTCATATACTGCCCAACATAAGTTTCTTTACAGGTCTGCTGTCAATGTGTATGTATTCATTTTTCCAAGCAGTTTAGATTTCATTTCCTGACATCGCTTTTGCAATGACCTTGAATACTTTGTTGAGCATGGTGCTGGTCAAAGTTGGTCATCTAGTCCAGCAGACCACACAATTCTCTTGGCACGCTCTTTTGCCTTTGAAATAATTCCAGAGTCCATTCCTTTCTTTTTCTTTTTCTGGAAAATAAGTTCTATTTTGCAATAGTTTTGCTGGAGAAGCAAAAAGTAGATCCAGCTGACGATATCTGCCAAATTTCTGGTATGCAAATATGGTTAAGAACTGATGCATACCTCCTAGATTTATATGCAGCTTAAAGAGGAGTCATGTTTTCAAATTTCAGAATTTTTAAAGAATTTATAATGGATACAGTTTTACAGTTTTAATTTATATACCACAGGTTTCCAAAGACTCTACAACAGAATGAAACAAAATCAGACATTAAAAATAATTATAGTAAATAATGATCACTCTCTCAAACAACACCAAATTTACGGGTGAAGAAATGTGTTTTGAACAGCTTCTAAAAAGACTTCAGCCATGGAGTCACCTGTATTTTAATTGGCAGAGAATTTGGGGGTGAGGGGATACAACCAAAAACGCTGTCTTCCTTTCTCTGGTTCCAAATACTACACAAGAACCAGGTATTCTTAAGAAAGAGCCAAGTGCACAAGACAGGTAGTAATTGGGCAGGAGAGACAAGCTGAGACTAGGGGTGTGTACGAATGCAGTTTTTGGTATTCGATTCAAATTGAATATCCAAAAATTTCATTCAATTCAAATTTTTAAAATTTGAATTAAACCAAATTTAATTTGAATTAAGCAAATTCAAATCCATTCATTTGCATTTTTATTTGAATTTGCACTTACAAATGTCCACAACATTCGTATGTACCCATACATACTGTATTGTTACACATCCCATACGCATCCGTACATGTTCATATGCATCCCATAGTTATCCCGTATGCATCCCGTAGAAATGCGTATAGATGCAGGAAAGATGTGCATCTGGAAGTACACATCGTGTATGAACCCGTACACATGCGAATGTCTGGATAATTTGAATGACAAATCCAAAATCCAAAATTTGTTTGAATCTTTAAATTCAAATTTATGGGCATTCAATTCAAATTCAAATATCAAACTTTGGGCAGACTCAATTGAATTTCAAATACCTTCAAATGTTTGTGCACACCCCTAGCTGAGACATATCTGGCAGCTGGATCTGGTAGGGCTTTATAGGTCAAGATCAACACTTTCAGCTGGGAATACCAGATGTAATTGCAGCATTGCCATTATAGCCCTGGGTTAGCAAAACGATAACCCATAATGCTATTATTATGGGAAATCTGGTAATGATTGTAGATTTCCATAATAGTGATGCTTACCTCCATATCTGCCAGCCTATTTCATTATAATCTTACTTAGTGCTACCAGAAGCCAGCCAAATGTACAAAAAGCAACAAAAGGAAGTGAGGAGGCACTTGGGTGGCTTCCAGTAGCACCAAGTGAAAGTTTAAAGAAATAACTAGCAGACATAGGCTGCGTTCAGACATAACAAAAGGGTTGCCTCAGAGGCACCTTAGATAGACATTGGCCTTGACCACACCTTCACTTTAAACCTTCTTCAGTCCAGGTCTGACTGCTCACACCTTTTCATTTTTATTTGTGGACATTTCATTCAGGAAAGTCCAAACTGAAGGTGGAAAGTCCACAAATAAACTGGATAGAAATGAAAAGGTGTAAGCAGTCAGTCCTGAAGATGGACTGAAGAAGGTTTAAAGTGAAAGTGTGACCACAGCCAGTGTGTGGCCGTCATGTGTGTGGCCTAACCATTCTTTAATTCACCTTTTCTAGCAGAGAATGTTCAGACCGGTGTGTGAACAATCCCATCTTAAAGCCTTCTCTGAGGCACCTCAGGTATGCTTTTGTTGTTGTTGTGTCTGATCGTAGCTATAGAGGTCAGCCCAGGACTGTGCCCTGCATCTGGCGAGGGGCAGCAGAAGGTAATTGTGAGACCTTTTAAAAAATCCTGCATTGTCTCTTGCTGTTTGGAGGCAGCCTGAGATGGCAGCTTCTCCTGAGATTTTAGCCTTATATGTCCTACATCAGCTTTTGGGCATCTGATGAGGCACGTCTTTTGAATCTGTAGTCCATATTTTTATACGCTGTTCAAATATTTTGGAAGCTTCCTCTCACATCCTACCTAGTAGTCTGGTGAATTTTCAGTGCTGGGAAATGCTGCTGGATATGGAAACAGTTTCTTATCTCTGCACTGACTAAAATAAACCAACGGGCATTGGAAGAGGGATATTAAGATCTCTCTCAGTGCTTAGGACCCTTTTTGCCTCATGATTCATTTTTACCTTTCTGTTGTGTCTGCCCCCAGCCCTCCTTCTGCAGCAGAAAACACAGAGTGTTGGGAAAATATTGTTTCCTTTGTTCTCGCCAGGTCAGCCAGATGCTTCAGCTTTGATTGTGTCCAGATGTGCATTCTTTTTCTCAGATTATTGTGGCAAGTCAAAAGACTTTTTCTTAAGAGGTACTTTTAATAAGCAAAATAATGAAAAGTAGACAGGGTATTTGTCAGGGAGTTTCCTGTTATTCAGGATAATTTACTATAGTTCAGGCAGAGAGCCAGAGAATAACCAGGGATTGTGGTTCAAGTGTGAGTTTCTTGAGGACCTGATGTTCCAACAAGGCCTCTGTGTGTCTCCATCAAGCTTTTCTAGACACTAAAACAGTTTGTGCAGTGATATTTACCTTTATATTCTGATATATTCTGAGATGCATATCCAGCAGTCGATTGAGTTGAAGGCTGCTTTCCTCCTGTTAAATATTCGTCTGAATGTCCCCCTTTGGTAGGGAAATATATTTATATAGGTAAATAAAATGTTGCAGGACTAGGAAAAATAGTTTCAGATACAAGATATATGATACTAAAATACTAATAGTACCTAGAAATGTGCATGAATATTGGTAACATTCAAAATTGGTACGAATTCGGTCGAATTGGGACATTCAAATTCAGTTTGAATATTGGCACATTCAAAAATCAACATTTGAATTCAAATTTAATATTTCAATACATTCATATGAAGTTTCCTATGGTATTCGTATGGGATATATATGTGATTCATATGCAGTCAAATGCAGTTATATGGGATTGAACGTTCATGTAAAAATTTGAATCCTACTACATTTGAAGGGGATCAATTCAAACAAATATAAATATTCTTGCATTTGATTCAATACAAACCAAATAATAATAATAATAAAACACCCTGGGTGCATCTCTAATTAATAGTAAAAATAAAATACTACATTGTTGTCCTTTTAATGACCCTAATCATGATAGGTTCTTCTCAGTATATTACTTGATTGGTTACTGCTACTGGGAAGACCTTTATTGGTTTGTTTCAAGTTATGTTGCAATTTCTGATAATGCCAGTCTGTCAGGTATTTTCCTGAGCCATACTGCTCTCTGAATATAAGACATTTAGCTACCTCCACATAAGCCACCAATTAGATGCCTTATAAATGACTGTGAAGCTAATTATTTAGATAGATAAAATGACTGTCCAGGCGTCCCAAATTCCAGCAGAATCTTTTCCAGCCACCAGAACTAATCTGCCACAGCACCTGAAAATGCTGTCTGGTCAATGTGTTCCCCCTAAGCAAGAGCTGGCTGCCGGTGGATATGACTTTTGGGCAAACCTGGCCCCTGGGTCACCCTTTTGGCTGTCTTAAAAGTGGACACATTCAGTGCTGGAGAAAGTTTCATGACACATCTTTGGTGGCACATTTGTGGTCACAGTAATTGGTGATATGTTCAGACTGGCTTATAAAACTTTTCTGAAATGACTGCAGGAACTGCCTAAACTCACAGAATTTTGGTGGTCCTGTGAAAAAGTTTCAATATTTTGGCAGGATGTATATAAAGAAATAAGAGGGGTCATGAAAACTGAATCTCTTTACCAGCGCCAATGTCTCCTTAAAATGCAAGCCTTTATTAAAATTCCTGTTTGCCTCTGTGAAGTGGGTAATCACAAAGAACTGGAAAAATTATGACATGCTTAAATTGGACTGGTGGTATACAGATCTGTGGGACATGGCAACATCTGAAAGATTTAATAGCAAAGATCAAACAAATGAAGACTCAAGTTTCAATAGCTCAATAGTATGTAGATCCCACTACTGAAAAACCACAGATAGATTATTGGTTCCACTTCTATCAGCTTCTTCCTCTACAGGAAAACCTGAATTAATATAATCCTAAACCCTGTATCGTAATTAAATAAACTGGATCTCATATATCTGTTGTTGTCACTCTATAGGTAATACCTGTATCATACAGGATATCTAATTATGGTGCTTTGAAAAGGTTGCACTACATGCTATAATATTATATGTTAATGGGGTTTTCATCGTTCGTGTTATTTTTTGTTAGTTTGTTGTGTCCATAATTGGTGGAGATGATTCTGTACATAAATGGCTGCTATGAGTATTTTACGTATTATAAAAAAGTAATTTAAAAAACAAGGAAGCAGGGCTTACATAATGAAGAAAGAGAAGAAACAAAAATTCAAAGATCTATCTAATTGTGCAGCTGAGGAAAAATAAAAGAACAAGTAAAGTCAACCCAGTAGCTGATAGAAGTAGGATCTACTCTGTAACCTAATGGCTCTGAGGCCGCATTTGAAGGGTGAAGGATCTAGGTGACCTCACAACCATTTGGCAAACAGCTAAGCATATGTATTGTTAACAGTGCCTGCATGTATATCTGTGACTAGCCCCCTTCCTACAGTAAGGCCTAGGGTGAATCCCCACAGCAAGCTTATTTCATTTTCCCTAAACCGAAATAATAGAACCGGATGCAAGCATGAATTTGTCTGTTCCCATGACTTTTAACTTAATCGCGTTGGATCCGGATTCTGAAGATCGTATGTGGGGTACGTGACTCAAGGTGGCACTCAAGTGGCTACTTTTTAAAAGCCGCTTTTCGGGGCTGCCCTGCACTCTTCCTCCTGGCATGGACGCGCCACCCATAAGGGACCCATTCACCAAGCCTAGCTGGGTGGCTGGGTGGCTGCCGCTTCCATGGATGGAGAAAAAATGGCAGCAGGCAGCCAGCCAGTGATTATTTCCCCTCCTCTCCCCATTGCTCAGGGCACACAGCAGCAGTGGCAACTAAAGCCCCCTTGCTTTAAACATTCACATACAGGTGCTTTCCTCCCTTCCTTTCGCTTTCTAATGTCAGAACTTTTAGAATTGCGCAAAATTGCAACATTGTTATCAATTTGAAGTGGTTCCATCGCTACAGTGTAGCGCTGCTGTTAAGGGTGGATTTTTAACACTGAAATCATTGTCTTTGGAAGCAAGCTATTGGGAGAGGGAAACTCTAAACATGGATTCTCATCCCTTAAAACAGTACTGTCCACACAGTAAAAAATGTAAAACGTTTCAAGCGCACGATCCAGAGGGAGACCTGTTGAAATCAGGATTGAGATTCACTGCACTTTGGGGTGGTTTAACAAGCGTGCGGACTCTGAGGATTGAAAACGTTTTGAATTCGAGATAAGGTTGCTGTGAAGACACGGCCCTAGAGTGCTTTCCTAGGGCTCAATTGTCTATGTTTAATGAGGCACCCTCTGGACAAATTTGGGGCTGTAAGGACAGATATTTTCTCCCTATATTTGCCTTGCCCTATCTCAAAGCCTGGGAATGGGCACCTCTTCCTCACGCAGGCTTTAATAAAATTGAAGGCTACTCTTTCTTTTAGTTTGATTGGGTAGGAATCTACATAAGCATAGAGGCAGTGAATGTAGCCAGTCATGGCATGGGAATGGCTATGGCTGAGTGACCAATCAGGGCCATGGAAAGCCAAGTAAATGAGTGGCTAATCAGTCGAGAGCACTTGTTGTCAAGAAAGGTACTGCCAGACTTGGAGGCAAAGTGTGGAAAAAACGAGGTAGGCTTTTTGCTTAAAATTTTTTTTAGGCTTTTGGGGGTATTTGTCTACTGACTGATGCTTTTTCTTAAAGGGGTGAACAAAAAGGGCCTTACAAGTGCTGTAGCTCTGAGGCAACAGCAACAGTCATCACGTGGCTCCTGCCAGAGAGAAAAGGGCAACCTTGTAGCTGCTGAGAAGATGGGTGAGCTAGGCTGCTGAGCTTCTCTTTAGAAAACAAACATGGGCTGTGTTCTCACTTTTTCTTTCTTTCTTTTTCTTTCTTTCTCTCTCTCTTTCTTTCTCTTTCTCTTTTTCTAAATGCAGCAACAAAAACAAAATTAGAAACAAACGAAAGAAAGGAAGGGGAGCATCTTTGCAAATGTTTCATGTTGTGCAAAGTAGGTGAATGTATTCTTTTTAAAAAGAGAGAAAGAGACACGTGAGCTAGCCAGCCACATCAGGCTTCTGTTGGAGGCAGAAGAAACAGGCAGGGCACCACAATGAGAATATGCTTTGAAGAACCAGAGAACAGGTAGCAGGAGGGTTAAGAGACACAACTTGAGCTTCTGTTGAGGTGGAACAGCTCACTTTTTTACTTTAAAATGCTACAAACATTTGGATTATAGGACTAACCTCAGAATGCTTTACCCTTTTCTTCCTCTTCCCCTCCTTCTTCTGTGTATAGGGTAAACACAGAGAATTAAACAAAGGTCCCAAGCACCCCATGACCTTCATGTAACTGGAAGCCTCACATATTTCAGTGTTAACATTTTTACATTTTACATTTTTATCTTTGAATATTCTAACACTGTTTTGCAAGACTGTCAAAGATGATTGTGTGCCCTGGTCTCAGATCTGTGTCATACAACTAAGCTAACACTTTTCACCTTTCAAATCTCTGTCTGCATTGCCCATTCCAAGAACGACAGTATTTTTGGTGTCCTTACTGAGTTACCAGATAATAGCATAAAACAACTTTGATTTAGAACTACCTCACATATTTGGATTTGAATTGCTTGAAATATTTGACTACAGAAACATCAGTGTTGAACTTATAGCTAAAATATTTACTGTAGAAACAACTAAATATGACAGGCAGTTATTCATTTAAAAAATCACTGGCATTTTCAAATTCTGTGGTGGATGCATTAGGGGGACTCTCGGAGGATCTGCCTTTAAAAAAGAAACCATGGTCTTTTTCAGAGCTTCGGAGCTGAAGACTAAAATGGTGGCAACTGACCTATGGGCCTTTAAATGTTGGTGAGTGGTATCTCTCCATTGCTTACCGTTGACCAGATTGTCCAGAGCTCTTGAAAGCAGTAGGTTGTGGAACACTACCTTGAGGATCACTTTAGGCCAGTGATGGCTAACCTTTTGAGCTTGGCGTGTCAAAATTCACAAGAAAACCTAGCTTAACTCGGGTGCTGTGTCACATCTAGAAATATCCATAATTTTGTGATATTTGTAGCTTTAGTAAAAAAGTTATATTTTTGATATATTTTATGAAAAGCAAAAACAAATAATTATTTACATTTGCTAAATCTTCAATTGAAAGTTGGCATTTCATACACTTCAAGGGCAAGCAAGCACTACATGCCCAGGTGCTAGGGTGACCATGTGTGTCACCCAAAAGGGCTTGGCGTGTCAACTGTGACACGCGTGTCATAGGTTGGCCATCACCGCTTTAGGCTGACCATCGGCTTTGCCTATTCTGGCCCACTTCCTTTTAGCTGACTTGCCCTCTGCTTTGCTATTCCAGACAAGGAATACAAAACATATTTAAATAACACAATATACAGTTATAAACTGTTAAAATCTTTGGAGCATTAATGAATTAAAATATTTTCCGTACTGAACATATAAAATCAGTTTATTTTATAATAAATGTGCTAAAAATATTATTCATTAAAATCAGCAATCATTTGCCTTCTTAATTTTACTGCTGAAGCACAAAGCCTAGCCACATTGAATGTGAAATGGGCTTCTCTTTCATCTGCTTAAAATGTTGTACATTTTCCTTTCCGGAGCAAGACTGATGTAGTCACAGCAGCATGAAGGGATCTGGCTGCTCCTCGAATGAAATGTCAGTACAATACAATCTATCTTCATCTCATTCTATGGAGACAGACATCCAAATGCCCCAGGCACTAACTTTCCCAAGTACAGACAGGAGTTCTCCACAACCTAAGAAATATGATTTGTTGCAGCCTCCATCTCTGGGTGGTAAAGTGAAGTAGTAAACCCAGGAATGTGAATAATCTCAGCCAGTGAGGGCTAGAGGCACACTGGGGAAACCAAGGGAGGGTGAAGGAGTTTAGACTCTACTTCTGAGAGCTGTGACTACAGGGACCCGTGGCGTTGCATAAGGCTTATGTAAATATTGTGACTGGCTGCTCTTTGGAGTCTGATAAGGGAAGATTTTTATCACATTTTACAGAGAAAGCAGCTTTTCTGGCTCCCAAGAAGTCTTCAAGGCAGATTCTTCCAGTGATTTAATATGAGATGAAAGGGGCCAGGTTGAGGCTACAGACAAAAATGAGGAGAAGGACCAGGCTATGGTCCCACATTCAGTGTTTTTAAAGGAAACGAAGCCAACCATCCTACTTCCACAAACATGCTGAATGGAGGAATTTGTTTGTAGAAGGGAGTTCCTTCTACAAGGGAGAACAGGGGAATTCGTTTGTAGATGGGTACAATCACAGTACAATAATCTGAGCACTTTGGGGATGCCCATAGATGGGAGCTAAAACCCAGGGTTAATTCCCACTTAGCTCTTTTAAAGCAGAATTAAAAAAACAGATGCGAACACACATTATTTGCATTCCGATTTGTTTTTCTGAATTCCGCTTTAAAGCAGAGCATGGTGATGGCGGCACAGCAGCAGCAGCAGCGCCCGAAAGGGAGGGGGGGAGCTCACTTGCTCACCGGCTGTTTCCATTCCTCCTCCCTACGCCTCAGGAGCATCAGGGATGCTTGGCGTGAAGCAGACTGAGTGAGCAGGGCAGCGGCAGTGGCCGACGGCAGCCACCATGGCGGGGATGAAGCAGCCACTGAAATAGCAGGCAGGCAGGCAGGCAGGCAGACAGGCAAGCACCTGGGTGGGCAGGTGAGCTTCTGCTTAAAAATGGTTTCAAAACACTCTGATCCAAGTCGAAACGCCCCGTAAACCATTTCATTAAAAAAAACGGGAGTGAGAGTTGTTTAAAGGGTTGTTTTATTTAATTTGTTTTATCAGTTTTACTCCTCCTTTTAATGTGAAAAGCCACTTTTCAATGCGGACAGAGTGTTTTGAAACCGTTTTGAACACTCAAAAAAGCCCTAGTGGGAGCAGGCTGCCAGTGTTCTTCTGGCAATTTTGGGAGTGCCAGGTATAATAGCAGCCTTCCCAATATAGACCTGGCTTAGTGAGGCGATATCCCAAAATATTGCTATTTTGGGAAATCCAGGACCCATGCTGGGTTTTCCGTAATAGTTGCCTGACCTCTTATACCTGCCGTAAGCTTTCAAAATGATCTCCCCTCGTGATACCAGAAGCCAGGCAAACATGTGAAAAATAACAAAAGGAAGTGCACAGATTCTTAGCTGGCTTCCAGTAACATGGAAAGAGTTCATTTTGGAAATTGCTGGCAGATGTGAAGAGAAAGACAAGATTGCTCTTCATGACTGCCAGGAGACAGCAAGAAGCAATTGTAGGATCTTTAGATCCTACATTGCCTTTTCCTGTCAAATGCGTCCATTTTATAAAAAGCATAGATTTAGGTTTAATGAGCTCTCCTGGAGGCTAGTTTTCTCAATACTATAGTATATCCCACCATAGAAGAAGGAGAGGATTCAGAGCTCAAAAAGGCCCAATGCCACCCACCTTCATTGTTCAGATTGCAACCTGGGGTGTTTTTCCACTGTCACTAGAAGTACCCATTGAGTACCCATTAATGGGTACAAAAATGCAATTACGTACCCATTAATGGGTACTTAATGGGTACTTTTAGTGACAGTGGAAAACACCCCTGGAGTTTTCTCATATACACTGAAATTCACAGAGGATAAATAATTAGAACAGCTGTGGCTTTTCTTCTCCCCATTCTCCTGGCAGCACTGTCATTGCCCTTCCTGGCCCTGGGGCCTGGAGTATGACCAACCTGGAATTTGCTCTATTTACAGTAGTCATGCATGGAGGAGCACAGAAAAACAAAGAAATGGCTGGAGGAATTGCTGTGTGTCTGAAGCAGTCTGGTGAGTTTCCTACTTCTTCCCTTTCAAAATGCCCTCACCCCCAGTAGCTCATTCTTAACACTTCTGCTTCTAGAGCAGTGATGGGCAACCTTTTGAGCTTGGTGTGTCAAAATTTGCC
>MTQE01002208.1:49587363-49615531 GCA_014337955.1 Aspidoscelis marmoratus | reverse complement strand
GGTGAGCTTGTTAGGCTGCTGCTCTGAGTTCAGGAGCGCGCTCCACGAGCTTCTCATTTGGCAGAGGACGAGGGAAAGGACTACAATTCCCAGCGTCCCAGGCCAGCAGGAGCGCAGCAGCAGCCGGCTCAGAGGCGGAGCCTGCCTGTCCTCCTAAGCAGGGTTGCTCCGAGTGTGAATAATGAGGATGAGTGGCGGCAGTGGCGTGATCTACACTCGGAGTGACTCTGCTTAGGATGACAGGCAGGCGGTGGCGGAATAGTTTTCTGTATGCGGCCGCATGCGGCCGCATGTCATCAAAAATGACTACGCGTGTCAGTGCTGACACGCGTGTCATAGGTTCACCATCACCGTTCTAGAGATACATCCCACTCACATTTAGTAGTGGAGAAAGTACACATAGGCCATGTCCCCATAGCTCTTTGGTACGGTTCCAAGCGTGGGATCGACACGGTCCATCCCCATGGGTTTTGGATTTGGTCTGCAAAGAGTGTGCCAGCCCCTCCCAAACTGTGCCAGAAGGGTGCCAAATTTGATACCTGAAAGAACAAGTCTTGGCACACTTTGGGGGACTGGCATGTATTGCTCAGCGAGCCGGGAACGCATATGGGGACACTAGCGGGCTAATGGGGAGATTTGCGCTCACGTCATTGGGAGGTGAGGTGTGTTTGCTGTCCCTGCCCTGTCCATTGAAGATCACATCCACTGATTTTTTAAAATGCCAATTGCAAATGCAGGCTGGAGAACAGCTTGCTTTTTAAATTTTCTGCCATTTCCATGGAGGTAATTCCAACCCCGTTTTAAGAATGCCAAGGCAGGCTGCATAATGTCTTGATTTCTGTTCCATTTGCAACCCCTGTTTCCCCGATCTGTGATCATAAATAAAGGCTTGATTTTTAGTTTGCAGCTGTTCTTGTGGTCCCCGGTGGAGTGGAGGTGTGCACAACTGCTCAAACGCCTACTGCTGCTAAACCTCTTAGCAGCTTTTGGAGTTTAAAATATTTTTTAAACTTATTTTTATAAATGAAGTTTTATTTTAACTTGTTTCCATGCCTCCCACCCTGGTCCTGGCTGTCTGTGCTGCTAAGGGGAGGGGGGATGCGGCACAGGGGTGGGCTGATGACAATCCAGCTGCCAATGAGGAAAGAGGGGGCAGAGAGGAGGTAATGCTGCTCCCCTGTACCAGGGTTTGGCATGGTTCTCATGAGGACACCACCATCCATGCTGCAAATCTCATGGGGATGCCCAAAATGCATTCCCAGCCCCGTGCCCAACCTATGCGTGCCCAAAGTGTGCCCAAAGTGTGCCCAAAGTGTGCCCAAAGTGTGCCCAAAGTGTGCCAGATGGCCAGCATGGGGATGCAGCCTTTGTGAATATGAGTCATCTTATAACATATAATATGCACATATAGTGTAGAGATGTTTGTGTGTGTGTTTTCAAGGATTAATTATATCCTAATGTTAACCTTTTCCGCTTCCCTTTCTCTCCTCCACCAGTTTGTTCTTGTAGTGAGAGTGCTGGACTCTTACCTGGAGGTCTCTCAGTTTGGTCACAGCTGTATTCTGCACTCTCACAGCCCCAGGTGCCCCTCAGGGTGTCTGTTGTGGAGAGAACAGAAGGTTTGTCAGCTGTTTTGAGTGCTCTTAAAGGTGGGCAAAGTGGAGTATAAAAGCCAACTCTTTTTCTTATATATAGCAGAAAACAGAATGTAAGAAATCTATATGGACAAAGTTTGGAAGATTCATTTGCTGTTTTGTTGGCCTTAGGATAGTCTACAGTTGACTCTGAAAATTCAGACATGGATTAAAGAGAAATGAGAAAAATAAGCCAACTATACTTTCAGTGCAGACTAGAATGTCAAAGTTCCTTGTTGAAACTTAGCAGTCCTTTTCATCATAGCTAGGCAAAGTGAAGCAGCAGATTCTGCATACTGTTAAAGGAATACCACAATCCCCACTTCTGTCTGGTTTTTGTATTTGGTAGAGGGTTCTTTTGGTTGCCTGTGTCAGTATTACCTGCATAGGTACTGCAGACATGTTTCACAGCTCAGAGGAAGAAAGTTTGTTTTTCTGTGCTAGCAGTGAAATTGCTAAGACACTTCTTTTCTTGCTGCTAGATTTATAGCCTTCTGTTGTGGAAAATCGCCAGGAGGATGAAATTTTGCCTGTGCCTATTAAATTCCCTGTGGTTGGCAAGCCTCGATCCAAAACAGGTGGTACAGCCCAGACACTGACAGAATCCCTTTGGCTACAGGACCATTTACTCCACAGTTGTTTATTCCACATTTCCCCCTCTTGAAGCCTTAGCGTCCAACTTGGTAGTTCATACTGAAGCAAAAAGGTGCCTGCATGGTGCTCATAATACTGACTGCACAGGTCACTGTTCCTGGCCATGGTTCACGGAGAGGGGGCTGCCGCTCTCTGCCCATCCTTTCCTCTTCCTTTCTTGCACAGTGGGTGACTGGGGGGTGGGGGAGCTGAAGTAGCAATTAGGCCACCAGGAGATAAGGATGTTGTTTTAATAACAAAAACTCACAAAAAAAAAACCTCACAAAAATTCACATATAAAGTATCAACATGGTAAGGAATGGCTGGATCTCACGGGTATGCACGAATGCATTTTTTTGCATTCGAATTTGAGTCGATTTGAATGTTTAATTTGATTCGAATTTTTAAAATCTGGATTTTGAAAATCCAATTTGAATCCAGGTTATCCAAAACTGTGCTTTTGAAAATCCAATTCGAATCTGAAAATACAAATGTTGGGAACATTTGTATCCAATTTTTGAATTCACATGCATCCCATTTTCGTCCCGTTTTTGTCCTGTATAAGTCCTGTTTTAATCCCATGTTATAAACGCATAATATTCGTATGCGGTATTTGTGGATCTATTCATTTGAATTATTTGAAAATCCGAAATTCGTTTGAATGTTCAAATTTGGATTTTCAAAAATCTAATTTGAATTTGAATTTGAATGTCAATATTCAACAGACTCAGATCAGATTTTCAAATTTTCGAATATCTGTGCACATCCCTACTGTATCTCTTTGGAGGAATGGCCCCATGAAATACTCCTATGCAGTGCAAGCCATTTTCTCTCCCCCTCACACATGCACATGCAGGGTTGTGACTGGGTTTCCCTTCCCTTTCTTGGCTCAGTTCACTTTTCTTCCACTGGAGTCAAAGAGCGCCAAAGAAAAGTAGATAGAGAGACTTGCCCAAGGGAAAATGAAAAGGAAAGAAAGGATGAACATGTTTAGCCAGAGGTGAAAAATAGTCTGCCACAACCTATCTCTGATGCCACTTCTCCCTCAAATTTTCCATGAATGGTCGATGAGGAGGAAATAATGACTTCTCCTGTATCCACAGGAAAATTCAGATAGCACTCCCAGTAGTAGGATGATGCTGTCCGCCCTAAAGGAAGAAACTGGACTTTTGCTCAAAAATGGACTGAGATGATACAAAATTGAAATATGCATAGTATGAATATGGGAGGAAATGAAGATGGTTGAGAGCAAATAAGTGATATGTAGTCAGACTTCAGGCTCTCTTCTGTTCCAAGGGATCACACCCCAAAATGGATTTCTGCTCAAAATGGATTGAGACAGTTTCTGCTCATTTTAAAGGTGTGATTGTGCAAGAGGACTATTAGGAGAGGTTACTATATCTTCTTGAGAGGGTGGAGAAATAGTTTTCCTTTTCCCCTCTGACCAGTGCCAGACCTGATAGGCATTCTTGTGGGGTAGTGGCAGCATACATGTTTATTTGTTTTCCTTTGCAGTTGCAATTCAGATCCACAAGGGGAAAGCAAAGTGAGGGAGAAAAATATCTCTGTGAAGGTGTTTGGAGCTGACTCTCTCTCCTCCCAACTCTGTCCTTTCTGGTTATTTATTATTATTTTTCTACTTCTTCTTGCTTCATGCTCCACCTCCCACGTTTTTCATGGCCTAAGGGTGTGATCTCCGAGAACTAGGAACTGGCAGAGGCCTGAGAAAATTAACACAACCTAATTCTGCTTTCTTTCAGGGCAGGGTGAGGTCTGTCAGAGCTAGTAAAAATCAACAATGTGCTGCAGGGTTGGGGGACAGTGAGGGGCAGAGGGGGCATTGCGGGTGGGCTGGGAAAAAACAAAATAAAATAACACTGTGCTTAAGGTTCTCAGCTTTTTAATTGGCCATATTCACCATATTTTATCTTAAATGTGGCGATAAGTACAGTATGCCATTAAACAGAAATGCAGAGAAGGAAAAATCAGTGCCCTTATCCATCTCTCTTCCCAAATGTTCAAGGCAGCAAAAAATAACATCCTCCTCTCCTCCTTAGACTCACATCTGTAATGTCTGTCTGGGTATCACATTCTGTTGATTAAATGAACGCAACACCCCACTGCCCAAGCTGAGGTGCAAAGTACAATATAACTCATAGCGATAAACTTGCAATCACCATGAAACAGGAGCATCAGCAGAAATATCTCTTCATCCAAGCAGTTTTCCATGCTCCCACTCTCTTGTCACCACCTCTGTGGCTCCTGCCTGCATGCAATGAGATGGAACATTCAAATTCACCCTATTGGCAGTTCACTGAAATATGGCTGAATGAAAACACTAAAATGAAAAGTAGGTATATTATTTATTAAAATAGTACTTGGACTGTGGTTTATAATATGGGCAGACATTTGCTCCTTATAGTTACCTGTGGCAGAGGTGTAGACGTTATCTACACCTAATGGATTTGTTTTATGCATGAGCTGAGCTGGGCAAGACCTATTGTTTGGTCTTGTGGTTAGAGTACCAAACTCTTATCTGGAGGTCTCCCAGTTTGAGTCTGCACTCCTATGTGAAGCCAGCTGGGTGACCTTGGGCCAGTCACAGCTCTCTTTCTTGTGGGGAGAAGAATAGAAAGCCTTGTCAGCCGCTTTGAGTCCCTTTAAATGGGTAAGAAAAGTGGAGTAGAAAAGCCAACTCTTATTCTGCCCCACTCTGCTGAGACCTGGAAAAAACCTTTTCCCTTCCATGTGACTAAACAACCAAATGAGGATTTAAAATCTCCTAATTGAAATAATAAAATGCTATTCATTTCCGTGTAGGCCCTACATGGAAATATCAGAGCTCCAAAGAAGCATTCATCAGACATATGTAGTACTGACATTATAAGGAAGTCTATTTCCTGTCTTTGCAACCTTCCCAACTTCCCAGTTCTTCTTTGCTTTTTACAAGCCAAGACTTCTCTCTTTGCTTCATGAATATTAGAAGATAACAGATGTAGTCAGAATAGTCAAGTTTAAGAAAATAATTTTCATGGCTGCCAAACCAGGCCTGTTAGTCTCTAAAAAGTTTGTGCAATGAGGAACACAGGGCTGGAACTATTCCAGACTCTGGCATTTTCAAATGACTACAATACATGATTTTGAGAGCAAATTTGTAAACACTACACAAAGGCCTGGCCAATGGTGGCTTAACTAAGAATAGCAGCCACATAGTCTGAATCTTGCGGTCCACAAGAATGCCCCACCCACCTTAAACACACTGACTCTTGATAAGCTGTCTGCCTTCTCAACATTTTTAGTGTTACTTCTTCTGGCCGTGGCTGCTTCTTATCGAATAATCTTTTTCCCTCCTTTTCTGTGAGTTATGCGTTGTGGGCATCCCAAAACATTTCTATATGAATCCTGTGAGACCAACAACACTAGCAACTTATAGCAATAGATTGTAAAGACAAAGCAATGGACAGCAGCAGGTCACTGCAATGCAGGAAGGAGATAAAAATAGGGAACAAAGGGAATAAAGATATACACTTCCCAGATGATTTTTTTCCCTCTTGTGGTTGTTCCATCTTTCAGTTGGTCTTCATGACTTCATGCATCACAGCGTGCCAGGCCCTTTCTGTCCTCTACTGCCTCCCAGAGTTTCCCCTAATTCATGTTTGATGTTTCCATGACACCTCCCCATCTATAGGCATTGTTATTGCTTTAGTATGTTCATTTTACATTTGGTTTTTAATGTTGTAACCTGCCTTGAGACCTTCTGGTACAGGGCAGGATAAAAATACAAATAAATAAATATCCATCTATCTTCTGCCATCCCCTTCTTCTCTTGCCTTCAGTCTTTCCCAGCATCTCATTATGTAGCCAAAGAATTTGAGCTTTAGCTTCAGTATTGGTCATTCCAATGAAGAGTCAGGTTTGATTTCCTTTAGTATTTACTGATTTGATCTCCTTCTGGTCCAAGGGACTCTCAAAAGTCTTCTCCAGGTAATCCTATGAGAAGTCTGCAACTAATCACAGCATTTTGGATCTTGTCAGCAGGAATTCCCTTTACATGAATGATAAGCATCTTTGCTTTAGAGACAACAAGCTTCTTGCACATATAATCAGTTCTGGGCCTGGTCAAGGCAGGACATCAGAGATTCTATGCTCCTGGCTCACACATCTGGGCACATTAACAGTGGCGTCAGTTCTTTAAACTCTTCCTTATTCTTATGGGCCATAGATGAAGTTAGGAAGTTCAATGCTGTGGTTTGCTAGATTTCATAATTCCTCATCAGTGGAAAGCAGGAAACTCAAGCCCCAGGTAACAAGATGACTGAAATAGTGATGCTTGTCAGCTGGTGGAGGATAAACTGGCTGTGTCAGGAAAAGAAAGAATTTACCTCACCTTTCTTCAGTCTCTTCCTGTCCCAAGGCCACTCTGCAGTTGCTCTTCATGCTACAGAATGTATATTATCACATCTTCAGAATTAGCATGATCCCTGAATTTTACAGCTTTGTGAAATATTGTTCATTTGTTTTCCTGCTTATATTAAACAGACAATGCACATAAAACCCAATAAATATCACTGTCTGTTTGCAAAACTGAGAGTCCAGACTTAATATATTTCCAGCTACTATACAGTGAGTCCTGATAATGAAACTAACAAAAGGGTGTGAAAAGTAAATATTTATGCAATTTCAGCAACAAAGCTACGTGTGAGATGATGGCTCCAGTATTGAGATAAGGGCCCAGTATTGGAAGATACTTAACGAGAGGGTACCATATATCCAGGAAGGTTTTGAACAGGTATCTGGAGGCCCTAGTTGGCACTCTACTTTTTAATCAAAGGTTACTTGTGAAATTCTGAGAAAGCATTGTAAGGATTGGTCACAAAACTTTGTTGTGAAATTATGAATTGGGACCTATAACTCTTGGTCCTAGCTAACACTGAAAAGGACAGGGAAAGGATCCAGAGGGGTAAGGGAGGTATATTCAAGCTTTAGATAGAGGTTGGGGAGTGAGGAGAAGTTGGTTGAACTTGGAGAACAGGATCTAAATACTTCACACTTTGGTACATTCGTTATATAATCATGTATCCTCTTCTGAAATCCAGGTCTACTTGCTGGCAAACCTGCCTGCCTTCTCATTGGAAAATGGAAGCAGCAGACGGAAGGCGTGTATACTTGGCAAAATATTGGATTCATGCTATAGAAGGCTCCAACATAATGTCCTATGATGAAACCATTTCTTTTCATTAATCTGTTTAAATTTTCAGGGTGTGATCGAACAAGGTGACTGTTGTGGGTGGGTTAGGGTTGTGGGTGGGTTAGGGTTACTCTTCTGGGTTACCAGAGGAAATATTTCCCTTTCACACTCTAGCCAGTGTCTGATACTGTGGGTGTACTTGAGATGGGGTGGCATCATCTCCCCCTCCTCTTGTCCCACGTCACCCCCTTCCTCTCTTTCCCTTTTTTTTTTGTTGCAACCAAGAAAGAGGAGAAGGAGGAGAGAGAATGACATAGGATTGTGTGTGTTTCCCTCTGCATTCACAATTCCAGATTTAAAGGAGGGGCAAAGAGAGATTGAGGAGGGTTCTTTCTCCACACAGATATTTGTATTATTGCAAAAATGCTTTGGAAATGCACTGGAAGGGTATTTAGAACTGATTTCACCTCCTAACAATTCTCTCCCTTGTTCTTTTTTGTACCCCCTTTTCTTCTTTCTCCATTTCATCTCCTGAGTTTCATATTCATTCTTGCACCTTTGCATAACTATAAAAATTTCCATGGCTTTCATCTGTCCCTTTTGGCAGATAAATGGGGAGGCAAAGAAGGTGAAAGGGGAAACTTTTTTTCCTCCCAGCCCAAGGACAGTCAAGTAAGAGAAGAAGGGAAGTCAGCTAAGCAGGCAAAATGGAACGGAGAAGGGAGATGATGGGCTGAATGGGTGAGAAAGAAGGGCCAATGGGGATGGAAAGGAAGTGGTGACAGGGATTGAAGGAAGCTGATGGAAAGAGCAAGGAGAAGAGAAAAGAGGTGGTCATGCCTGGCAGGGAATTCATAGCCTCAACCTTTTTTACTCAGGAGCACTCTTGGATTCAGTGGAACCTATCAAAAGAGAGAATGGAGCATTGACTCGAATGGAATTTTTTTTACCACCCCAATTATTTACTTGCATCTCGGCACAAGATTAGAATGTGTGCTCATAACGTTTGGGGAAGAAGAGAAGGAGGCAGATTAAAAAGCAGGATTCTTTTCTTTCTCTGATTCTTTTCCCTTCCTCCTCCCCTTGCTTTCTGACCTTCCCCCTCACATGTCCACCCCCTATTCTAAGCCTTAAACCGATGTGTTCTGATTTGGGCAGAAGGAACCCCATGATACTTGGCAAGGCTTACTTCTGAATATAAAGCGAAGCCTCCAGCAATATCCCTGCTAGAGAAATAATGGCATAAGCTAATCCTGGAGGGAAGAGGCATAGGGAGGGAGGGACTTAGTCTTACCCTCCTCTAAGAAGCCAAAATATTGAGTGACAGAATTGCACCCAATCACAGAGGGCACAGGGAGAATGATGGGAGGGGTGGAGAAGGAAAAAGTATCCTATCGGCAGACTGAGAACAGGGAGACTGAAAAGTATGGACAAAGAAAGACAAACTGGTTGAGCACTATATTAGATGGGTGTGATTTAGCCAAAACTGGTCTCAGTCCCCATTGTGCTCTAAGACAGACTAATCTGTTGTGGCATGATGACCAAGATGAATGAGGAGTAAGTCCCAATGTGCTGCCAGCAGCAACAGTGGTGATAAACATTGTCAGGATACATGGCTTGATGCTTGACCAGATGTGCCATATAGCTGGCCTTTCCTGAGGCTTCTTGTCAGGTTCATGAAAGTGAATATCAGAATTCTACCAACTTACCACACATAGTGGACTCCTCCACATCTGTACTGTAGTGTTGTAGAGTCTAGACAAGAATTGCTCAGGGAAAGAAATGAAAAGTGGGGTCCCCCAAGGTTCAAGGCTTCCAGACAGCCTTTTCTTTCATGAGAATGACCCAGGCCGCATCCCCATTACAACCTTATATCGGTTTCAAACTGTTTTCAATACTCGCAGACCCCACGTCAGTTTGGCTTAACACGCTTTCTGTGTGTTAAATTGCCCCAAAGCGTTGTAAATGTTAATCCCCATTTCAACAGGTCTCACTCCAGTTTGTGCGCTTGAAATGTTTTACATTTTTTACTGTGGGAACCCTTCCGTGTTAAGGGATGAGAGTTTCCCTCCCCTAATAGCTTGCTTCCATAGCAAGCTGTAAAATCCACCCCTTAAAGCAGCAGCTGCTACACTGTAGCAATCCAAGCACTTCACACCTGATAACGATCTTGCTATTTTGAAAGTTCTGACCTTTACAAAAGGGAAAAGAAAGAAAAGCAGCTGCAGGTTTGGGGAGATGTGTGAATGTTTAAGGTGAAGGGGGCTTGAGTTGCTGCTGCTGCTGCTGCGTGCCCTGAGCAATGAGGAGAGGAGGGGAAAGAATTGCTGGCTGTCCACTGCCGTTTTTTCTCCATCCAGGCAAGCAGCAGCCACCCACCCACCCAGCTAGGCTCTGTGAAGGGGTCCCTTATGGGTGGTGCATTCATGCCAGGTGGAAGAGGACAGGGCAGCCCCGAAAAGCAGTTTTTTAAAAAGTAATCACTGGAGTCCCCCCTTGAGTCACGTACGTCCTCAGAATCTGGATTGAACACGATTCTGGCTGAAAGTAATGGGATCAGGCAAATTCGCGTTTGCATCCTGTTCTGTTATTTCGGTTTAGGGAAACTGGATTAAGTTTATAATGGGGATGCGGCCCTGGTATCCCATTTTCTTACATTTGTCACAATTAGAAGTTCTGGCCAGAAGTGAGAATTGTGGAAACATCTTCATACCAATCACTTTAGACTATGTTTGCACGGAAGTATTGAAGCATGATGCTATGCAATTCAGCCTTCCATCTCAAGCTTTGCTATATGAGGGGAATCACAAGGCTGTCTCAAAAGGAGGCAAGTTCTGTGACGAGCAAATTGGAGGAGAGAGCTTGCTCAGACCCCATGTGACATAGTGCAGACCATTATATTCAATATGAGCAACTGTTTCTGGGAAACAGGCCTTACCTATTGCACGACATTTACACTCCAAAATAGGCACATGGGCAGGCCTGTAGTTTCCAGTTAGGAGCCTCTAGTGGGGCAAAATGGGGTTACCCAAAGAGGTTCTGATTGATCCTATAAAAGGAAATGTGGATTTAGGCAAATTCACGGACCATACATACCAGCTTGTTGCTATAGCTAGAAATAATCCTGTTATTTTTCTTGCATAGCTCTGTTTTTCCCAAGTAGCACAGAGTGATGCAGCCAACATCTGTCTTGTGGCTTCCCAATTCCTCTCCCTCTGAGAGAGGAATGCAGCCTTGCCGAAGAAAGGCAAAAAGCTGAGAGTGAAATAGCCCTTTTGTGATTGTGTCTTCTGCTCTGGCCATTTTGAATTAATTAAGGAATGTGATAGAGACTATAAATACCCCTCTCTGTATGATTGATGGTCTATTTGTGCTGGATTGGAATGTGCCTAATCTCTAATTGGGAGCCCACCATCTGGTTCTATTGATTTGCTTGCCAGAAGCCTGATTGTTCTCCCTGCCCATATAAGGCAAAATTAGGTACAGGGAAGGCTAGGCAGACCTCTGCCTGCTGTGACATCACTCTTTGGCCCAGCCAAGGGCTTGTCTGTAGCTTCATGGTGGAATTCTGTTTACTGACTGTGTGTGAAACTTTAACTTTTGCTTCCAGGGCTTTTCGCTCCCCCTTCTTTTCTGGAGCCTCACTTATGTGTCAGTCACTCATAAACCCACACTGAGGAAGCTGTTTCAGCACTTGTAAAGCAGAATACACCTGGCCTCGCTGGCTTTCCTGTTGTAGATCAATGGGCCACAGAGTGTTCTCTTGGGAAGGCGTCTCTTCTTGCGTAAGAGAGTTTTCTCTGATTGCAATGCATCAGGAACCAGAAGTAGCATGCTGAAATGAGCCCCATTTGCTTACTTAACGGATGTTTTGATATTAACAGCACGGCAGGACCCTTTAGGAATTAAAAGAAACCTGATACAGGAATTGTAAAATAATTCTTTAAAAGACAAGCAATCTTAAATAAGGAAAGTAAGGCAATTCTGTGTTGCCTATGGATCCTTAACTTTGTCCCACTGTTATACAAGTACAAATTATTCTTTCACCTCCATGATAAAAGCAAACACAAGAAACTGAGTGATGACCCTAGCTGACTTATTGATTGTTAGAACAGAAAATTTTACACACTGGATCAGAAGCTGCACAACCCCCCAGCATTGCTCTGGGATAACATGTTGGGTTATATTTGAAGTGTGTTTTACACTGCTTTATAGTAAAATACTCAAATATTTTATATGTATTAAGCAATGGGTAGATTGTCAGAGCCCTGCCATAACGCTGGGGCTCTCTGGTGGTCCAGCTGTGATGCCAGCAAGCTGTCATTATTTCTGCTGTGCCTAGCAGCAGCCCCAGACAACCTGACACTCTTCAAAGCCAGAAGCAGAAGATGGACAAGGCAGGCACTACCTGTCTGTTCCTGCTGCATATGGCAGATGCCCTGAAACCTTTCAACAACTGGTTTCTGCCCAAGCACTTCCCTTGTGGCCCTTTGCAGAAGAATAACAATGGCCCTCTCTGAAAGGACACACTGCCACAAATCCCCATGGAGATACAAATGGAAGAGCAATCCACCTAGTTCTTCAGTGTAAAGTTGCAAGCTTATGCATTTAGACAGTTACCCTACAGCTCTTCTTGCTGTCCCTTTCTGTGGGTGACTGCTCAATCTCAGGAAGTTCTTCTTTCAATATAAGACTGAACGCCAGAAAGATTAGGAAAATGACATTAGTTAATGTGTGGAAATTGCACTACTGTTGTTCATCACCAGTGATGTCACAACACTGGTACAATGTGCACGCGACATAGGTGGAGAAAGTCTGTGCAGTGGTCATGCGAAGTACAGGCAACCTCCTCGTGATATCCCTAGTATGCACAAAAACAGCACAACTTTCTAGATTCCCTCCTGGAAATGCTAATGAAGTCTCACAGTATTTCAGGAATGTCTGGCTGGAAACTAGGTTCATTCAGTATCACTCTTGGACCTGTTACTTTCCCCCTAAGCCACAGAAAGATGTTCTTTCCTCTGTTATCCTAAAAAGCAGAAGTGTTGGGTGGTAACCAAAACAATGGTGTAGAGAAAAGGGTTAAGGCAGTGGGGGGAGGTATATGTGGCAGAGGGGCCAATGAGTGGAGGAGAGAGAATAGCAAGGGAAAGGAGGATGCTGGGACATGTAAGCAAAGTAGAGGAGAATGCGAGGAGAACAAATGAGCTGTAGCAGGAGACAAAGGGTGAATAAATGGAAGGTAGGAATGTAGCAAGACAATCACTTGAAAAAGGCAATAGAATGGGCTATCAAGAGGGAGCAGGCTGGTGCTTCCTTCCAATGACCGAGAGCCATGCTGCACCTGGCAGCAAAAATTTGTTCATTTGTAGGCAAAGAGCAGCCAGTCTTGGTTCTGGCCTAGGTTGTCTTCCAGTTTTCAAGGCGCCTTGCTTTGTCCTCCAACCTTGGCTGTTGCTGAGTGACACAGAAGACCCTGAGACCGTGTCTTCATGGCAACCTTATTTCGAATTCAAATCCTCGGAGTCCGCATGGCAGTTTGGCTTAACATGCTTTCCCCAAAGCGTGTGAATCTCAATCCTGATTTCAACAGGTCTCACTCCGGATTGTTCACTTGATACATGTTTCATTTTTTACTGTGTGGACAGTACTGTGTTAAGGAATGAGTCTGTGTTCAGGGTTTTCCTCTCCCAATAGCTTGCTTCCAAAGACATTGATTTCAGTGTAAAAATCCACCCTTAGCAGCAGTGCTACACTGTAGCGATGGAACCACTTCACACCTGATTAACAATGTTGCAATTTTGTGCAATTCTAAAAGTTCTGACCTTTAGAAAGGGAAAGGAAGGGAGGGAAGCAGTTGAGGTTCTGTGTGACTGTTTAAAGCAAAGTGGCTTTAGTTGCCGCTGCTGCTGTGTGCCCTGAGCAATGGGGAGAGGAGGGGAATCGCTGGCTGACTGCTGCCGTTTTTCCTCCATCCAGGCAAGCGGCAGCCACCCAGCCACCCAGCTAGGCTCCGTGAAGGGGTCCCTTATGGGTGGCACGTCCATCCCAGGAGGAAGAGGGCAGGGCAGCCCCAAAAAGTGGCTTTTTAAAAGTAGCCACTTGAGTCCCCCCTTGAGTCACATACGCCATGTACAATCCTCAGAATCCGGATCAAACGCGATTAAGTTAAAAGTAATGGGAACAGGCAAATTCGTGTTTGCATCCGGTTTAGGGAAAGCAAAATAAGCTTGTAATGGGGATGCGGCCTAAGTCTAGACCCTTTTCTGAACTGGAGGAATTTGATTGGAAAGGATGGGGATAGAAGAGCCATTGTTCAGCTATTAAGGAACTGTCAGAGTCCTGGGCTGTGACTTTAACAGCCCCACAACAAATTAATTGTGCTTTCTAGGAAACAGGTGTATGAATTTCCCACAACCAAATATATATTTTTTCCTGTTTCATTTATTTTTGGCCTGGCCAGTTAAATCATGTATGCAGTTGATTGACTGACATTTTGCATCCCATCTGACCAGCTTTAAAATCTGTTAGTTTTTTTTTTTTTTGCTTCAATTGGCCAGTGCTTGTTTAATGATCATTTCACATGTTATGCTGTCATGCAAATCTGGGCTGTTCTGCGGTGTATAAACAACAAGAAGCTGATTCAGTCCTGGGTGTCACTGTGGAACATATGGGTTTGTTACATTCAGGTCTTACAAACTTACAGCAGATGTACAAAACATTGTTGTTTCATTTTAGGAACTTCTGTCTCACCTGTTAATGAGTTCTTGGGTGTTATATGTATTTACCTAAAGATGTCATGTATCAATGGGTGTTCTCATCCCTTACTAACTGTCGAGTGCCTCATGTGGGTCCTGCTTCCACTGTTGTTGCCCTTCAGGGTTATTCTCCTTCCAGAAGGCTGACAACCATGATTCTCCATCATGTCTGATTATGGAATAATAACAAGAATTTGCTTTGATACCCTGCTTTCCCCACCCTTTAAGGGGACTTAAAGCAGGTGACAAAGCTTTCTGTTCTACTCCCCACTATAGATACCCTGTGGTCACACCTCAGGTTTAATTCAGCTTTCAGAGTGAGGGAACACATCAGCAAAGTGACAAGCTGTTTTCTTTCTGTGTTAAATAATTCAGAAAATTCACTTTTGGGATAGATAATGTGGAAAGAAAGTTACTGGTCACTTTGCTGATGTGTTCTCTTGCTCTGAAGGTGGACTGAAGCTGGAGTAAGCCCTGTGAGGTAGGTGGGGCTGTGAGAGATCAGAAGGAGAGCTATGACTAGCCTAAGGTCACCCAGCTGGCTTCATAAAGGAGTGTAGAATTGAATTGGGAGAGTATCAGATATGAGTTCGGCACTCTAACCACAAGACCAAACTGCAGTGAGACCCCAGTACCTTCTACATTTTTTTCTGTTCACTAATATCACCTCTAGACCAAGAGAAAGCCCTTTCTTTGTAGAGGTCTGTAGCATCCAAAGTAGTAAAACTACTACGGAAGGTCCTAGGGGGCACAGCAAGGACGTGGGATTGGCTTGCCCTCCTCCCACCACCAAGTGGGCTCATTCTGTCTGTTTCTTGTTCCAGATAATGGCTTGGCTGTTCTTTCTCTGAAGCAGAGCAGGGACTCTGTGCTTCCTTCCTAGGTGATGAGCAATGGACCTGGGAGGTGAAGCATGGAATGTCAATAATTATTGCCAGAGGCCATGAAGCACCAGCCAGCACTTCACCAAGGTCACCAACTCTGTGTGAGATAAGTCATTCAGTCTACTTTGTTCCCAGGTTGCTTGGCAAACATAGATCAAATGTGACAGTGGCGTCACTGAAAAACCCACAGTCTTGCCAAGTCATTAAAAGTCCCCTTGAATTGTAGATAGCATGCACAGAGAAAGAATGAACTCTAATGTGAAGTTTCAAGCCTCAGTCCTGCCTCCATTGAATGGAATGGCAGTGATTGCAGGGATAGCCCCCATGATGTATCCAGAGCCCGTTCTACTTTTAAGAAGAGTGGGGGAAACTGCACCAGGTGGCAGATGATGGAAACATAGCATTGCCCTATTCACAACTTTTCCTCTAGCCTGACTTTGTCCCCAGTACAGATAGTGGTGGATCTTGTCCCTTTAATTGCACTGAAGAAGTATTTAATCACTAATTAATTGCCTTTTTGTACATGGAGTAACAGTGGTGCTGTCTTTTGCCTGAAGTAGTAATATATCTTTCATCACCTTCTGGATTGTGTTCAGTCTGCATTTAACTAGGAATAGGGCAAATACTCATGTTTGCCTTCATGTTCATATCTTCAGGGCACAGCAGAGGTTGGAGTGAGTCCTAAGAACAGTTACTTATTTACTTATTTTAAAACATTTTTATATGCGGAGGGAGGTGATGCTCAGAGCTCCCATCAAAGCTAATAGACATTTGCAGCACATTCCTTGTGACTGCTTCAGCATTTGACATTTGCATTTATTCTGTTCTTTTCTCTCAGTTTCATCAAGTGTAGTTTCCATGTACTTAATATCTTGCTCATTCAGCACATAACAGTTCTGAAAGCCCATCTCACACAGATTTTAAAAAATAAATAGATAAAAACAATGCCTTGTTTCGTAACATAAGTTTAGGACGGTGATGGCCAACCTATGACACGCGTGTCACAGGTGACACACCAAGCCCTTTTGGGTGACACACCTGGTCACCCTGGCACCTGGGCATGTAGTGCTTGCTTGTTCTTGAAGTGTATGAAATATCAACTTTCAATTGAAAATTGAGCAAATGTAAAGAATTATTTGTTTTTGCTTTTAATAAAATACATATATCAAAAATATAACTTTTTTACTAGAGCTACAAATATCGCAAAATTATGGATATTTCTAGATGTGACACAGCACCCGAGTTAAGCTAGGTTTTCTTGCGAATTTTGACACACTGAGCTCAAAAGGTTCACCATCACTGGTTTAGGAAGTTCAGAGAAGGAAGATTTCCTGTTTCCTTCTCCACAGCCTACCAGTGCGCCAACTAGCACAGTTCATGTCCCTCCAAGATAACTTTTTCAAGGGATGCAGAAAGGAATGGGAGGCTGGTGGGAAGGAAACAATCCATCCATGAACTTCCTCAGATTAACTGGTTTTGGGATCTGAGCCAATCTGACGGCACATAAAATAATATAGCAGTGCACAGCAGATCAAAACAGCAGTGGCATATTTTCTTTAGAATTTTGGGAAAGAGTAAGACTTCTAGAAATAGTCGGTCTTTTAAAATTTGGACAAATTAACATTAACAGTGAGAGGATTTAACAATAACTGTGGTCAGGAGCAATGCATAAGCATTCAATAGCCATTTCTTGGCTGCTCCTTCTAAAATTCTCTTTGGTGCCTGAGAATTATTGCAGCTATCCAAGCCCCCAACACAAATATCAAGTTTCGTACGACACATCTTGCCTTGTCTGTGATTTGTCCCTTCCGTACATTAGTCAGCTGCCACAAGATATGCCATGAGTCCGTTCACACCCAGCCCATGTTTCTGTATCATGTTGCAATGGGCAAAGATCTTTAAATCCTTAACAGTTCCCAGAACGCATCAATGCTTACATAATCGAAGTTAGCAGGCTCTAGTATGAGCACTATGCCTGCTGAATTTCTGGATGAGGCTATATAATGGAACAACAATTCACCCTGTCTGCTTGCCAACAGAGGCAGAAGCTAAATTGTCCAAAGGTCAGATTGTTCTTTCTCACAAAATGAGAGTATATCAGTTCAGTAAAGAAATAAATGTGCTAACACTTAAGTGGCCAGGACAAGTAAGGCCATGTTCACACCTACATTTTAATCCAGCTTCAGTCCACTTTCAGAGTGAGATAATATATTGGCAAAATGAGATGTTCGCTTTTGTCTTTACTTAACTCAGCTAATCCACTTTTGAGTTAGATAACATGGAAGAAAAATTATAAGTCACTTTGCCAATGTGTTCTTCCGCTCTGAAAGTAGACTGAAGTGGATTAAAATGTAGGTGTGAATGCATCTCAAGTCTAGGAATGTCCAACAGCAAACATAACTCCTATAGAAGCATAATCCACTCTTAAATATGCAAGAAATATGCCACTTGTTTCTGGAGATTCTTCTAGAATTCAAAAGCAAACATTATCCAAATTTTGAAGACAGGTCCTGCACTAAAGTGTTGCAAGACAGAATGGTTTCTGTTCCCATGTGGGAATCCAGAAACTCCATCCATTCCTTTTTTCATTTTCTCTTTACCCCCACCCCACCCCCCAGCTTGGCACTGTTTTCCCGCTAAGCATGCTCAGTCCATCTTGGGCTGTGTTTTCCATGTTTCCCCTAATCTTCTTCCCCCACTCTTTGAAGATTTCATGTATTTCTGCTTCACAAATTTGATGTACTTGCCTAAATTTGATGCTTTGCCTTGCTTTCACCCTTGTTACAGTTACCTGTTAGGAATAGAGCATCTGCTTGGGTTGAGGGCGTAAGCTTTTAGCAAGAACCAAAGGTCTTTTGCCTTGAAATTCTTAACCTGAGTCCAGAGTTCCTGACAGTTGTCCAGCATAAAAGAAGTAGCTGTAATATTTTTCTTTCTCCTTCCCCGCTATCCTTTGTGTGGGATTTTAAAAGTGAATTCGACCCTTTAATTGCTTCTAAAGTATTTTGAGCTCTTTTTTTGGAAAAGCACTACACAGTTGAACTGAAGCCATGTTTACACACAGCAAAGAGTGGGTTGAAAGCATCTTGTAGGTGGCATTCCATCCCATCTCAAATCCAGATCTAATGCACTTTGAATATGCTGTTTCTGGCCTTTTGTATGTTTTAAAGTACACTGGTCACACTGCCTTGTAATAATACCACCTCTGAGCCTTTGAGAAACTTTTTTTTCATTGTGTGCAAAAAGCAGCTTTAATGAATGAGTGGTGAACACTCACTGCCCACAAGTTAAAAACAGAGACCATGATTTTGATCTTTTTCTTGTGTGTGCTATTTCAGCTGCAGCGTCTTTTGTTCTCAGAATTCTTCCTGTCAGCATATTTTGAGCCTGGTGGGACAGAGAGGATTTGAATAAGGGACAGAGTTTCTTCATAAGGGCTTTTCTCTTAGCAGTCAACCATTGTAAAATGTTTGAGCCTTCATGGAGTATGAAGAAAGCTAGCAAGGATTTTCCAATAGGAGCAATAGGAACTGTATTCTATAGTTCTACGCAGGATATAAAGCTGTAGCTCCTGATTCATAGAATGGCAAATGTAGTTGAGTAATGGAGTGATGCTCGCTGGGACAAAGAACAACACCCCAACCCTAACTAGATGTAGAAACTAATGGTATCAAAACTGGCAAGGACTTGACAGGTGAGGCTTTTAGGTGAAGTCAGCTTCTAACTCTCTTCAGGATTGTGACGGTTTCAGGGTACAGGCTGCAAACTGCTTTGCTTTCTGTCTTTGCAGGCTTCTAGCAAGTTGCAATAGCCAGCCTCTGTGCAAACAACTTGTTGCAATCCCTGGGTTTTGGGCTGCAAAAAGGGCGGGAAATCCTGTGCGGGCCCTGCTGCAATGATTGGCTGCAGCTGGTAGTTGGAGGGAAAAGCTGTCCGGGGATCTGAGTGCTGGAGGGGGCTAGAGGAGGAGTTCCCACCAATCAGGCGTGTGGAACAGGCACCTCTACCAGGAGTTTCCAGCAGCATTTTATTGCAGCAATTTTCCCCTAGGAGGTGGCAGCCAATCAGGGCCACAGAAAAAAAGTATAAAGGAACACAGATTACAGCAGACTATGTCTTCATGCTGGGACAAGAGCTGAAAGGAGAAGAAGAGCTGAATCCTGAGGGAGCAGGACCAGTAGTTGACCAGGGGTCTTTTGGCTGGAAGATCTTGGAGGAAGACTTCACTAGCAACCGACCAGGCTGGATGATTGGTCAAGCAAGGACGGGCTGTGCCTTGTGATCATCTAGAGCCACATTCTGGTACTCTGGCTTGGCTTGAGCTGTGGCAGAGCAAGTCAGAGGGGGGAGGAATGTGGAGAAGTTTGTCTTTTTAAAAAAGGAACTATTTTCCTTTAGGGAAAGGGGTAGCTCCTAACCTTAAGAGACTTACTGAGTTAAGCCAACAAATACCTGAACCTTATTTTCCTTTCTAGTATTGCTTGTGTATAATAATAAACTTGTTTTAGTTTACTGTTCAAAACGCTTGCTACCAGTGTTGTGTGTCCACACTGTAGTATTCCATTGCACGAACTCAGCATCCTAACAGGGCTAAGCTACTCCTTGAGAGGGCAGGCACTTACTGGAACACTGGGCATTGTGACAAGGATGAAGGCCTCCAAAACGTCCAAGTGAGGTGTCTTACATAAGAACATCAGAGGAGGCCTGTTGGATCAGGCCACAGCCCATCTAGTCCAGCATCCTGTTGCACACAGTGGCCCACCAACTCCCGATGGGCATCTCAAGCAGAGACAAGGGCAAACCTTCTGCTCTCAAATCCCAGCAAACGGCCTTAGAAGCATCCTGCTTGTCCCCCTAGCCCGAAAGATGTACTTAGGCATCCATTCTAGTAACCACTGGTACACCTGTCATCCTTAAATTTGTCTAACCCTTCCTTAAAGCCATCTAGGCTGGTTGCTGTCACCACCTCTTTTGGCAACAAATTCCACAGACCAATGACCTTCTAAGTGAAGAAATATTTTCCCTTGTCTGATCCAACTCTCCTACCCATCTTGCAGCATTTTACATGCTTGGGGAAGCGGGGGAAAAGAGGGAAGTAGAAGTTATGTTTTGAACTGCCCCTCACTTCACTTTTTAAGCAGAAAGTTGACCAAAAGAGGAGAGTGAGGGGGAGACAGTGCTATTTGTGCCCTGGTGAGGCTAGTGTGGAGAGGTGCTCTCCAGGAGGCATGAATGTGGCATTCATTCTACTCCCTTGCCTTACTGTGACCCATCCTCAGGGTAAGCACTTCCTGCCTGAGCAGTGAACACCAGGAGGCCCATTCAGAACACCAGGAAGCATATCCAGCTCTTCCACTGAAGTGATTTTCATCTTCAGAGAAGCAGTTTGATGATGCCTCTAGAAAAGATACAGCAACGCAGGTGTAAGCAGGCAGTCCAATTTGGATTTTACAGAACGTAGTAAAGAAACGATGTTCTTTACCTCACTTTGTGATAGGTATCTAGAAAAGCCAACTACTACTACTACTACTCTTCTCCTCCTTCTTCTTCTGGTGCTTATACCCCAACATGGGTCTGTAATCCACCATTGGGACCTGATCAACAGGAAGACTGTTGAGTCTGATCCAAGCTTGCTATGCCACAGGACATAATTAAGCAATAAAGTTGGGTGTCATAAGTGATTAGCAACCAGGGTGGCTTTAATAGATACTAGGTGTTGCCATAGAACATCTATATCTATCCATGTTTCATTTTCATGATGACTGTTATCACCTCCACTTTGAGCGTCATAGACTGAAAAGCAGTACTGTGCTCATGTTTTTCTTATGGATGCACATAAGAAGCTTTCTTTGGAAGAAAAGGCAGTGAATTTGATCACTGTGAAAACAGAAAATGGCATTAGAGGGGCCTTTTTTGTTTCCTAATCTAGCAGGAAACAGGAAATGTGAACTTAACTCAGAATCAGTGCACTGGGGATTCATGAGGCTGAAGGAAGAAAGGGATGATTCATCTGCACCCAAATCTGAAAGCTGAGCAGTGCATTCTTCTCCTGGAATGCTAAGTGTCACTGTGTGTTATACAATGTACAAATGATAGAAAACCAAATTTATGTATCAATTTAGAGCAAGTTGGGATTTATTTTTACATATGGCCTACTGGGTTAACTTCCACTTACTGTAATGGTTTTTGTGTTATCCCTTTTGATTAAGGTTTTACTTTGACCTCCAGGACAGTGGACTTCCTTTTCTAACTTCTAAGGAAAGCAAGAAACCCACTGTACTTTAGTTGCATCCTGTGTCTGAAAGGGAGGTTTGCTAGGTCACATTCTACAGATGTTTCCTGTCTTTTCAAAATTTGAGGTGTGCTGCCCAGTGTTTCTGAGAGAATCTTGTTCATTTGAATATGTGTATGTAGGTTATCTAGGGGTGCATCCCTATGCAATTTAAAGTCTGCTAAAAATCCTCTTTTGTCACTGAGCACCCCCATGCACGGCTTTTATCTGGGCTTCCAGCACCACAAATTAGGAAAATGTGCAGCAAAAAAGTGCCCTTTAAAGAAGACTACCAGTGCACTTTCCAGGAAGACGCGGGTATTCAGAGCAACATTTTGCATGGAGATGCTCCGTGGCAAAAGGGGCGGGGGTTCTCTCCGAGGTGGCAAGCTCTCTCTCTCTCTCTCTTTTTTTTGCCTGTCATCCACAGCCAGCATTCACGGTATGAAAACAGTAGGCAGGCATTCCAATCACAAAGAGAAACAGCAAAGATACATTGTGATGAATTGCTTCCGCACGCACGCAAGTGAAAGTGTATGAGCAAGATCACTGGCTGGGGGAGGCATTTTGGGGCTGGAGATCTTGTAAACTGCCTTTGCAAGCAGGGGAGACGAACAGAGAACTTGTAAATTTTTCTTCTGGACTTGTGAGTGAGCGCACAATCGCACAATTGCTGGCTGGGGGAGGCGTTTCGGCAGCTGGATAACTTGTACATAGCATAATGAATTGCCCGAGCACCCAATGAAACAGTGAGGGGCAGGGAGAAAAAGATGTGGGTAAGCAAGACGCTTCCTTGGGGACGGTCAGTGCATTTAAAATGCGTGTTTTGTTGAGCCCCATGGGGACACTTAATTCAGAATTGAACACGCATTTGTTAGATCTGCTGCAGTAGAGGGATAATAGCGACACAAAAAAGTACCATGGGGATGTACCCTAGGAGTGTGTGGACAGTGGAACAACTAGTACAAGCATCTGTTGAAAACTGGTGGAGACCTGAGAGTTGGATGAAGCCATCAATGTATACACTCCATCAAGAGAGAGGATGAATGTTAAACAGCCATTAATGTAACATTCTTGCCATGAGTTTCACTCATAGGATCTTTAAAACCAGTGTTCTTGGAGGATGCTACGTTAGTTGGACGAGTGTCAACAACAGTGCAAGCTTTCTTTTAATCCAATCTGAGAATGGGTATGTTTAGGGTTTAAGTTGAAAGCATATATTCATTAACAATAATTTTGTAGCTCAGAGCTTAGGCAATGGTGAAAAGGAGCTGCTGCGGTGCCCGGATAGGACCATACAACCCCCCCCCCCCCAAGGAATTGTTTTAGTTTAGTACTAAGTTTATAAATATATCAATGAACACAAGAAATATAAAAATACAGAATCAGCAACTACAAACTAACAAAACTCTAGTAATAACAGTGAATTCACAATAAAGAAACTAAAAAGCACTATGTAAACTCTTAACAGGTTGTTTCAATAACATATAACCACACACACCAGAATAATATTAATTTGATAACTGATCAAGGAACAGCTTATATTGAGAGTCTCCAGCAAGTAATTGGTAATAAGAGTCCAAATTTTAGTGAAGGATTCTTTGACTTCTATACTTCTTGTAAGTGCAAATTCAGAAGTTATCAGGTCCATCAAGAGTCACTCCCAGACTTTCCAGAACCAGTGTTGAACCATTATTATTGAAGAGTTTTTGCAGCCTGTGAAATTACATGCTTTGCTGCAATAAGAAATAAATTCAGTAATGGTTTATGTTTAATGTAGGGGAATGCACGAATGTATTTTTGACATTCAAATCCGAGTAGATTCAAATGTCAAAAAATCCGATTCGATTCAGATATTTAAGATCCAAATGTCATAAAATCCAATTAAACCCAGATTCGAATGTTAGATCCGTATTTAAAGATACGAAAGTTGACAACATTTTTATCTGTTATATGTATCTGTATGAATTCCGCAAAAATCTGTATGCATCCTGTATTATCCCATATGCATCCCATTTTAATCCCGTATTTTAAGTACAAGATACGTATAATTTTTTCACTCAGATTGATATACGACAGATACGAATCTAAACATTTGAAATATTCAAAAATCTGTATTGGATTTTCAAAAACCTGATTTGAGTTTGAATGTGCAAATTCGGATTTTTGAAAATCCGATTTGAGTTAAAATGTCAACATTCGACAGATTCGAATCAGATATTTGAATATTTGAATATTTGTGCACATTCCTAGTTTAATTGACTTATTTGAATCTTTACACCAGTGACGGAATATTAGTTTCATGGAACATGCAGTTGATGAGCTGGTTTAATTTACTCCAGAAGTAACTGATTACGTTACAGTCCCACCACATTTGTAAAAAGTGCCCAGAGCTACCACAGTCATGCCAGCATAAAAGAGTTATTTGAGGAATTAAATGGGATAACAGAGTTGGATAGTAATAGTAAAATAGTAATAGTAAAATAATTTAGATTTTTTAAGTTAGCGTAGTGTTCCAATCTGATTCAGGAATCTCAATTTGGCAATCTTGCTCCCATAATTGCCGTAGGTAATTAGACTTATTTAGGTTGATATTAGCTAATATTCTATATATGGTTGAAACTAAACTCTTAGATCCAAAAGACAAACTATAAAAATATTCTTGAAAAGGAAACTGAGATCGATCTAGAGTTTCAAAGATTTCATTAGAATCTAATATATGTTTCAATCTGAGTATAAATAGCCAAAATTTAAGGCAGCCTGTGCCATCCCAGGAAAGCCAGCCCTCAGCCTTCACAGTTTCTGGCCAGGCCCTTTTTCACATGTGCCAACTTCCTGGCACTTCCAGTGGCTTTTCCTGCTGTACCACTGCTGGAAAGGGTCCCTCGTTGTATTTTGGACTATGGCAGTGTGCTGTCTTCATGTCCTTTACAGTCTAGTCTGCTTGTGGTTCTCTTTTAAAAAGATCCACTGCAGGACCAGGATAGGATGCCATTTTACACCCCATCCCACTCCACAGCTTCATTCCACATGGACAAAGTGTACTAATAGTGGTGGTGGGGTTATACTGCTACATGAGGAAGGCTTATTGTTTGTTTTTCAATGCAGTTAATATTTGTGAGAGTTGCTTGCTCTCTCACATTCCTGACAACGCTGAATACACTCACTGCTAAGGATCTATAGCGAGTTCCAGGATGTATTGAAGAACGGGAAGCTGACACTCTCCCACTCCACAGACCCTTCGACTGTGCCATTAAACTCCAACCAGGGGCCCAGCTGCCCCCGTGCCGTCTGTGTTCCATGTCTGAACCTGAACTTCACACATTACAGGATTTCATTGACAAGAACCTCATCCCCCAGTTTATCTGACCTTCCACTTCCTTGAAGGTGGTCCCAGTCTTGTTTGTCAGGAAGGAAGATGGCTGCCTCCACCTTTGCACAGATTACTGCTCATTGAACAAGATCACCATCAAAAACAGGTGGCAGGGGCTTGATTTCAAAGTATAAAATTGCAACAAGAAGTAATACTTAAAGAAAATTATTATGTTGGCATTGGTGTGTGTGTGGGAGTATTGGGATGTTGCTGTCATCGGGGCTGGGATGGTGGGCCTCCCCTGTTGGCTGCCCTCCACATCGCTGCTGGACAGAATGGCGGCCCTTTGGCTGAAACAGACTCACCGCTGGCATTATCTGATTTTAGGATAGTCACATTTCAGTCAAGAAAGAAATAGTCTTTGGCATTTGGTCTCTGACGACTGAAGACAGCCCCTGTTCTTCTTAAATTAAGGTATGACCAGGGCTTTTGGGTGAATACTGGCTTCAGTTACCTGGGGCTGAGAAGGAGGGTTTTCCATTTTTTAAAAAATCTTTTCTGAGGAATGTGCCAAAGCTGTTGGTTCATGCCTTCAGTGTCCTTGGTGATTAATGACTAGGACAATACTTGCCTAATCACATATGATTTTGTTTTGACACACAGATTTTGTGTTTTTATCCTATTAAGAAGAAAAAAATCTGGTCTAGTGGTTAGAGAGCCGAAGTCTTATCTCAGAATACTGGGTTTGATTTCACACCCCTTCGCAAAGCCAGCTGGGTGACCTTGGGCTAGTCACAGCTCTCTTCTGAGCCCTCACAGCCCCACCTATCTCAAAGGGTGTTCTGTTCTGGGGAGAAGAATAGATAATTTTGTCAGATGTTTTGGGTCCCCTTGAAAAAGTGAGAAAAGCGTGGTAGAAAAGCCAATTCTTCTAAGTTTGGTAAGCTGACATTTTGAGAATCCTTGCTCTGTTAATGGGAAGGAAGCCCATTAAACCAACAGTAGTTTTTCTGCATAATTATTTAGAAGTTTGATTTAGACATCCTGAATCTTGTTACAAAGGTCTATTTAAAAAAATAAAGAAAAACAAGGAGAGTGGAAGCTAAGCAGGGGAGGTGTTTGCTACAATCTGAGGAAGTTGCCTTTTAGACATCCTCCCTCTCTTGCTGTGACTTGTGAGAACCGTAGGGGCTGTCTCTGTAACAAGACTCTGAACCTGTTTTATTTCAGCAGTCACCCGTCCCATTAGAAAAATCATCCATCATCGTATCTCTAATTTTTTAAAAAAGAGAAAGAAAAGAGAAGTTCTGTCAGGTCGACATGCTCTGAAAGAAATTAAAAACAACAGAGTGCCTTTTGGCACATATAAATAGGTATATAAATAGTTTTATTATGGCCTGAATGTTTGTGGACCTGAGTCTACTTTATCAGATGTGCTCAAGTCCATTAAAGGTTAGGTGTGAAAGGTTTTCAGGTGTTTCACAAAAGCCTTGCTTTCAAGAGAATGAAGAGGGTTTGTCCTTGCTCTCCCATTCCTTCAGTCTTTTAAAGCAAAATCCTGCAGCTGCAGCACCATCTACCGGACGTGAAAAGCCAGTCATAAAAAGTTCACCTTTTTAAAAATTTGTGGTTCGGTACAATCACACCCAACGTTTAAATCATTCTGAAGCAGTTGTTGGTTCTCTTGGATAATACCACAAAATACCTTTCTGAATTTTATCTGAGCCACCCCTCCCCAAATCTGTCCACTGCTCTCATTCTCTCCATTTGAATTCATATGAATATAGGATCTTATGAGTATTCATGACTTCCCTAGAGGCTACTGGTTATTGGGGTGCTTGTACATCAAGGACAGCAAAACAGATGTAGCTTAGAGGTGATAGCATCCACACACTAGTGCTTCTAATCCACATTAAAGGCCATTTCTAGCCTTTAATCTGGTTTAGAGGTGGGATAGGAACAACAGTGTCTGTATGCTACCTCCTCCAAGCCAATTTCAAGCCACTTTTTTCAAGTGTGCAGATTCAACCCTAGCCTGAACTGCTTGAATCAACTGTTAGAGTGATCTTATTGTTCCTTGTCATATTGTTAACTTTATTTCAGAATAAAAGTAATTTTAAAACGGGAACTAGAGCAGAGATAACTCTACAATCCAGTTAAGGCAAAGGCAGTTGTACCACGAAGGCAAACCTCATATTGCCCCATCCAAGTCTATGGCCTGCCTAGATTTGATGAGTGAGGATATTGCAATTGCTTCCACCTACAATAGAAATTGAAATTATCTATATATTGGGTAAGGCAGAGTAACTTAAGGGTTTCCCAGATGATATTGGGCTCCCCACCCATTGGCCCCAATCACTGAGCATGCTGGCTGGAGCTGAGTTGGAATTTATTTACAGCTGGAGGCTACAGGATACCCATGCTTGTTGTAAATAGTATTGTCTCTTTGTTCAAACTCTACAATAATTTCTGAAGGCTGCTAATTCTTTGGTATTATCCAGCAGGTTGAATTCTGTTCACCTTATCCAAAGCATCAAAAGTATTTGAACAATATGGTAAGATCTGTCTGTCTGTCTGTCTGTCTGTCTGTCTGTGATGTTATTGAAGTCCTAGTCTCCCCCTGGAATGAGGAAATGTCCCACGTGGTGGACATGATTGTTCTTAGGCATCCTCTCTGTTTTGATTAAGTCCAGTTGGCTCTATGGTATACTATGGAGCTAAGGAATGAATTGAGTTGGATGATGACTAGAACATCAGTGGAGGAAGAGGAAATATAAACTAGAGCTCATCCAGGGACTAAGCTGTGGTGGTATTCATGGACAAAAGGAATGATTTCCTTACTCACATTGCATCTGCAGAATGTTGACCAGTGGAGTTGTTCCAAGTGACTCATCTGTTATTACATCCTCCTACTTAGGTGGTGGTGATGAGCCATTGGTGGCCTGCTGTGACCGATTTGTAAAGCATTTTACAGATAAAGTTGCTCAACTGCATTCTGATTCATTCTCCATGGTTATTTTAGTGTAATGGATTTTGACTGGAGATAGGCCTTGGGTGGTTCATCTAGAATCATTCTAAGTTGTGGAGCCTGAAGAAGTGTAATGTGAAGGCCATGACTTGTACTCTGGACCTTTGCCCAAGGTGGTTGGTGAAATCTGCCAGAGAGGTGATGGGTGAATGGTTGGTGAAGGTGGTCAATACTTCTCTTAGACTGAGTCCCCATGGGGCTACCAATGCCCTGTGGTGGACTTGGAGGACCCTTAATGCAAATCTAATTGGCATTAAGGAGTCCCCATGGCAATGGAGGACAGGTGAACCCACCCATCCCCATAAAAACCACAGCAAATCCCTGCATCGGGATGCTGTGGTTTTCTCCCCCTGCCTTTGCCTGAGTGCTTAATTGCCAGGTAAGGGCTTGATTTGGCCCAAACAACCATCTGACAGCTGCCCTGCAATCAGCTGGGCAACTGTCAGGTGAGTATAGGGG
>MTQE01002208.1:49565521-49579471 GCA_014337955.1 Aspidoscelis marmoratus | reverse complement strand
AGATGTGTGAATGTTTAAAGCAAGGGGGCTTGAGTTGCCGCCACTGCTGCATGCGCTGGGCAATGGGGAGAGGAGGAGAAAGAATCGCTGGCTGCCCGCTGCTGTTTTTCCTCCATCCAGGCTAAGCGGCAGCCGCCCAACCACCCAGCTAGGCTCCATGAAGGGGTCCCTATGGGTGGCGCGTTCACGCCAGGAGGAAGAGGGCAGGGCAGCCCCGAGAAGTGGCTTTTAGAAAGTAGCCACTTGAGTCCCCCCTTGAGTCACGTACACCACCTACGATCCTCAGAATCCGGATCGAGTTGAAAGTAATGGGATCAGGCAAATTTGCGTTTGCATCCAGTTCTATTATTTCGGTTTAGGGAAACTGGATTAAGCTTATAATGGGGAAGTGGCCTGAGTTAAAAATTCATCATAAGATCTCAATGGATGCATTTTGTTATGTATTTGTTGCTTGCCTCTGTATTCCTTGAAGTCTAATCCATTCATACTTTAGGATACCCTCTAGAATGTCCTTACAGAGTCTCTGATACTGTCTCATGAAGGCAACTTCTAAGTTATAACTGGCTTGCATTTTGAACAGTCTAGATCGGTGATGGCCAACCTATGACACGCGTGTCACAAGTGACACACCAAGCCCTTTTGGGTGACACACATGGCCACCCTGGCACCTGGGCGTGTAGTGCTTGCTTGTTCTTGAAGTGTACGAAATACCAACTTTCAATTGAAGATTTAGCAACAAAAGTCACTAATGTAAAGAATTATTTGTTTTTGCTTTTAATAAAATACATATATCAAAAAGATAACTTTTTTACTAGAGCCACAAATATCACAGAATTATGGATATTTCTAGATGTGACACAGCACCCGAGTTAAGCTAGGTTTTCTTGCAAATTTTGACACACCGAGCTCAAAAGGTTCACGATCACTGGTCTAGATTAAGCTTTTATTTAAAACATGAATGAAAGCAATCCCAGATAAGCAGTAGTGATACTTGGCTGTGTCTGTGTTGTTTGTATTTGTATATTTATATTCTGCCCTATACCCAAAAGTCTCAGGGTGGGTTACAATGAAAACACTATAAAAACAGACTCCATTGGATCTGAGAATTTTAAGGACAGGAGTGGCGATTTTATTTTTTATTTATTTTTAAATCTGTGAGAGACTGGTCCCCATTCTTCGAATATCTGGCCAAACTAGATTTAATGACTGATGGGTTCAATTGAAGACCAAGAATAAACAGGAAACGATGGAGAGATAAAGATGCCGAGTAATAAACAATGGACACCTAATATAGGGTGTTTTTCCACTGTCACTAGACGTACCCATTAAGTCAGAAAAGCGGAGGAAGTCAAAGAAAAATTTTAAGTAATGTAATGATTGGATAGTGGCAACTCCATCCAGAATCTAAACAGGCAGCCTAAAAATGTGATATTGCTGGAAAGCCCATGACTGGCACTGGGCTTTCCAGCAATAGTTCTTAGCACATTTTTGGGGGGCGGGTCAGGGCTATGATTGCCTCCTGGTGCTATATCCCCCCTGTCTGGATGCAGCCTAATTGACAAGTGCGCATCACTACTAGGATTTTCTACCCATGTCCCCCTATGCTTTGGAATGCTAGAGTGGGAAATACTCTTATTTTTAATTGTTTTTACAAAGAGGCCTTTCATATTTCCTTTAGATTGCAGGGTCAGAATTCAGCACTTGCCCATTGATTTGGTTTGATTTTTAATTCCCTTGAACATGTCCATTCTCTGAATGAATCCTCACAGTCCTTGTTTGAATGAGGTAGCCTGGCATGAGTCATTGTGGCCTCCAGAGATGAGACGTTTTTCCTGCTCAACTCACCCTTGTTGTATTTGCGTCATCTGTACCACTTGATTGCACCGCAGAGCTGGGGGGATGACGCCAGCACGGGCTTCTCTCTCTGGGTCTTTACTGCATTCTGGATGCAGACGACCAGCTTCTAGGATCTCAGCTGCTCTTTCTCTAATCGCCAAAGCTTCCTTTGCTAAATAGGAGGCGTTAGGTGCAGACTGCTAAATTATCCTGCCAGGCACAGAAAGAACAGCGTGCCAGCTCTGTGCTTTGCTCTCTAACCCTGTGGAGGAAATGGCTGCCTGTTTCAGCACAGATAGCTCTATTCACTGTGTTCTTAAGCTCATTCCAGCAGCAAAGCTTTGAAAGGAGTACAAAATGCTCCACCTGCTAATAGTTCTTCCTGCAGTCTTGCTGTTAAAGCAATGAATTATGGATGTTATCCATTTATACCATTCATGAATTTCATTTAAAGAACACTCCACATAGGTAATGATTTAGGCATTGCTACTGCCTCTTCCAGCTTTGTCAGGGAGATGTTGGAATAGCTGGGTGAAGTCATGCTGCTTTGCATTTCACCCTCCCATCTCTTTTACTTTGGCATGCAATCTTTCTCCTCCAGTTTATATGTGGAGCAAACTTCCATTTCCATGGAACTCGGGCTGTTGGTCTTTCATGTTCAAAAGGGTCTAGTACACAGCAGTACCAGAGATTAGTATGCTGTACCATCTATCCTTCCTACCTAAGGTTCATAAGGAGAGCAAAAAACCTTTGGCCAAAGCATATATCTATATAGACAGAATTCAGTGGATGGTCAAATAGTCAGATGACCATCTGTGCACTGGCCTCCATAACACATGGTTGCATACTGGGGCTTCATGATTCACACACAGCAAACAGAGCACCTAAGGGTGCCTCAAAGTGGGTAGTATGTGGCCCTTGTGTTCTCATCCCATCTTCAATCCACCACTTCTAGCCTAGGATGTTATGAGATGGGTGAGGGGAAGACTAGCATGTGAACCATAGAGGGTTTTTAAAAAAAGATGATGATGCATGTGAGAGCACACCTTGAGTTGGGTCACACAACTTGCTGAGCAGGAGACCTTGCTGAGGCACAAGGTGAATGAGTAGTGAGGAAGCTGAGTGGCTAGAAGGCCTCCTTTAGCCTATGCAAGTCTTCAGGCCTGTGGCCAGAATCAGGAATTGACATTTTAGCCTATATCCCATGAGGAATTGACATTTTAGCCTATATCTCATCTTTGCTGCTTAGAACAGGGAGGGAAGGATGGATACCAGGTCAAGGAACGTTCCCTTCTTCCAACCACATGGCTTATCAGCCGCATGTGTGTCTGCCACCACCATTGCTAGTCCCTGCTGTCTCTGGGCATTCCACAGAATGCTAGGCAGAACTTTCCTGCCTTCAGTTTGCTTCTTTCCATGCCTTCCACAGGGCCATCTGCCCCAAACCTGGTATCCTGTCCCACTTCTGTGCTCAAGATCACTTGCACATGGGCTCATCACCTAGTTGTAAATGAAAGCCACTAAATCTAGATGGAGCCTGGCATCAATAGTAGTGGCAGTCCTCACTCTTGGGACCCTCAGCTTCATGGTACCTGCATGTAATTGTTTTCAAATAGCACAGGACCACTGTACCTCTTTGTGTGTTATACTGTTGGAAAACAAGATAATGTTTTATCCTCCTTTTCAAAATATTTGCACCCTGAGAATCTGACCTCCTCTTTTCAGGAGACACCTTATGAGCTTATTTGGGCATTTTGGTTAGCCAACGAAAACAAACACAGAGAAGAAGCTGAAGTAATGCTATCAAAAATATATGCTTTATTTGCTGTATAAGCTTTGCCTCGTTTTCAAGAGGGGGGGATGAATGGGAAAGGCATGCGTTGCATTGTAGTAATGGGGCAGCATGTTTTTCGGAGGTCAAGCAGTGAGGGTTGAGCTGAGAAAGGTGTGGTAGATATTTCCTCTTATGCTTCCTTGGGCACTGATGTTTGGGATCTATTTTGATCTTTTTTCTTCACTTCTGCCCAGATGTCTGACAGATCCTGGATAAATTGCTGGATCTGAGAATAAAGAGCAGAGAATATAAGATTAGACTAAGGAGGGATCTATCACCTAATTATGATGGGATTGGACACATGACCATCACATCAGTTCAACTTGCATCAGAGTTACTATGGAATTTAATGAGGGCTGTTCTTTGGATGTTAGAACTGGGACTATAGGAAGGATCATGTGAATCAGACAATTGGCCCTTCAGTACTTTTGTGTAGTCCAGTCAAATATTTTTGTATACAGTTTTTTTAATTGTAAGCCACCCAGAGATCTTAGGATATGGGGTGACATATAAACATTTTAAATAAATATAGAAAAATAGAAAGCTCACAAATTAAGCATGAGATCAACCCTAACCCTAATCCATGCCTTCTGTAACTCATATTCTACAGCAGCTGGTCTTCAGAGGCATGTCAGCTCCAGTACAGCAGCCATTGGACAATAGTCATTGATAGCTGTGTCCACCGTGAAATTGTTTATTTGGAGGTGAGCGGCAATCAACAAACTACAATGGAGGGGGAACTGTCAATATCAGAGTCATCACTGTTGATCCCAACTCACCATGTTACTTTAAAAAAAATATATTATGCAGCATCAATGAGATATAATAGTGATGTCTACCTCCTGCTTTTGCTCTTGGTTAGTTTCTAAAGCACCAAGGCCATGTCTTCACGGCAACCCTTATTTCACTTTCCCTAAACCAAGATAACAGAACCGGATGCAAACGCGAATTTGCCTGTTCCCATTACTTTCAGCTGAATCGCGTTCAGTCCGGGTTCTGAGGACGTACGTGACTCGAGGGGGGACTCTAGTGGCTACCTTTTAAAAGCTGGTTTTCGGGGCTGCCCTGTCCTCTTCCTCCTGGCGTGAACGCGCCACCCATAACAGACCCCTTCACGGAGCCTAGCTGGGTGGCTGCCTTGCCTGGATGGAGGAAAATCGGCAGCAGGCAGACAGCGATTTTTCCCCCTCCTCTCCCGATTGCTTAGGGCACGCAGCAGCAAATAAACATTCACACATCTCTCCAAACGGCAGCTGCTTTTCTTTCTTTCCCTTTTAAGAAGGCCAGCACTTTCAGTAGCAAGATGTTATCAGGCGTGAATTGCTTGTTTGCTACAGTGAATTGGGCTGCTGCTGCATTTACAGCTTGCTTTGGAAGCAAGCTATTGGGGGAGGGAAACTCTCATCCCTTAACACGGAAGAGTTCCCACAGTAAAAAATGTAAAATGTTTCAAGTGCACAAACCGGAGTGAGACCTGTTGAAATGAGGATTAACATTTACAACGCTTTGGGGCGATTTAACACGCGGAAATCGTGTTAAGCCAAACTGCCGTCTGGACTGCGAGGATTCAAAACATTTTGAATTCGAAATAAGGGTGCTGTGAAGACACACTCCAAGAGTACCAGAATGAAGAATTGATGCTCCTAGAGGTTTGGTGCTTTTGCTCATTGTTGAAACAGAATGTCGAACTAGTTGGATCTCTGCCCACCATATCACAGTTTTCTTTTGGATTCATTCATCTTTAAACCCCCACCCCACCCCCCGAATAGGACCTCAGCAACAAGCAGCAAAACTCTGCTGATAGGGCTTCTGGAAACTATAGCGCCACCAAAATCTAAACAGTATCAAGATAGTGAAGGCCGTAACAGCAAGAATCTCAGATGGCCTAGTTCCATACCATATCTAGTTGCTTGTGGGTGTCCTCCAAAGGTACCATCAAAGCTTCCTTCATCTGTTTGCTTACACTCTGGAAAAGATTTAGTGTTGCCATTTTGATGGTACCTAACATTAAGGTTTTCTTAGCAGCAGTATTCTGTATATGGGCCCAGCGGGATTCCTGTGAAAATATAGGACAAATGTTTTGGTGATTCTGACCAACTTAACATGTTTTCTCTCTCTCCCTTCCCCTCTGATGTGATCTGATTTGCAACAGTCAGGAAAGTGGTCTCTCTTACATTTTCCACTTATAAAGGCCTTTTCAGGAGATTGTCCTTCCTCACGAAACAGTAATTCAAATACAAACACATTTAGGAACTACTGGTATGATATAATTTATAATTTATATAATTATTTCTGCAAATAGACTTAGAACAAGAACAAATTAAAGGATGTATGATAACATGGGCTAGAAATTTTGGTTCTATGGGGAAAACTTCGGATTAAAGATATAAAGTTCAATGTATGTGATGCTTTAAAAGAATATATACGAAACAATATAGGGAAGGTTATTTAACACTGTATAAATTATCTAAAATTTATCCAAATAGATGTTAGAAATGTAAAATAAAAGAAGGTACTTTTTATTATATGTGGTGGATCTGCAAGACAGCACAAAAGTTTTGGGTCTAAATATATATTGTCACGTAGAAAGTATAAAAAATGAATATTCCTTATAAACCTGAATTGTACTTAATAGATCTAGCTGGCAATAATTCAGATAATTGTAATGCCTTGATTCAATACATGGTAGCTGTAGTAAGAATTATGCTAAAAAAAATTGTGGATATGTTTGTCAAAAACTGGAAACCAGTTTTGACTTTCAACAAGAACCAGAAAATGAACTATTAACTGCTGTCTTTGATGACTAATGAATTAATGAAGACAGTCATAAGTAGAGGAACAGAATAAAAAGGAGCAAGAAAGAAGAAATACAAGAGAAGCTTTTGAAGATGGCTGGAAGTCAATAATTTACTATATCCATTTGTTACACAAGAGTTTCATTGTGGGGACCCAAAAATGAATGTTTTATGTAATTCTTTTTAAAAGAAAAATTATATTGAAAAATTATAAAGACACTTGTTTCCTTGCAGAAGAGAGGTACTCTTGCTTTTATGCATGACTCTGCTCTATTTCTTGCCCAACAACAGTTGATGGATAATTCATGGGTTTTGCCATATTAGGTGCTTGTTATTGTACTTCACAGCCAAGTAGCATCTTCTGACTGTTTCTGCTGAATAGCAAATTATGTTTTAATCAGTTTTTTTAGCTTCAGCAGCCCAGTACATTTTACAACAGCCTCGGAATTTTGGATTGGCTCTTATTTTTCATTCTGATAGCTAGATAACAAGGAGATATTGGGCTGGAGCCACTTTGAAGTGACTTGAATGTAGTATTTTGGAGACTTGATTAATAAAAACAAGGGGGTGCCTTGATCCTGTTGAACAGCATAGAGATGTAGTCTGGCCCATGTGCCAATCCAAATGATGCATCACACTCAAGCATATTTTCAGCTGTCACTGATGACTACTGGGTTGCTTGTAATGCTAGCAGTCAATTGGCTTAGGCCGTGGTTACACCTTACCATTTAAATCTGTGTCAGGAAGGCAGCTGAATCCAAGCCATTTTTGGCCTGGAATGGCTTGGTTACACATTCCTGCTGCTGTCACTGGTAATCCTCAGCTGTGACAGGGTGGGGGAAATGCTTCTGCTTGACAGGCAGGTATTCTGGGAGGGTAAAGGGGGGTGAGCTAACCAGTAGGGGCAGGAGGAGGGAGATCGGGCAAGGCAGTGGTGGTGGGGTGGGGAGAGAAAGTCAGGGCAAGCAGTGGGGGGAGAGCAAGGGAGGGATATCATTGACTGTGGTGACAGCGGTGACAGGGAAAGGAAATTAAGGCAAGAGGAGGGGTGAGGAAGGAGATCCAGTGACAGGGAAAGGAAATCCCAGCAAGAGGGAGGGAGATTGTGATGACAGTGGAGAGGAGGGGATATCGGGGAAACAGGGACAACTAGAGTTCCAAAGGACCTGATCTATCCAGACTGGTTTGTGGAACACCATCTTGTAAAATGGCTACAAAGCAAACTACACTGGTATTCCATACTCCTTACCCAGACAATGACATCACTGCGAGCACGATCAAAACGCAGCTGCAGTCGGGCCAGCTCATTGTTGTGCTGTAGAATCTCATCATCTTTTTCCTCCTTATAGCGAGTTAAACGGACCTTGGCTTGCTCAATCATCTCCAGTCCCTCCTGGGCTGACTGCACAAGATCCTGGTGCATCTCCAGGAGAGTCTTGTAGCGTCCGATCACTTCCCGGATCTCCTCAAACTGCAGGGAATGCATTACTTTACTATCTCGTTATCACAGAATGTTGATTGTGACTTAGGCCGTGGTCACACCTACACTTCAAACCTTCTTCAGTCCGTCTTCAGGTCTGACTGATCACACCTTTTCATTTCTTTCCATTTTATTTGAGGACTTTTCATCAAGTCCAAATGGAGGTTGGAAAGTCCACAAATAAAACTGATAGAAATGAAAAGGTGGGAGCAGTCAGACCTGAAGATGGATTGAAGAAGGTTTAAAGTGAAGGTGTGACCATGGCCTTAGCAAATCTGTTGTTTGTTTAGTCATTCACTTGTGTCTGATTCGTTGTGACCCCATGGGCCACAGCACTGTCCCCCATAGTCTACCCAAACCTGTATTCACTGCTACCACAACACTATTTATCCATCTCATCCTCTGCAATTCCCATCTCTTTTTGCCTTCAAGCTTTCCCAGCATCAGGGTATTTTCCAATGAGTACTGTCTTCTTCTCATTATGTGGCAACAATATTTGAGTGTCATTTTGTCTTTCCAGGGAATAATCTGAGCTTCAACTTCAGTGAACAGTCAGGGCTGATTTCCTTTATATTGACTGATTTGATCTCCTTGCTGGTCTGTTTTCACTGGAGCAGTTCGCATTGCCATCCACAAGGCCATTCACATTGGGACAGCTTTTCCAGGACAGCCCTTGTGCTTCATCTGAAGCTGGTGCAAACTTTGGAGCTAGCTCTAAAGGTTAGGTCAGACAGGAATTGTTGTTGGGTCAAGGTACTAATTCAACACCTCCCTTTTAAAAAACCCTGTCCATCCACTCACCTTGGCAGCCTGGCTTCCATTTGTCTTAGACTGAATCAATCTGCAGTTAAAAGTACAGGAGCTTAAAAGTGGCATAGAGGTGGTGGTAGCATCCACACTCAGTTGCCTCTAATCCACATTTTCTAGCTTTTATTTAGATTAGAGGCACTAGTGTGTGAACAGGAACACTGTCATCCACATGTTAACACTTCTAAGGTATTTTTGAGCTGCTTCTTAAAAAATGTGTGGATGCAGCCTTAGTTTGAAATCCAAGCCTACTTTAAACTTGGATAGAAGACACCAGTGAACACATCCATCCGTCCGTCCGTCAGTCCATCCATCCTTGTTCATGAATCTCTACAGATTCCCAAAATATGATGAAGCATCACTTCACCATAAAAACTAAATTTAATCTGCAGGTTCATGGTTCTGCACATTCACACAGGATCACATTGTGCTTTTTTGCTCAGTTTTTCGGTTCAGCCTCTCTGCCTTCTTTCCTAGTACAACACTCAAGGGCCAAACCAAGAACCAAAAACTTGGCCTTAGGTTGTACCCTTAGAGCCTGGCTCCTTGAGCCATAGGCCTCACACCTTACCTCTGAGACCTCAACCACCTTCTCCAGATATTTGTTGAATATGGAGTATTGCTGGAGCTTGTTGTAGAGCTTCTGATGCTGCTGCTTCAGAGTTGCCATCTCTACCTTGGCTTTGGCCAACTCTTTCACCCGTTGCTTCTTCAGTTCCCGCTCTTTGTTGGCTTTTTTCAAGGCTCTGATCCTTTTCTGGTCATTTTCCTAATTGTTCCATGTTGATCCCAACCCCAACGATAACATAAAAGCATAGAAGAAATATTAAGAAGTGATTGCTGTAAGTGGATACCAGGTTAGACTCTAAAACCTCCCTTGCTCTCAGATTATGGTAGCAAATTAGGAACATATAGGAAGCCACCTTGGACCATGTCAAACTCTTTGCCCACTTACTTTATATTATTTTGCTACTACCTCACCCTAAATTTTCAGATAAGAAATGCCTTAATAAGAGTCTAAAACATTTTCATTGCTGATCTTGTGGGCATAAACTCTCAGATTTCTCCCACCCTGCCACTTTGCTGCTCCTTTAACTAATGGAGACGGATACTGATTCTAAGACCTTCTCAGGTTCAGTATCACATGTGTCTCCAAGGCAAAAGAGTGGAACATACACCCAGGCATTGATGGCCAGTGCTATGCTCAAGCACATGGTAGCTGCCTATTCTCTATCCCGCCTGGTGATATCAAAAGTGAAACGCCAATATTATCAGGCAACTTGACTCTTTTATATTGTATTGGTTCTGCTACTTACAAAGAGTGCAGTGTTAGCTGATAGTATTATAATCTGATCAGCTGAGTTAGCTAACCTTTACTCAAAACATTTTCTATATGATTGTGGAGAACTGCAAAACTTTCAGTCACTGAGTTAAGGGCCAAATGCCCTAAATTTTGGTTATATTATTGGATCCAGGATTGGAGTTGTATTAGCAAAGGGAAAAGATGACACTGTTTGTTAGGGATGGGCATGAATATTTGTATGCTAACATTCAAATGATGAATATGAATGTTTCCAGACATTCATACAAATAGTTCAGACGTTTGTTAATCTGGGGAAATGGATACGTATTATTCGTATCAGATACGTATCCGTTCATATCAGATATGTATCAGATATGTATTCATTCGTATCTGATATTGAATGTTTGTAGGAATACATACGAATAGATTTGTATTGAATAGAATTTTACCACATTTGAATGCAATCTATTTGTACGAATACGGATTTTTAAACATTCGATTCATTTCAAATCAAATGCCAAAAAAATGTGTGCACATCCCTACTGTTTATTGAATTCCTGACTTTGTGCCATATACCCTGATCATCATTGAAATCTTGTGCCAACATGAAGCCATTTCTTAAATCCATCAGATTGCTTTTGAAAAGAGGTGATTGCACTCAGTTCAGAAGCAGCAGAGCAGAGGAGAAATGTCTGACTCAGTAGCAGCCTTCTCCAGAAATGAATGCAATGCCATACCTAATTGTTCGTTTTGCAGTGCAGATTATTTGTTCAGCAAATAATTATATTCCACTGCAGTGGAGTATATATTAATAGCAGTAGAATGGAAGACACACATAGGCTGCCTTTAGGAGAAGAATAGCGCGAAAGATTTATTCAAATCTGAAAAGCAAAGATATGAAACACAAAAACTGTAAAAAGCAAATTAACAAAAATAAATCCAAAAATAATCCATGCAGTTTTGCACAGATGTGCAGTTTAGCTATAAGTAAAAAAAATGATGGTGTTCTATAGATTGCTGACTGGGACAGCTGGCGAGATGCACATCACTCTAGTCTTAAAAGAGTCGCACTGACTGCAAATTCACTACTAAGCCCAATTCAAGGTGTTAACTTTAACTTATAGGCGGTGTCTTCACGGCAACCTTATCTCAAATTCAAAATGTTTTCAATCCTCAGAGTCTGCACGGCAGTTTGGCTTAACACGATTTCCCTGTGTTAAACCACCCCAAAGCGTGATGAATCTCAATCCTGATTTCAACAGGTCTCACTCCGGTTTGTGTGCTTGTAACGTTTTACATTTTTTACTGTGGGAACCCTTCCGTGTTAAGGGATGAGAGTTTCCCTCCCCCAATAGCTTGCTTCCAAAGCAAGCTGTAAAAGCAGCAGCAGCCCGAATAGCAATCAAGCAATCCACTGTAGCAAACAAGCAATTCACACCTGATAACTATCTTGCCATTGAAAGTGCTGACCTTCTAAAAAGGGAAAAGAAACAAAAGCAGCTGCCATCTGGAGAGATGTGTGAATGTTTAGCTGTGACGGTGACGGATGAAAGGGGCTTGACTTGCCGCTGCTGCTGCGTGCCCTGAGCAATGGGGAGAGGAGGGGAAAGAATCGCTGGCTGCCTGCTGCCGTTTTTCCTCCATCCAGGCAAGGCAGCCACCCAGCTAGGCTCCGTGAAGGGGTCTGTTATGGATGGCGTGTTCACGCCAGGAGGAAGAGGACAGGGCAGCCCCGAAAAGCAGCTTTTAAAAGGTATCCACTGGAGTCCCCCCTTGAGTCACGTACGTCCTCAGAATCCGGACTGAATGCGATTAAGCTGAAAGTAATGGGAACAGGCAAATTCGCGTTTGCATCCAGTTCTAATATTTCGGTTTAGGGAAAGCGAAATAAGCTTGCTGTGGGGATTTGCCCATAAGGTCCTAAATAACTTGGGCCCCAAATATCTAAAGGAATGCCTTCTTCCATACCGACCTGCCCATGCCTTAGGATCTGGAAGGGAAGCCCTCCTGGTTGTACCACCACCCTCTGTAATAAAAGGGGTGGGCACATGGGAGAGGGCCTTCTCAGTGATGCACCCCCCCTCCCGGCTATAGAATAGTCTCCCCCTTGAGGTGTGTCAATCACTTTCACTGTACATGTTTAGGAAGGCAGCAAAGACAAAGCTCTTTGTCCTGGCCTTTGGTAAAATGGAGATACGCTTTCTCTTCCCACGTTCAGACACTGCAGCAACGCTGAGTCTCTGGCTTTTCCACTGTCTTCTGGTGGGCAGCACCTCTGGTCTTCTGCAACATAGCATTAGATGCATGTAAGGAGCCACTTAGAAGGAATGTCTGAGTTTACCAGAGCCCCTGAGCCCCTTGTAACTGCACCACACCTTAGTTGTTCCCTGAACTGAATCTCCCTGAAATCAGCTTTGGAGTACCTTCAAAAAAGAAGTTGTGGTATCTTGTTTAGCGCCTGTAATCACCTCTTGCCACTCCTACTAAATGCTAAGAGGCAATTCTCGGGGCAAACTGTGGGCTTTTACCTCATTTGACTTTTTTTTTTTTGCAGGAATTCTGCTCTTGCAAAAGTATACAGATGCAAGCAAGTGCCCACCTGCTTCCCCTTGTTTTTTGTGTGCATGCTTCCTGCAATATGGGTACTTGCAAGAGCAGTGATCCCATGATGAAACAGCAGACAAGGTAAGCAGCCATGATGAAAAACCTGGATTTTTCATCTTGCCTATATAGTGTATTTCCTTCCTTCCTTCCTTTTCTAGGTTTGATTCCACACTCCTCCATGAAGCCAGCTGGGTGAATTTGGGCTAGTCACAGCTCTCTTCTGAGCTCTCACAGCCCCTCCTACCTCACAGGGTGTCTGTTGTGGGGAGAAGAATAGAAAGCTTTGTCAGCCACTTTGAGTCGCCTTAAATGGATGAGAAAAGCAGGGTAGAAAAGCCATCTCTTCTTCTTCTTCCTTTCTCCAAATACATTATTTTTATTTAGTGCATTACCTATCCACCTGACAGCACAGATATTTAATAAAATCAAAACCAAAAGTGTTTATATATGAAGTATACTCTTCAGCTCATTTCCAATGGACTATCCTGGGTGTATATAAGAATTGTCATGAGTATAAGTGCCAATCCCAATATAGTCCTGGGAAAATAATATTGTTTTTAGAAAATTGCACTCGGAGGCACCTTTCAGAGGTAACTGTGTTCTTATTGAGTTTCTGGTGTCTATATCAAACTGATTTCTGGCCAATTAGAAAGCATGTCTGCTTATTCCATGTAGAGAACAAAAACGTACTTGTGTCCTGCCAGTTGGCTTCCATTGGAGCAATCAAGTGAAACCCTTCTTATAGTCTTACAATGTGATTCAAGTAAGAGTTCACTGTATTACACAATTTCTTCCTGTTTAGTGATCCTTAAAAAGGATGGGGATATTATAATATATGTACCAGAGAGTTGCTAAAAGCCAGTACCTGTATGAATTGCTCAAATTTCCGAATGTAAGCTTTCAACTGGATTTCCTTTGTACCGAGCTCCTCCCAACGGTTGTTCAAGGATTCCATCCTTGTCTTGAATGCCTGGAGAATTTATAGAAGGAAGATGTCAAGCAAACTTTTGCCGCCAGTAGATTTTTTTCTACTTTAGGTAGTTGGATGATTCCATATCTGTCAAATATTTTCTCTCGAAGCATAGGAAGAGCCTCCAACTGACAAAACTTAAAATATTTCTGGACAGATGGACAGAAGATACTGTGGCAGCAACAGGGAAAACGCAACTACATGCATTGCAATTTCGTGGCAATTAAAAGCTGACCAAGTATGTCCCAAGAGGTGGAACTGGCTGGTAATGATTTATTTATTTTATTTATTTGTATTTCTATCCCGCCCTATACCCGAAGG
>MTQE01002208.1:49545122-49565326 GCA_014337955.1 Aspidoscelis marmoratus | reverse complement strand
CCCGCCCTATACCCGAAGGTCTCAGGGCAGGTTACAATATTATATTAATAATTATATAATTATAATAATTATAATAATAATTATAATATAATTATAATAATAATAATAATTATAATATAATTATAATTATATTATAATTATTATTATAATTATATAATTATTAATATAATTATAATTAATGATGTAAATTATATCATATAATATAATTATATTAATGATGTAAAAAGGAGGTTTCCTACTTTTTGATAGTCTCACCTCCTTTTGAGCCTCCATAGCCTGATGCACCAGTTTGGCCTCTTTCTTCTTCTCCAAGAGCCGAATGGAGGGAGATGGTGACTGCTCCTCCGATACTGGGAATTTCCTAATCAGAGAGACAAGTTATGTTTCATTTAAAAAAAAAAAAAAGAGCAATAGAGAGACCTTAACCAGTGGCAGAATCTGTGAGGCAGGAGTACCTTATGCTACTTACATAGTTGTGGATGAAGAGACAATATAAAATAATAAGCTGTTCGTCAAAAGATACTAGGGTTAGAACAAGCCAGTTTACAGTCTACCTGTACATATCATAAGGATATGAAGACCTGCAGTGACCACTAAAATAGAGCTGGTGGAGCAGAAGGGGGAAAACAAAAAAGACCTCTAATTAGAGCTTCACTTATGTCCCTGTGGAAGAAAGGCTGGAGGGTCAGGCTAGAATCCCCACTCTGCCATGAAAGCTTATTCAGGGACCTTAACCAAACTCTTAGCCTAAGCTACCTCATAGGGTTGTTATGAGGATAAAATGGAGAGGCAGAGAACGCCATATAATGACTAGAGTGCCAGGTTAGAACCTCAGAATTCTTGGCTTTGAATTCTTGTTCTGCCATGAAAAGCTCACTGTGATACACACAGGTGTGAAGATTAAGGCCCCGTCCCCATGCAAGCTGTTTGGTACTCTTTGGGCACGCATGGGCCAAGCACGGGACTGGGGACGCATCTCATGTGTCCCCATGGAATTCCCAGCAATGCAGGACAGGTACGGGTTCGGTGCAGATACAGGCGTCCCCATGACAAGTGTGCCAATCCCTGGTACCACCACCTCCTCTCCACCCCCTCACCCCTCATTGGCAGCCAGATTGTCATCAGCCCACCTCTGTGCTGCATCCCCCCCTCCATTAGTGGCACTGACAGCCAGGACTGGGGTGGGAGGCATGGAAACAAGTACAAATAAAGCTTCATTAATAAAAATAACTTGAAAAAAGAATTTTTTAACACCGAAAGCCGCAACAATTTAGCGGCAGTAGGTGCTTGACAGTTCTGACAGCTGACAAGAGGCGCTTGAGCACTTTTGCACACCTCCGCTCAACTGGGGATCATGAAAATCAAGACTTTCTTATTATCGCGACTGGGTTTGACTCTTGCCTTGCCAGGCACCTCAGACCACTGACTCTCCTGACTTTGCTTTTTAAAGTTGCCTCAGTGGCCTTGTCTCCATGCTGACAACCAATTCCCCCTCTGCAACACACACACACTTTCCACTCTGTCTCGCTTGTCCAAACAGCTATCTCCTCCTCCATCAGCTGATCAGCTGAGAGAGGCGTGCTGCATGCAGAGCTTTTTGTTGCTTAGAAAGAGCACTACTGTAACCATGCTCACTTCTCTCCTGTAATGTTTTTACATTAAAAATCAAGCCATTATGCAGCCTGCCTTGACATTCTTGAAACTGGGTTGGAATTACCTTAGTGGAAATGTCAAAAAATATAAAAATCAAGCCACTCTCCAGCCTGCCTTTCCGATCAGTGTTTTTAAAAAGTCAGCAGCTGCGATCTTCAATGGACAGTGCAGGGACAACAAGCACACCCCAATCCATGACGTGAGCATGAATCTCCTCCCCGTTAGCCCGCAAGCGTTCCTATGTGCGTTCCTGGCTCACTGACCAATGTGTGCCAGTCCCCCAAACTGTGTCGAGACTTGTTTAAACAGGTACCTAATTTGGCACCCTTCTGGCCCGGTTTGGGGGTGTTTGGTACGCTTTTCGTGGACCAAACCCAAAACCCATGGGGACGGACCACGCCGATGCCACGCTGGGAACTATACCAAAATGCCATGGGGACAGGGCCAAAATGTCTCAGCCTAACCCCAACCTTGCAACACAGTTGTGAAGATAAAATGGAGAAGTGGAGAATGCTACTTTTTATCCATCCATCCATCCATCCATCCATCCATGCATCCATCCATCCATCCATCCATGTTTCAGGGCAGGTAACAACATTTAAATCAACATATTTAAACAATAACAGTATATATTAAAATAACAGTGTCTGCAGGTGGGAAGGGAAAATGTATCCCCATTTAAGTGAAGGCCAGGGGAAAAAGGTGTGCTATACTTGGAAGGGTTAAAAGGTATAGTTCCAGTTAGAGTTTTGTTCTTGCCTTTCTGCCTTGCTAATTCTCTTTTGCAGAGCACCACTACAGTCTGAATTCAACTTTAAGCTCAACACGAGAAATTCATTTTGAAGAGGAAAGTGAAGAAGAGTGCCTTTTGATGACATACAGGCATTGCACTATCAGAGGGGAAACCACTGAACGACCCTGTTTCATATTACTCATCTGGGAGGTCACCAGCCAAATTTCCACTATTGATCTTGAAATCTAATGCAACTGGTATTGAGAACTTGGCAGCTCAAATCTGCTTTAGGACTTTTTATAAAGGTATAGTAAGTTGGTAACCTTGAATTGGACCGAGGTAGCTTTTTGTCTGAGGTGCTTGATGCAGTGTTTGAGGGATTGGTGCCCATGTAGCATCACTTCATTCGACTTCTAGATCTGTCCAAGGGCTGTCCCGTAGAAAGCAAAAAGTTGTCAATAGTTTCATCCAGATGTTAAATAAAAAGGGATCCAAGATGAAACGTGAGATACCAGAATTTTGTTGCATATGATTGGGGGGGGGGGAGTGTCTTCTGCAGTTAGAAATGGAAACATTACAATACACTGCGAATCCCCACAGCAAGCTTATTTCAGATTCAAAACATTTTCAATCCTGGCTTTCCGCGTGTTAAATCACCCCAAAGCATTGTAAATGTTAATCCTCATTTCAACAGGTCTCACTCCGGATCCTGCGCTTGATACGTGTTAAATTTTTACTGTGGGGACCCTACCGTTTTAAGGGACGAGAATCCATGTTTAGGGTTTCCCTCTCCCAATAGCTTGCTTCCAAAGACATTGATTTCAGCATAAAAATCCACTCTTAACAGCAGCGCTACACTGTAGCGATGGAACCACTTCACACCTGATTAACAATGTTGCAATTTTGTGCAATTCTAAAAGTTCTGACCTTTAGAAAGGGAAAGGAAGGGAGGGAAGCAGCTGAGGTTCTGTGTGAATGTTTAAAGCAAAGGAGCTTTAGTTGCCGCCGCTGCTGTGTTCCCTGAACAATGGGGAGAGGAGGGGAAAGAATCACTGGCTGGCTGCCCACTGCCATTTTTCCTCCATCCATGGAAGTGGCAGCCACCCAGCTAGGCTCCGTGAAGGGGTCCCTTATGGGTGGCGCATCCATGCCAGGAGGAAGAGTGCAGGGAAGCCCCAAGAAGTGGCTTTTAAAAAGTAGCCACTTGAGTCCCCCCTTGAGTCACGTATGCCACATACGATCCTCAGAATCTGAATCCAACACGATTAAGTTAAAAGTAATGGGAACAGGCAAATTCGCGTTTGCATCCGGTTCTATTATTTTGGTTTAGGGAAAGCAAAATAAGCTTGTAATGGGGATGCACCCTTATTTTGCTGGAATTGGCTGAGGGAATAACATCCCCTCCCCATACAAATACTGTCATTATTTTAGTCATATTTTATCTGTTTATCTGTTTTTATTGCGATATAATTATAAGCCAGCCTTAGACCTCTGGGTATAGGGCCAGATGGCAAGAGGGAGAGATCCCCCATACAGAGGAAGCCAAAGTAGAAAACTTAGAAACAAATCTCTCAAGACGTAAGTCATTTCCACCCACCTCTGTCTCTCTGTGCCATCTGAATCAGGGGTGGATGAGATGCTTTGACATGTGCTTGGAGGCAGCAATGGGCTGGATGAGGCCCAATAAATTGAAACTGAATCTAGACAAGACAGATCTTGCTTGTATGGAGTTGCAGGCCCATGAAACAAGGAGAGTTTTGATAGGTTTGTGCTGCCTTGGGAGGGGGAGGTGCAAAATCTAGGGCAGTGGTTCTCAACCTGGGGGTCGGGACCACTTTGGGGGTTGAATTACCCATTCAGAGGGGTCGTGACGAGTCTCCCGCCACCCTTCCCTCCCACCTCCCAGCTGCTCTGCACCTGTGGTTGGGGGTCTCCACAACATGAGGAACTCCATTAAGGGATCGTGGCATTAGGAAGGTTGAGAACCACTGATCTAGGGGGTGCTGCTCCTGGATTCTGTGCCAATGCTTGAAACTTAGGAGGAGAGTAACTAGGAATGCCTACTTCCAGTTCCAACTGGTTCATTTAAAAAAAAAAAATGAAAATGGCAGAATAAAAAATCTGAATAAGAAAGGAAAGACGTTTCAAAAGGGGGAAGGTGAGGAATAAACTGCAGAGAGATGGACATTCAGAGTATTGTTTTTCTTTTCTGTTGGGAACGACGTGGATGGATTAGTTGCAGAACGGCCCTCAGTCTCTCATTCCAAGGTTAGCCTCAGGTCTGGACACAGCCTGGAAGTGCTACTGAACTTACATGAGCAGCTTCAGTAACTTCTGTCCATACTGCATGCGGAAATACTCGCTCAGATCCTCTTCATCCATGGTAGTCATGATGGCTACTAAGCTGTTACACAATGAACTCTCTGCCCTTCAGAGCTCAACAGACTGCGCAGGGCAAGAAACACCCTTTCTTCTGCTGCTGATTTAAAAGTCTTAAAGTCACAGTTGGGGGCTGCAGAATCTTCAGATGCAGAGATGGAGGAAGCAAAAGGGTTGCTAAGCAACCCTAGGGCTGTAACGTACCAGGAATGACTAGCGTCCTATGTAAAGCCATCATTCTGCCTCATGTCATGGCTACCAGTAGACTCCTCCCCCCTCCACTCGATTGCCATTTGCAAAAGATTGAACCAATCAGAGGAACTGTGAAGTACTTATTTTTAGCAGTGGATGGTTTCAGGGCAGGGGAGGAGCTGCCATTTGGAGAAGTGACTAAATAAGCCTTTCCCCCTACAGTCAGGAGAGCATTAAAGAACTGAAATACATGTAATGCTATCTGAGATTAGGAACGCCTCAGGGTAGACACAAATGGGTCATTCTCTGATAATGAGAAACAGGTTGTTGTTTTGTGATTCATGGAAATCTGCATTCACCTGAGCAAATGGACACACTGGGAGTTCGATGGGGATGATGCCATTTGAAGAGGGCTGAAAGGAAGCGCATGAATAAACTGAAATCACCTGTGCAGTACCTTCCATTTTATGCACGCTGATTTATGTATGTGCACATTTGTGTTTCCCACTGTTGTAGCAACACATAAATGACAATGAATGCATTGCCACTAGTTTATGTGTGATCTTAGTGTATGCCTCTGAAGAGCTGTGCATAGGAAAGTATAAATATCCTTAAGCTGAGATCTACTTCTGTTGGCACATGCGGTTTTCTTGGTCATAAAACAGTGGTGGGTTGCACTTACTGTCTTCTGGGGAAATGCCTGGAATTGAATCTGGAGCCTTCCATGTGGAAAACAAGTCTATACAGCTACTCCTTCTTATTCCAAGGAAATTGCATGTTATTGCATGGAAATTCTCCAGAATTGCACACTCCCCCCCCCCAAAAAAAAAGCTAAATCTTAAGCAAATGTTCCATGGAGATTTTGGCCTTTATGCACTTACTCTTAAACCAGTATATGAAGAAGTCCAGGAGCCTCCCTTCTACATAAGTGGAATGATTTAATGGAGGCTCTGTCCCCTGCTGGTATGCTCCATTTGCACCAGAGAATAATTCAGATCTAGAGGCCAAAAAATGATTAAACATGTCCACTGGTATACTAGACGACGAAGAAGAAGAGCTGGCCTTTCTACCCTGCTTTTCTCACCCATTTAAGGGGACCAAAGCAGCCGACAAAGCTTTCTGTTCTTCCTATGAGGTAAGTGGGCCTGTGAGAGCTCAGCTGTGACTAGCCCAGGGTCACTCAGTTCGCTTCCTGGAGGAGTGTGGAATCAAACCTGGTATTCCCAGATAAGAGACCGGCTCCCTAACCACTAGACCAAACTAGCCAGTGGTAAACAAGACCGAGGAGACATGCAGAAGGTGACACCTCCACGGTTTACCACAGGACCCATCTTGGTGGCACAACAACATAAGCAACCAAAATGGCTCCCCCCCCCCAAAATAGATTTCCATGAACTTTTGGGGGATGGGATTATGTGGGGGATGGGCTAGAATAGGTTTATCAATGCAGACAGCCCTGTTCTGGTCCTGAGCAATCTGTCCCAGCTCTGGGACAGTTTGCTTGATCCAGAAGAACGGATTTGATCAGCATGAGCTAAGTGCAGAAAGGCCCTTAGTCTCATTCTAAGGCTAATCTCAGATCTGGCACAGCTGGATTTCAGGGTGAGTCCTAACTCTAGGTCAGTCTCTCTCAGAAATTACCTTTTTGGAAATGGATGTAAGGATGACATTTGTTGATATAAAAGAGAAGAAGGAAAGTTGATCATTCCACAGAAAATGCAGAGAATGATGCAGCTGCTTGACAAAACAGTTATAGTTGGTTTGGGCCTTCAACACACAAGCTTAGAACTGTGAGAGAGAAACCAAAATGTTTACAAAGAGGCTGGAGTGCTTATCGGAGTTCTAGTCCAGCACTTGTCTCACTTTTGTGAACAAGGCTTTGTCGATGACTCAGAATGAAAATAAAGATGTCAAGCGTCTGGTTTTGCAGATTCATTCAGCGCACTGCTTTCAGAAAAAAAGCAAGAGATGAGCACTGTTTACACAGGGCTTGAGCACTGAGAGGCCCAGGCATCCAGGTGTTATCTGCTTCCACATACCTTAGTCTTTCCCCAAAGTCTGCCATCCAGTGAAAAATATTAAGAGGCCACTTTTGTAATGGGGAATCATCCCCCTCCCAATGTGGATGCATGGAGAATGTGGATGCCATGATTCTCAAGGGCCAAGGGATGTGCAAGGATGAATTGAAATAGCTACCTTCTGGCACCATTTCTAGTCACACTATGGGCCTTTCTGCACTTGACTCAGTAGTCAAGGTGGAAGTAGCTCCCAGGCAGTACATCTGCACCTCACAGAGCTGTTTCATAACCAAAAATATCTCTGCAGTTGTGATTTTGTGTTGCATTGCCAGGTTGCCCAGCCAGCAATGGCCCCATGCAGGTGCACTGGTACCCTCACTGCATCTCTGTGACAGCAGCTGTTCAGGCGGCCATTGGCACTCAGGTAAGGATTCTAATGCTCTAACCATCTGCAAGTGCAGATGGCTAGAGTATTCTAGTGCTATGCCTCCTACTGAACAGAAGCATAGTGTGAACCTCACCAATTAGTTGAGTCCCAGAGAGATGGCAGAAGGAGCAACCTATCAGAGTTGCCACCTACCACCCATAGCCATTTCTTGCATATAGCTTAATGGCATCAGTTAGACACTTTGATTTGCTAGCTTCGGAGTTTGAGAAACCAAGAGGCCGGGAGCGTGCTTTGGCTCAGAGGCAGCCAAAGATTCTGTAATGCCTGCTTTATTTGATATTGCTATTTACAATACTGTATTGCAGAATAACACACAAGGCATAGTATTAACATTCGACTATCCTTATCTGCCCCTTATATCTAGCAGCTTGAAAAGGCAGTCTGACAACTCCAGGGCCTTCTCATGGCCTGGACGCTGCGCATCTCTTGATAACAATCCATGCAGTAAACCTGTCTCTATATTCATCCAGGGAATATCAGGACTGCGATGAAGCAACCACGATAACCCTCACGTGGGAAGTTCTCATCTTCTAACCTTTCATAGCCTCCCTCATTCAAAACCCTCAAGAGTGACGTCCACCTATTTCTTTGCCAGTAGCTTCCATTAAGGAAACGTGAACTATGGAAGAAATGGGCATTAGATGAGAGTATTTTACTAGATACCGGCCAACTGTTGAAATAAGCCACCTCCGATTTGCCCTTTCCCATCTTTCCTGTGTAGTTTGTGTAATGCCTATGCTTGCTGGATGAATTTATTGTGGGTCATGTTGTAATTATTGTAAATGTTGGCAATGTGTTTAATTATTTAAGAAATTTCAATGTATAGCAATTAAGATATTTAAGGTAACCTATTTATTGTAGATAAGGGACAGCAGGTAAGCAGCAGGCATAGCATCCAAATTAGCATAAGAGAGGGAGGAGAGAATGCCCACAGGTGCAACCAATCAGAGGTGGTCCATGCCAGGCTGCAGCCATATAAAAGGCACAAACCCAGAAATACAACTGTTCTATGCTTTGGGTTTTCAGGGTGGGAAGGTTCTGAAGTGACCGTTCCTCACCTGAGGGAGGGAAACCCACGTGGTTCTAGCAGGGTCTAGGGCTTGGGAAGAGCCAGGGAGGGACCTTTAGGCAGCCTAGATTAGAGTAGGATGCTAATTGCTGTGTGAATTCTTGGAAGCCACTGATTTATTTATTTGCTTCATATTTAACTACCAATTGGTTCATACCGAGTGTTATTAATAAAGGACATTTTCTTGTTAAATAAAGAGAACTGAGTTTGAAGTTCTATTTATTACTACACAGGGATTGCTAGAAAAGGGGATCCTGTAGCTTTAAATTTAGTGAAAGCTATCAGGAGAAAGAAAGCCGAGGGAGGCTGATAGAGATGCTTCTTTGCTAGGGGGGCTTACTTGCGGAAGAAAGGAAAGTAGAGAGCTCTTTGGCGTGGGGTGGAAAGTAACACAACCAGCGCTAAGTAATATTTATCAAGTCTATTTATTTGAGAAGCCAAGGAAGGAAGGCAGTTAGTGAAGGACAGAGATCCGCCCCGGCTGAAGGGGCGTTGCCACAGTTTGTAACCTGTGATCACTGTATCCCATTGTTTTTCATTGGTCCACCAGGTTTCAATTATACCAATAATATCTTTTTTTTTTTATCCAGCACTAAGCACTCCAGCTCCCCCTATGAACTCTGATGCAAGCTCAGTCCTATAAGATCATGTGAATTCTTAGACTGCCATTTACATCATTCTGCTTACCTATTATTGACTTGTTTCCCATTCAGCTCAATACTATGGGCATAATTCCAACCCTCCTCTCTCAAATGTACATTTCCCTAAACCACAAACTGTCCAGCTTCTGTTGGCTTCCCCCCAGGGATCAGTTTAAAAGCTGCTCTGCAGCCTTTTTAATATTAATACATTTATATGATATGAGAGGAGGCATCTTAATCCCATTTCTTGTTTGAGTCATTTTTCTGCCACCAAAGTATTTGGAAGATTTCACTGCTGCCTGCATCCATGCATAACAGCAGGGGGACCCTGTATGGAGAACCCCAAAAACTAGCCTGGGTAGAAGAACCCTTACTCAGCTTGTTCACTTAGCTTCATTTGTACTTCCTTGTTCTGTCCTTGTCCTGCTCTGTGGTGAGATTTCCCTACATGAAAATGCCTTCATGTCATGTGGCTTTCATGCTCTGATGGAGCTTGTAGGGCCGCATTCTGAGACACCCAAAATTAATTTAATATGTTACTTTTATTGAACTTAATGTGGCAAAACAGAATAAATGGTATTAATTAGATGCAAAGCTTCCAGTTTATGGAATTACACTGTAATTGCTTTCCTAAAAAAAAAAAAAAAAACTAATAGAAACAGTAACTTGGTCTCTTCTACATTAACCCTGATTTTATATTCACATATACTTTCATATGCCCAGCTGTTATTTTGATTCATCAGCCAATACAATGGGTATAGAGGTTTGGTTGCAAATGGACAGGCCTGTTCACGTTTAGCCTCTAGTGAGCATTGGCCCACTCACTGGGTAAGTACATGCCATCACCGTCAATATCATGAAGCTCACCAACCCCTCCTTAGTTGACTGCTAAAACACAGTCCGCAGTTTCACTGGAGCAGTTAGACAGCTCCCAGCCAACAACACCACATCCCAATCACCATGGCAATGTTTGAGTGCATACTGGATGCTGACCAGAGCTGGATATTGCCATGGCAATCCAGCCTGCCGAGGTCTAGCCATCTGATTTAAAATACTGGTGGTCCAGTTTGAGACTTTACTGGGGCTTATGTGCAGATGGCTTCTGCTGAACAGGCCCTAAGTCATTTCAAAGTTGGCTTGTCTTTGCCTTGGCTTACATACTCCTTTGGATATGCAACTCCTTTAGTTTCCACCAGCTTTGGAAATGCAAGCCCTCTTGCATGGTTTGGACATTGCTTCTGCTGTGCATAACCGGAATTCTTTTGGCTCTTCTGAGCAAATACAGCCTTATCTCCATTTTAAAATGGAGTTGGCTTCTTCTGGCTTCTTGATCTTTCAGTGCATCTTTCAGGTTGGGGGGTGGGCAGGCAGGGTGTCTCTAGGTCCATTTGCTAGGATTCGAGAGCAGGAGAAGGTTTGTCCTTGCTTGAGATGAACTTAGGCAACTGGTGGGCTGGACTAGATGAGGCATTGGGAGCATCTGGGTTGTGCCTTTAAGAGAGGCTCTCAGATGCCTTTCCTTTGGAGGTGCCTCAGACTGTTCCTCCACAGGTGGAAGTCACCTCAACAGAGGAGCAGGATAAGGAACTCTGGATATGTCTCCTCTCAAAAGCTCCCACAACTGTTTCCCAAATGGAGAGTGTACATACAGGGAGTGGGTCCAATGGGACAAAGCTGACAAGATTCACACTGCATTCTCATCAATTTTAGCCAGGAAAGGGGAAAGGAAGAAGAGCAGAACAGCCCTTCCACTTTCCTTTTTCTCCCTCCCTCAAATTTCCTATGTTTGCAAAATTCTTGAAGCTACATTGAAACTATCTGCACAGGACAGGTAGAAGTGATCTCCATCTCGAAGTCCCCACTGTTCTTGAGTAGCTTACATTCTTACTAGGTCTTCTGAGCAATGTGCCTTGAGATTCCTTATCCTGACCTTTTCAGGTGTCATGGTGCTTAGAAATGCTCGTCCCAACTGTTCCAGGCATCCCCATACTTTACTAGGTCCTTCTGACTTTATGCTTCACTTTGCTTATGAGATGCTTTCTCATGCCATCTCCAGATTTTGTTGGTTCTTCATAATGCAAACACATCACAGCCACACAGCTGTTTCTGTTTTTGAGGGTGCTCAGTGCCTTGCTTTTCTTGTCTGGAGCTCAGCCAATTCAATGCATCTATTTTCTCTTCCTCTCCTGAAATCCAGTTTTGGAGAAGTTAGCTGTCACAGTCTGTACCCTATGGGACTCCCTGAATTTCATGTAATTTTTAGCAAACAAGTTCAATTTGTTCCTGTCTCAAGAACAGAAGCCTCCTTGGGAGGAACTTCTCTGAATTCAGAGTCCATCAGAGAGGCCCCATTCCTCAACAGGAGAAACCCAGGCAGCTGGGATCTCACAGAGATTAAAGGTTGAAGAGAAACTACTATTGGGCATCTAATATTTTCCTTATCTTCTGTCCCATACAGCCTTTCATTAGGTACCATGCAGGAAACAAGGTACCTTGTAAAATACTATGCCCCCCTTCTTCAATTAGCTGCAGTAGCTTGGGATCAGTAGGTATGCATTAACCCAGCCCACATATCCCAACCATGGGTGGGATAGTCCCATCTGCACTGGCAGAGCTGATCCTGATAATCCTGTGCTGCACTGTCATGGTTTCAAAGCACATTTGCACTTTGAGGCCAATGACAGAGGCCTCTGAGGGCTAGGAATGTAGGTTCCTAGCCTGAGGAGCCTCTGGGGATTCCATTCTGGGATGAACTGTGGCAATCCACTGAAATCACTTCCCCATAGTCCCAAACACAGAGGCATACCTCCACGTGGCACACCTCCTTGTTCAGGATTAGCGCTGCTGCTCTGCCTGACAGTCATGATTAAATGTGACTACTGGTGATCTTGATCAGGGCTGCCTAGATTTGGATCATGCTCTGTGTAAAGCAGACAACATATTCCAGCAGATCTACATTAATGTGCAGACCTATGTGCCTATAGCCTTTCGGTATGGGCCCTTAATCCTAATATACCGAGCCCATTATTGCTGTAAACGTCCCAGGTATGTGACTTCAGGGTTATGTGACTGAGGATCTGAGATTTTGTGAATTATGCCAGACCAGTATTACAATGGATCTGTGGATGCAAATCTGTTGGCCTTCTAAGATGAATCTCTTTCCTCCAATATGAAGAAGAGTCTTCATTTTGTTACTAGAGAGACAAAAATATTTCCAGTAAGGGCTGGCCGTTCTGTTCATCCTGTTTATGTTGAAAAATGAATGAAAGAATTGTCAAACACCTTTTGCTACCTGAAATTAGGCCCATAGCAAGGGCTTTGCTATGAATTATGTTTAAAAGTCTTTGTTGTGGTTTTCCAAATGCTGTATTGTTGCTGAATAATTAAAAAAGAAAGAACAATTATGCAAAAAAAAGAGTCTTACTTTCTAACTAAGGCTTCTTCAGTCACTACTAGGCCTTATTCTGAATTTAGGGGCTTGATGTCCACATGATAATGCAGACTGTGACAGGTGGGTCTGCTGCCATCTGTGCCAGCATGCAGATGTCAGGCCCCTATTCCAGGATATAACCCAGAATAAGGCCCAGTGCAGAAAAGGCCAAGCACAGATTCCTGTGTTCAGATGTGTGTCACCAACTCACAGTGGTGTTGGAACCGCATAAATTTCCTCTGCTGCCTGATATGTCTTTCCCTAAAAATTGGTGTTACTGTTACCTTATCCCTCTATATATTGCTGTTTTCACACAGCTGACACATCCAAGTCATTTCTGGCAGCTTCTTATTTTCTTCAGCTGCTGCTGGTCAGGCTGCAGAAATCTCTGCTGACCCTGAGAAACGACATTTCATCATTGCAGATATGTTGATGCCCTATTTATTGCCTGAGACATCCAGCCCAATGGTTGGACGTGACCAAAGTTGGGAGGAAATGGTGTTCTATTGGTTTACAGGCTGTGGGATTTGCCTTATCCAGTAGGCCTGCTGGTACGCATGAGGGAAGCCTGCCCTACGTTGTTCTTTGGAGCTTATCCAGCCAGGTTGTCCTGGCATTGTGATCTGGGCTGCCACAGAAGGTACTTGAGCCGAGTTGGCCCGCTTGTGCTTCTTGAAGTCAGTAAAGGGATGAATCCGGGTTCTAACAAGAAAACTGCCTCATGCTGTGATAAAATCCCAGCAGTTTATCTTTCCCTACCTGGTACTTCAACAGCACTCCCTCCTCCTCCTCCTCCTCCTCTTCCACTGCATGCTCCCCTCCTGGATATATTCTGTGCATTTTGAAAGCTTGGTTTCTTTTTCTCATCTTCTCCATGGCAACTGTTATCAGCTACCCATGAATATATTACCTCCGTGACACAATATCACTTATTAGAATAGAGAAAATGCCATTTCTGAGTCACATCTTTGTGATAGGGACTCCCCCCTCCCCCATCTGTCCAGTCCTCTGTATGAAAAGACTCATACAGTGGACAAGAGCGTCTTTGGGGGCTGTGAGAGGAGGGGTGTGTGGCTTAGCTCCTTTCTTACATACAAAGGCCCTTTCTGCACTTATCGCTTGTTAATATTGAATCAGTGAGTCCAGAATAGCCCAGCCCACCAATATGGGTCATGGGGAGTCATGGGCAGGATCAGTGTCATCTGTTGAATGAGTTCACACCAAGAGCCTGAGCGGGTGCTTTTTGGAAGTATGCAATGGTGTGCAGCTGAAAATCAACTCCTGGTTATCCCAAATATGTGAGGTAGCCATCTGCACACCTCCCATGTTCTGGATCAGGGCTCTAGCACTACCAGGCCGCATCCCCATGTAAGCTGTTTGGCACCATTTAGACTCGCATGGGACTGGGTGTGGACCGAGATAGAATCTCGGGTGTCGCCATGCCATTCCCTGCAACACGGGCTGAGGGCAGATTCAGCCATCCCCAGGCAAACCGTGCTGGGATCATGATTTTACTCCCTTTGCCAGGCAAGAAGAAGAAGAAGAGTTGGCTTTTCTACCCCACTTTTCTCACCCATTTAAGGGGCCTCAAAGCGACTGACAAAGCTTTTCTATTCTTCTCCCCACAACAGACACCCTGTGAGAGCTCAGAAGAGAGCTGTGACTAGCCCAAGGCCACCCAGCTGGCTTCATGGGGGAGGGCAGAATCGAACCTGGTATTCCCAGGTAAGAGTCTGGCTCCCTAACCACTAGACCACTCTAGGCTTTCTTGCCTCAAAAGGGGAGTAAAAGCAGGGAAAGAGAGTAAGGGGATGCAGAGGCTTGAGATTTCTGTTTTTCAGGGGGGAAACTAATCTGGCTTCCAATGAGGGGAGAGGAGATGGCGCTGCTCCCCCCTGTTAGGGTTTGGCAAGGTTTGCATGGGGATGGCTGGAGCTACACCCAGTCCGCGTTAGCGGGAATGGCACGAGGACGGGCAGCAACCGATCTCTGTCCCTCACCCGGTCCAATGCGTGCCCAATCAGATCCAAACGGCTTGCATGAGGACACAGCCTAAGTGTGCAGTCAGATACAGCATTTAATCCATTTCCAGGCCATTTTAAATTCCAGCTTCCATGACAAAATAGCACCTTTCTATCATTATTGAAGTGGGAAGAGAGCATAGGATTTGGCATACATTTCCTGGTTTCCGCCACATTGTCTCACGGCTTCCGTCTGTATGAATATTTTACTATTTTTACTGTTTACTGAAGACGCAGATCTTTACCTTGACCTTTGGCTAGGGGAACAGCATATCTCCCAATCCAGGCACTGTCGCCGTCTTAGCTATCCATTTTATCTGTTTTTATGATGATTTTATTGTGACCCACCCTGAGACCTTCAGCTATAAGGCCAAACAGAAATATATATTTTTTAAATAAATAAATAAACAAATGGGGCTCTTCATGTTAAGAGGTTGTCTCTCCTGGTTCCATCTTCCCAAATCTAGCAGATTTCCCACAAACTTTCCAACAATAATTTAAGAACATGAGAACCTAAGAGGAGCCCTGCTGGATCAGGCCACAGCCCATCTAGTCCAGCATCCTGTTGCACACAGGGGGCATCCCCATGCTGAAAGTATTCCAAGGCCACCTCGGGAGCGTCTCCGTGCAAAGCCCTAATACGGGCTAAATGCGAGACAATACATGTCACTCATTGCAAAATAGGGGGCTAGCATGTATTGCCCTGGGGTCATGGGGATGCTCCCACGTTATTTGGGGTGGAGCTTGGCGGCTGCAGTATTAGTGGGCAGAGTTTCACCTCTGCTCCCTGTTCCTGCCGTGTGCACTGCGATCAGCAGCCACTTGGGGATTTCTTTAAATAAACAGCTACAGTTATTACACCCCCTTCCCTGATAGCAAGTCTGGGACCTTAATTGCGAGAAAATTTTGAGCTTGTTGTGAGTGGAGGGTGCCCGCTGTCATGCAGATGTGCACACCCTCCGCTAACCTGTGGCAGCCAAGGAAAGGAGTGATCTGCTTTTATTTATGCCTTTAACTAACTTTTGGTTATGCTTTTACCTGTGGCAGCCAAGGAAAGGAATGATCTTTGTGCTTGTGGAGGTGCAACTGAGGTGTTTGCCTGTCATTGCTGCAGCTGTTTACCTGTCATTGCTGCAGCGGGTGGGACAGGTTATGGTGATGTCAACCTGGCATCCCATCAGGGGAGAAGGTGGGTGGGGAGAAAAGAATGCAGGTTCATGCTGTGGCTTGCATGGGGATGCGTTTGAATCCACGTTGCCCCAAACCACATGGGGATGTTTTATTGTGAGTTACCACACAGATATTTATGGCACACATCACAAGCAAAGCAACTGGCTTCCATGGGGACGCGGCCACAGTGGTCCATAGTTGCCCATTGGCATCTCAAGCAGAGACCAGGATTTATCTGTTCATAAATTATTGTCTCTAAATACCAAGTCCAGCTTTGATGATCTACAGCAGCAATCTGCAAATTAGGCTGGCAAGGACATGGTGAAGAAATGTAGCTTGACTAGAAGCCTTGTTTTCAGCCAGGTCTCCACTTAGCAACTTCATCTGGAGGCCAACAGGAGTCTTCCTTGTCTCCCTTTTGGAGCAAGGAGACATTCTTCTGAGCAGGATTCCAAGAAGCCTCCACTGATGGCCACAAAATTATGTCCTCACAAAATGGTGTCTCCATCGGTGCCCATCGGTCATAACAATTGCTACATGGTGCTTTCTGCCACTACAAAAGACATGGTGGAGAAGGCATTTTATAGGGGGCCCCACCCTGTAAGTGGACATGCAGACTTTGGGTGTTCTTCCACTAGCACTAGAATACCCATTAAGGACCCATTAAATACCCATTAAGTACCCTTAATAGGTACTTAATGGGTACTTCTAGTGCTAGTGGAAAAACACTCTTCATCTCCCTTAGTTGCACGGTGATCTATGATTTAGGGATGAGAAAATGAGGCTTCTAGTCAAGGCCTTGGCCCTTCCTCACCTCACCTTCATGGTCCAATTCATGGACTGTGACTGCCCACTTCTGATTCAAACAGCTGTTTAAAAGCAGCCTCCATTTTTGGTGATCCAGGCAATTTTTGCCCTTGTGTGTGGCTTGGGTTCCAGATTTTTCATTTGTAATTGAGGTACTGAGCTTTTGGATCTGTGTTCAAACAATGAGTGAGAAGTCAGAATATGTGACCTTTGCTAGAAATTGAAATTCAGTAAAATAATATTGGAGGGGGAAATGCCAAGGCATTTCATTGCCTTCATCATTCTAGAATACAGTCATGTTGAAATGTTCCCGGTGTTTCACTCAGAGACCTCAGACTAGTAGGTTGATATTTATTCAGAGTCATGTTATAATATCTTGCATAGTGTATTGAGGGCCTTTGGTGGTGCAATGGTTAAAATCTCTAGGCTAGGACTCAGGAGTCCCTTAGTTTGAATCCCTACTCTCCCATGGAGGCTCATTGGATTTTACCAGTTATAAGTAAAATAGCCTCACTGCCTTGGGAAAGACAAAGGCTAAGGGATTAAACCCTGGGAGAAAAAAACAGAAGAAAATCTCTAAGGCAGTTAGATAGATGATGTATGATCCTTCTGGAAGATTCAGCAGCCAACCTGGTGCCAGATGTCATGTTTGTGCCCCTTTGGATCACACTGGCAAGGCCAAGAAGGAAAACTGATATCCAGGCAACTCAGATCTTCCATGCCTCCATACCCAGGCTCTTTCCATTGTCTTTCAAGATAGGATACCAACAATACAAATTTGTCCTCTCATAATAGATGTATTTGCCCTGTTAGCCAAGTTTTAGTTTTGTTCTTTTACTTCATAGCAGATGGTGAAGAAAATGTTCTTCTTTTTGTTGTTGTTGCCCCCCAAAGAAGAAGAGTTTGTTTTTATAGCCCACTTTCCTCACCCATTTATAGGGACTCAAAGTGGCTGACAAAGCTTCTTGTTCTTCTCCCCACAAGAGAACACCCTGTGAGATGGGTGAGGCTGTGAGAGCTCAGAAGAGAGCTGTGACTAGCCCAAGATCAACCAGGTGGCTTCATGGAGGAGTGAGGAATTGAACCCCATATTAGATACAAGTCCGGTATGCTAACTACAAGACCAAATAGTGATGTCACGTGTTTGTGATAGTGTCGGGGCCTGCATCTAGGAAACTGTGTTCATGCAGAAAGAGTGAGTACGAGCTACACACTCCTGGAAAGAGCAGGGAACCAGGGCTGAACTCGAAGCCAGGGCAGTGCAAATTTCATAGTTCCGCTCATGTGTGTGAAAGATACAAATTAAGCTGCATCCTGATATCTCTGGTGTGTCGTCTAAATGTAGATATGCATTGGAAGTAACATTGAACCTCTCTGCCTTTTGTTCCCATTTCCCTGATGAGTATATAAACTTATGTGTTTAGGAGGAATGGTACCTCACGTTTTACTCAAAGGATAGGCTTTCCAAGTTTAAGAGGATAATAGCTGGCTAAACTGTGTTCTTCCCACAAGGTGCCACATGGTGGCGCTGTTGCATGGCATCCTTGTTTGACTGGGCTAGCTAAATAAGATTTTTGCTCTGTAGCCACTGAATGGGAAGAGAAGCATGTTGCTCAGAGATTTGGAACTATTTGGATTGCAAGGGGTGCTTCTGATACACCATCAGAGAGGCCTAGTTATTGGCAAGTGAAGCAAAAACCCTGTATGGGCTGGGCCTGGTGTTTAACCTATTTTGCTTGCTGAACTTAGAACTATGGTCCTCAGCTTCCCTGGCTTCAGCTGCTGCAAACAGCTCCAGCCAGGTAAATGGAAAAGTTAAACCTTGGCCCTTCTAAACAATTGTGATCTAACCTTGGATTGTTTGTGGAACCTCAGTGGCAGTCTGAAGAGAAGCTTGCTTAGAGCAGCACAGTGGCATATGTGTCTCCTGAACACAATCATTTGTCAAGCAGGTGCAGACACTTGAAAGCATATTTTCTTTTAGCAATCCAAACAGGTATCAGTTAGAAAAATGACTCTTATCTGCTTTTTCACAAACTTGGCAGATACGTAAGCCCCTTGGCCTTGCTGCAGCCTCAGTTGGTTCTTCATCCAGCCCCTCACGTCTGTCTTCCACGCAGCTGAAACATCTGGCTGTAAAGTCTTTTAAGATCTCATTCTCAGGAGCGTACAAGGCACAGCTGCAGAGCAGGCGAGAATTCATATTTTCCACAGACCTGGCTCGGCCCACAGCATTGAAAGTGACATTTAATGAGAGGGAAGCATCCAGTTGCAGCCTGCAACGTAAGGGTCAGAATTTCCTTTTTCTTTTTAATCTGTTGCTCCTTCAAGAAGGACCTTAAGCTGTTTGTACAATGCTGGAAAACACTGAGCATTGACACCTGTTATTTAGTTCTTTCCATCCTAGTGTAGTTGCTCTATATTCTTATTCCTGTCGCTCCTGAATCTCTTGCTCCCTTTATATTGACAGTGGCATTAATAACAATCCCCTTCCTCCCTCTCTCAGGCATCCATCTCTTCAAATTCCTCCGTTTATTTTCTGGTGTTAAAATTGCTTGGGGCAACCTGCAGGGAAATATTATGCAAATTTGCACCTCTGAAGCACTGTCTAGGAGTACAGGCACAATACTAGCTCAGTTTTGATCTGCAATTTCCCTTTAGGTGGTGTTAAGTTCAGATTTGGACAATTTAAGGTGCATCCATATAAAGGAAAAGGGAGAGCAAAATTCACCACCACCATCATCATCATTTGGCAAACAGGTTGATCGGCAGGTGTTCACAGACTGTTATTGCTGTCACAGGATGGGCTGTTCAAAAGGCAACTGCTTGTGCTGCTGTTTGGAAGGCCTTTCAATAAAAGAGGAGCTGAGCTACCAGAATAACTTTTTTCCCCTCCCTGAAGATCCTGGGTTCGGTAACAGAGGGGTCCAGCTACACACTCACCCTGGTCACACCTATAAGGCCATCCCCATTTTGGGCTGCATTGCTAACACCTTTCTCCACGATCAACCTGAGCCTCATCCACAGAACTCTTGACTCTCTACCCCTTTTGCTGTGTCAAATCTATCTCCTTTCTTTTTGGATGCCATTACGTCATTCAATGGAAGCAAGGGTGCGTGTTTGTGGTTCTTTTTAAGCCTGCTCCCCCACCTCCACGCCCTCCCTTCCTTCCTTTTTTATGTGCTTTCCTTCTCCGTGCAATTAATTTTTTATTAAAAATAAATAAATTTGCAGAAAAAGAGTAGAAAGAGGAATCATAAACAAACTGAGGAGAGAAGGGGAGGTGCCTCATGAACTCTGCGCTTGCAAATTGGATGAAAGACTGGGCCCCACCCACCACAGCACATTTCAGCCTCCTTTAGCCCATCCTCCTGCTCATGCTGATGAAGTGAAGATGGAGGGCTGAGTCATCTGGAAAAGAGGACTCTGGTTAGAACAGTCTAACGGGGGTAGGCCGGTTTGGAAAATGGATTGAATAAAAATAATGTAATATGAGCAGAAGACGACCTGAAGTCGTCTTAAACTAAAGGTGTGATTAGGGCCACTGATGTATTTGGAGGCAAGAAAATGGCTTGTTCTGTTTCAAAAGTTCTCACATCCAGGCCGCATCTTCACGGCATGAGTTATTTCAGTTTAAAGAATT
>MTQE01002208.1:49503910-49541889 GCA_014337955.1 Aspidoscelis marmoratus | reverse complement strand
ATCAAAACGTTTTGAATTCGAGATAACGACGTCGTGGGGATGCGGCCCCACAGTCCTTAAGCTTTCTCAAGCCCTCCTTCCTCTGATCTCTTTCCAGCACACATTTAGCTTCTCTGACTGTTATTCTGCCAGAAAGGGAGGGTTATATTTTATGCATTTTATCTATTTATTGTTGTAATCTGCTCTGCAACCTTTGGATTAAGGGCAGGATATAAATAGTTGAATACATTTTTAAAAAAATAAATAAAATAAAATTGTATATTCTGCTTCAATACATTCCAAGTAGCCCAGTTTACTTCCTTTCCTTCCCCAGCAACACAATACAATTGGCCATCTCTTTTCTGAGTCAGTCACTGCCTTTGGTTTTCATCTTTTGTTTTCCCCAAGGCCCAGCCTTCCAAAATCTATTTGAGCAACACACCAAGAACCTCAGCTCACATTAGGGATAAATAATGCTTTCCAACTGGACTCTTTTCAGCTTTTCATAAAATCCACCTTTGGGTTAGATAATGTGGAAGGAAAATGGCTTGACACTCTGCTGACATGTGGATTAAAAGTAGGTGTACTTAGACCCTCCATTAAAGCAGTTCCATTGTTTCCTGTTCGTGAGCTTGGGAAAAGGCAAGTTATATGTTCTTTAACATGAGAGGGGATTTTTTTAAAAAAAACTACCATTCATTCATTTGGTGAATATACCACAGATTTCAGGGAGACTGTATGTAGTTTATGAGACAGAACAAACACCTGTTTAAAGTTCCCTAATTCCTCAACAGCTGACAACAGATGAATGACAGCCTACTGAAGGAGGAAAGCAGCAGGTGATTGGTGGAAGACCAAGTGTCCTCTTCCTTCCCCCCTGAGCAGGTTGTCAATCACTTTGAAGTAACTCTTTTGAGGAACCAGTTAACTATAAGCAAGCAATACTCTTTGTTTTAGAAGTTTGGTGACTCTGGAGTTGTTTTCTCATAATACAGATCTCCAACCATATGTGGGACACTTGCAATATACTAACCCAGCATTGATTACTCCAAGCCATGAGGAAGGCAGAACTGGGCATACAAGTAACTGCCTTGGGTCTGCTCACACTTACCTTCCACAAGCAGTTCCAGCTGCTTCTGGGGAGGTCTTGTCTACATCCCAGAGTTCACTCTAGCTGCTAGCTGCAGACAAGTAAATTCCTGTCCACAGCTTGACGGGGAGCAGCTGCAAGTAGGCAGGGTGAGGCAGCTGTGACTGCACTCATGGGCCAGAGGCCGATTGCCATGACCCAGGTGCAATCTGGACGTTGCCACAGCCAGTGCAATGGTGATCCAGCCTGCCCAGACCTGGTCACTTGCACTTCCAGTGCTGTTGGCCTGGTTGGGGACTGCACCAGCACTTGAAGTACAGATGGCTCTCTCCATGACTGATATTATACCATTCCAGCGTGGTAAGTGCGAACAGCCCTTTGATTCCCAGAAACTACATTAGATTTCCAGCAGTGTGGTTCTCCAGAGCCTGAGCTCCTTCCTGCTCTTCAAATCTCAGCTCAGCTATGGACAAACATACTGACTGAATAAAACTTCTCACTTTATCCTCTTTGTGCTTCTGCCATAAACAGCTGAAACACAGCCACAACCATAGCAGAAATAGCATTGCTGGCTGCCCTGTCATGATAGCAGACAATTGGTAACTTGCTGTGACTCATCTGTATGGATGCTGCAGTAGAGATGCTTTTGTAACTTGCGACTGCAGGACTGCATTCACAAGGAAACATTTAATGATGGAAGTTAATGGGGTCGGCATAAGCATTCCTATCATGACTTTGAGCAGACATTCCCAGAATAGCTGACTGAGATTCAGTTGCGAAGCTGTAAGGTAAGTGCTGCACACCATAACTGTTGGTTCTAGCCTAGACATGTCATGTGAATATTCTTCTCTATGTAATATTCATGCTGTGCAAATGTACTAAGGGTTTCTGCAGCGCAAAGGATTGGCAGTCACAACTTAGGCAAGTTCCTCACAAAGCCTCTATGTCCTGTGGGATCAACCTGATGATGCAGGGAGCAGGCATATGTGTGCCCTGCTGCGCTGAAAGAGTCTTCCACGAGCACAGAAGATACAGGATATGTTCCTGCTTGCTGGGCAAACTCAATCCACTCTAATGTGCACTATAATGGCAGAGCAATAAGAAGAGTGCCAAAATCTTTTCCTACCACTCTCCATCCCTCTTCACCTGCATGTGTTCCGTGTTTTTCAGAGAACAGTACATTGGTGGTCATTTCCCGTGATCTGCAAAGCAGCCCTGGGCAGAAACATTGGACTGAAGAACAGAAGTCTCCTGGCTTTGATGCTTTCATTGCCAGGAGAAATGGCAGGCATGCAGACAGCATGTTACCACTCGAGCATTTGACCGCACATGACTGGAGGTCACTGAAAGAGTCATCTTTGATTGCTGCACTCTTCCCAGGGTTGGGCAGAAGCAGCCTTAAAGGGCAACACAACATGGGGTCTGTCAGGGAAGCAGGAGAGGAGTGAGGCTTCCATTAGATGCCTGCTTTTGATCTCCCCAGGGTTAGGGTTACGGGTTACAGGTTACCTTTAACTGGATCAAAATATATTTTGGGGAATCAAAGGTGTGCTCTAGGAGTCTTACTCCTCTCTCATTGCACTTCCAGGCATCCTATATGGAATGGTCTCCCCCATGAGGTGCGCCATGCCCCTTCCTTGTTATCATTTAGGAAGGCTGTAAATACATACCTTTTTGCCTTGGCCTTTGGCTGAGGAGATGCATTCTCCTCCCAGTTATAGTTCTTTGAAGACACTATGGAGCGCACGGCTTATATCAGAATTTTTAATCAAGTACCTTGTTTTAATTTGTATTGTGTTTTTAATTGTGTTTTTAATATGTTTTAATCTGTATTTTGTTCTTAATATGTTTTTAAATATGTTGTTTGATCCGTGGTTACCCGCCAAGAGACTTTTGGGTATGGGGCGGGATAGAAATGGAAATAAATAAATAAATAAATAAATAAATAAATGAGATTTCTGTGTTGCAAACTGGTGCCTTCAGAGTATTTTTTTTCCTTCTTCCACTTTTTCAGCAATGCCCTTCTATTATCTATCATTTATTAGCTGTGTCTAATTGGTTACCTATTCTGCTATATTTGGGTATTCCAGAATAACCATACTTTATTCTAGAATATCCAAATAGAATTAGTAACTGACATTCGGAGCCTGTTTGCACTTGGCTTTATTCTTGGCCTGCTGTCCATATGCTAGTGCAAACTAGAGCAGCCCCCAAGTGAGGCCTGCCAGGGTCTGCAATAGAATGTGGACAACAGATCCCTATCCTGAGATAAAGCCAAGTGCGAACAGGCCCATGATGGAGCCTAAGCCTTTTTTGGGTGGAGGCATGGGATATTACAACTTTCCATTAATAAAGCAAATCCTACCAGTTATGTGTGAATGAAAATTCACACTTGCAGATCTATGTATAATTACCAAGGTAATTATAGTGAAAGCCATTGAAGCCTTGAGTGAAAATGGGAAACTGCACGTATACTGATCAAACATGTTGAGACCCCAAAGTCTCTCAAATCCTGTTAATTTCAGATTTACTCTTAGAAGTGAGAGCTGACAGAGAAAAAAAAGTGCCTGAGACTGTGCCAAATTACAATAGTTATTGCATTGAATTGCATGGAATTATATTTTCTACAGCAAACAGTTCTGTGTGAAAAAGAGGCCCCATTCACGCTTACTTGGAAGCAGCAATGGTCTGAAGATGGCGCCACAAAGGGGGAGGGGGAGGAATTGCTTACAAAAAGGGATACAAGAAAGAAATGCAGGCACAGGAGGAAACAGGGCAGGAAACAGGAAGTTACTTGCTTCATTGAATGTCTTCACTGCAATTCCTTATGCTACAAAAACAAATTGTTTTGCTGAGAAATGAAATCTTGTACCTATCTTATCCACCTCTGTTATAAATGAGGCATGGTTACTTCTTTTCCAACCCAAACACTCCAACATTGGCATATGTTGGTAAGATGAGTAAAGTATCTAACCTCTGAAAAGGAAGCTCAGTGCTAGCTAAACTGAGCAGCTTTAAGATTAAATAAATAATATTTTATTCTATTTTTATTTACTTCAGAATATATAGCATGTATCTAAAATATAACCCTACCTACCTCTTTAGCAGGAGGGAACTGGAGAAAGCTAAACTTCTAAGGCCTGAGTAGAGATGTATGTTTTAGCTAGGTGCTAATGACCATATATTGTAGGTGCCTGAGAACCCCAAAGGCAGTCTATTTCAAAGTCTGGGGGCGGCCACAGAAAAGGCCCTCTTTTGTGCCCCTACCCTTGCAGCTCTGAAAAAGGGGGAACTACAAAAAGGCCCTCTGCTTGAGATCTCAATACTTAGGCAGGGAACTGGACAGAGATACTCAGCTAGCCAAACCATTTTGAATGTTCTTCTCCGAGGTTACCTAAACAATGCTACAAGTATCTGCTTTGTGCGTGTTGACCTTGTTGCAAGGGTTTGAGAATTTAGACTCCCAGTACTAGACATTGCAATACTCTGTGCTTTTCACCCAGTGTAAATGTCCCTTTATAACAGAGGAAGTATTAGTGCAGTGGCAGGCAATGTTAAATCTGTCAAAACATCTGCAGAGAACCCTCTGTGTGTGTGTGTGTGTGTGTGTGTGTGTGTGTGTGTGTGTGTGTGTGTTACGGTGCTCTAATGAACATAAGTAAAGGAGGATAGTGTCTAAAACCATCATATTGCTTTTCCCATTCAAACTGTAGCATCCCTAAGCTCCCCCAGTTGCTGTGGTGTGAAAAGGGCCGGATTGTCTGCCAGCCAAAAAGTATTGGGAGGCAGTTCCACACTGGCAGGTATACTGGACAAGCAAGTACACTAGGAATATCCCTTCCACATACTGGTGGCCTCCTGAGGTCTCCCTTAGACCACACCAGTTTATGGAAGGGAGGCCCTTGGCACGCTTGCTGGTCTGCTGTACTGACCAGTGCAGAATCCCCCTGAGTCTTGGCATCTCAGTAGCAGCAATCCCGAAATGCCTGGACTTTGCCCCTGCTGAAATCTGCAGTTTGTCTGTGCTGCTGCTTTTATTTTGTTTGGGTTTCATGTCACAGAAAGAGTGGAATGGTGAAAATGTTGAAATACTCCCACCGTCTGTTATGCCTCACACTTTAAAATGAGCCTCACAAATCACAATATTTTGAAATGTGGTTTATGGGCCAAATCAGTAATGCGTCAACATTTATGACAAACTCTTTTGTTATTATATTAGCCTGTGGAGTTGGAATGGAAGTGAATATAATTTTTCTGCCACTTGGAGGTACACACTGCCAGTCTCAGCCCTCAAGGCAGCTTCCTTGGCATCTGCCAATAATGAATCTTGGTCTTTATGGGCTCCTTCTCAGAGTCTGCCCTCCTTCTTTTGGAGCAATGGCTACAGCAACAGCAATAGTTTCCTACTGTGCCAGTGAATTCAGCATACAGCAAAATGCTTCAAGTGTTATTACACTGATTAACATAAACGTTCTGGTGCAGAGAAAGCCAGCCCATTACTGCATCACTATAAAGGTAAGGACGGAAGAGGATACACTACCAGACCTCTTTGATCTCTGGGTTGCATGTTTATCATTGACCATCGTGCTGCATTCTCTCTAGCCCTGTTTGCACTTTGCTCACTGGGATGGTATTATACCATTCCAGTGAAGCAAAGATCAGGTGCAGAGGGAGGTCTGCTCCATGCTGTCCTCTTCTACCCAGAGTCAGGGCTCACTTTGCCAGTGGAAGATGGCAGTTGAGGAAGTGAGCAGGGGAACCTGGTTCAGATGCCAGATGAGTCCCATGGTGACAGGAGATGAAGCATAGGCTAAGGGGTCACTTGGGGCCTCACGTTTGTCTTCAGCAGTTCAAAGTTCCTGCGTCCTGTCCTCCATCTCCTTCTCTGTCACCTGGGTGGCCACGTCTTCCTGGACTGCATGGCAGTACATCTCTTGGCTCATCACCAGAGATCCATCTCTCCCCACAGTCTTTGGATGAGACAACAGGCAACAGTGGAGAGCAGATGTAGAGGAAGCATGAGTACTAATGTGGACTGAGCCCTGGGGTGTAGATATGTCTGGGCTTATAGGGGGGCTGTCTTAGAGCATGTACAGCTGAGAACAATCCTAGGGAGAAGGAGCAGGAAGGGGTAAAAGATTGGAATGCTCATTGTTCACATGCAACAGCTGCCCCACCTACAACCACCACTCTCTGTGGCTGCCCCCACCCCATCTCCTATGTTTACCCACCATTTTGCTGTATAGACCCCTACCACCCACTAGGTCACCATCCCACAATGACCACAGGCCACCCTGCCACACCTCTACTCCAGATCTTGTGCATCCAGGCTTCCTAACATCACCACAGTTTGTAATTGGTCAATGGAAGACCAGAAATGCCCAGAGCTCAGGACAATAAGTGAAGTGTCAGAATCTTGGACTGTAGTTGGAAGCCTCTCTTTGATCTCACTAAACCATGTTTTCATTACTTTTGTGTAAATGAAGTTAATACGAGCATTGAGTGCATTTCTTACAAGGTGATTATGAGAAATAGTAAACTGAACAAGAAGTCCTACATTTCACCGTATTTATTAACAGCAGCTGCAAAGTACATAATCACAGTATGTGAGTCTCTCAGCATGATCATAAAGTAAGACATCTACACTTGTGAAATACACTTCATGGAGAAGTTATCCCACTGTAGAGTTCCTACTTCCAAAAAATGGAGGACAACCCTAGAAAAAGACTCAGGATTAAGACCCATCATATATAAACAGCAGTAAATTTATCACTCTTTGCCACTTTTGTTTGTCCCAAGTGTGGAAAGGCCCCTTGTTAGGGCAGACTCTAAGGCCATGTCTTCATGGCAACCTTATCTCGGATTCAAAATGTTTTCAGTCCTCAGAATCCGCACGGCAGTTTGGCTTAACACGCTTTTCCCGTGTTAAACCACCCCAAAGCGTCATGAATCTCAATCCTGATTTCAACAGGTCTCACTCTGGATCATGCACTTGAAACGTTTTACATTTTTTACTGTGTGGACACTACTGTTTTAAGGGATGAGAATCCATGTTTAGGGTTTCCCTCTCCCCATAGCTTGCTTCCAAAGACAGTGATTTCAGTCTAAAAATCCACTTAACAGGGATCGCTACACCACTTCACACCTTGATGGTTGGAATAACAATGTTGCAATTTTGTGCAATTCTAGCTCTTTGGAGTTCTGACTTTAGAAAGGGAAAGGGATGAAAGCAGCTGAATGTGAATGTTTAAAGCAAAGGGGCTTTAGTTGCCGCTGCTGCTGTGTGCCCTGAGTAATGGGGAGAGGAGGGGAAAGAATCACTGGCTGGCTGCCCGCTGCCATTTTTCCTCCATCCATGGAAGCGGCAGCCACCCAGCCATCCAGTTAGGCTCGGTGAAGGGGTCCCTTATGGGTGGTGCGTCCATGCCAGGAGGAAGAGGGCAGGGCAGGCCCGAAAAGCGGCTTTTAAAAAGTAGCCATTTGAGTCCCACCTTGAGTCACATGCCCCACGTACGATGCTCAGAATCCGGATCCAACGCGATTAAGTTAAAAGTAATGGGAACAGACAAATTCGCGTTTGCATCTGGTTCTATTATTTGGGTTTAGGGAAAGCAAAATAAGTTTGCTGTGGGGATTCGCCCTAAGAAGATACCTATTTGCACTAGGCCTGGTGGGACAGCCAGGGGATGCTCCCACACAGAGCATCTTCACTGTGCAGAGCTGCTTCTATACCAGAAGCAGCTCCAAGTGTGCCGGACCATCTCCCACGGTGAATAGCTGTAGAGCACTAAAACATGCTCTACAACTATACTGGCTGCTTGCTAGTTTAGCTGGGCACACGCTGCTCACGCCTCTTCTTGGTTAATGGAATGTGTGTCAGAATGGTGAATGTATGCAACCGTAGCATGTCACCCAGTCACCATGGCAACAGTGCTGTACATGTCCATTGCCTCCATTGCCAAGGCAATCACACTTAGCTGGTGCTTGGGGAGGCACCAGCTAAGTTTGAAATGGGTCAGGTATCCCAAAATGCAGATGCCCAAGACATTGCATAAGTTAGCTGGCCATCATATCTAATAAAGGTGCACACTGACCCATCTGCTATTTCCTATGCTCCTCTGCTAAAGGACACTGTGTTTTGTTTTGTATGCCTTGTAGTGTAGGGAACTCTAGGTGCTTCCTCCAATGTTCCCCTCTCAGATTTTGAGTGCTTAGGAAACATGTGAACAACAACTCCTGGTGCAACCTGACTAGCAAGGAAAAGGCAAGAGTCCTTATTTCATCAAGTGTAGCAGTATAATGAGTGTGTGCTATAGAGCTGGTTCCACCTAGACCACAAGGAGTAGTTCCAGAAGATGAAAAAAAGAAAAAGGAAGGAAGGAAGGAAGGAGAGTTGAAAAAATCTGTCCATAATAGGGGATCACAGAAAGCCAAATTTGAATTCAGAAAACTTCAAAATCTGATGTTTTCACACAACACAACTTTACTGGTCACTTATGTGTTTTTTCCACTAGCATGCCTCTACTGTGCCCTGTGGAGAGGTGCCATGATTGCACATGTACAGCTTCTTTTGGGGGGGGGCTTCCACATGCAAAACAGTGGCCACCATCAAGGTGGAGGCTCCCAGTGGCAGCATTCAGATAGACAAGCTACAGGACTATTTTGGGAAAACCCACATTCAGATTCACGTTTTCCCAAAATAGAATATATCAGGTTTTCACCCTGATATCATCGGGCTATGTTGGGGTTGTCACAGATACATGTGGCAAGCCCAATATGGCTAAAGCATTATATCACTGTATGTACCTTACCTTGTCCAAACATGGCCACAGTCACCTTTTCTAGTAATCTCTTTTTAAATAAGCTCCTTTGTTCATAGGAATTTGCATAGGAATATTGGGATGTTTGGGAAGTATCAGAGACTGGTGGACTATTTAGACATGTGATGTTGTTTTGACCAACTCCTGACAGACTGCATGAGCACCTCTATGCAGTGTTCTTGGCCTAGATACAGAAATGATTTGCCATTGCCTACTTTCAGGGAGAGACTGGGAATTGAACCAGGGACCTGATTTTTTTTTTTTTTTTTTTTTTTTTTTTTTTTTTTTTTTTGTGGCAGGCACTGTGAGGATGATACTGTGTGTGAAAGTGGGCTAGGGACAGCTGTGTAGCTTTTTTGTTCTGTTTTGCAAATATCTGCCAAATCAACATGATCTGCTTTCGTCTGACTTAAATATCTATCCTGTTGTTAACAGATACTAAAGAGATTTAGAAGTTGTTGCTGATTTTCTGTTAAACAGCTGTGGAATAGCCATGAGGTAATATACAGTTCTGCCAATGCTTGTGAAATATACACCTGCATAATTATGTACAGAATGGTAGCTCTGGGAAACCTCTTATTTCAAAATAAAATTATGTTTTTTTTAGCCTGTGCTTTTATGTGAAAAGCCAATGATTCTAAACCACGCACCCTTTAAAACAGGATTTGGAAATAGTTTTTAGACTACACCTTTCATGATCCTTGCACTACTTCCTCTAATAGTCATGGGAGATGTAGTCCAAATGGAACTTTTTTCATTCTGATCTCAACAGATACAAATTTAGCAAATTAAAACCCAGTTTTGACCGGTTACATTGAAATGTGAACATAGGAGGTTTAAGAGAGGGCTAGACCCCCAGAAAGGTACACAGTTTTTCCATTATGAGATGGAGGCGGGAGTTGGTTGTTATATGCGGGGCTTTATTTTAAAATAATTATTGGAACCTGCTTCTCATAAGGCTAACATCCCATCTATTTTTTCTGGTCTGAGCAGCAACCTCTTATTTTTACTGATTTTCTTCTGAATCAATCACTGGTCTGAGGCACTGCATCATTCACTTCTTCCAGCTATGGTTTTCATTTTCTTTCTTGGCAGGTGTGTGAAGTCATTAGTAAAGTTTTGTTAAAAAAAAAAGATACGAGTCTTCTGTTCCACACTTTCCACCTCATATTTTGAATCCATTTTGTAGAGGGGGAATGTTTATGAAATTACACATTGTATTCATGGTGACACCTGTTAACCATTCCCCAAGTCATGCGTAACCCAATTGCAAACCTGCCACACCTCTGGAATTAGGACCCTCAGCAGCGACAAAAGAGAGTGTAGGTTTTCATAGAATTGCCACATATGGGTAGAAACGTGCAGTTAGACATACTTCTCCATTCAGTGAGAAAAATGGTGATGGGCCACGTTTGTGCACGTTTAGTCAGGTGTGGCTGGACACCTCAGTGTGTGTAATCATATGTTTATTTTATATCATTTATATCCTGCCCTTCACCAGGAGGTTCCAGGGCAGGTCAGAACACATGATAAAGACAAGTAATAAAACATACTGAAAAATATAACCCATCCAACCTCCCTCCCTCACATGAGTTTAATTACGTATTATTTTACATGTTTTTATTGAAAGCTACCTCAATATTGTATGATTTTAAATGAATGAATAAATAAGTAAATAATTGGCAACCCTCCTCCTCTTATTTCTCTTTGTGATTCTCTATCTTATAATCTGGCTTGAACGGCCTAGTCTTTTACAGCCACTCCAAAGGTTGGAAGTTTTTCCAGGATGACCTTAAGAAAACAAAGGGAGATGTGGTTCAATGACCGAGGCTGTTCTGATCGTCTTGACCAGCCACTGCCCTGTGAGTGTATGGATATTCAGTAGCAGATCTTCACTTCAGGTTGGTAATGATTGGACCACCTCAGCAGCCTCTTTCTCCAAAGGATGAGCACCATTTACTGTCACGAAACCAGCAGCCAAAACAACAAACGGAGGGCAAGTCTTCAACTTTGCCTGTCCCAGCCATTTTTGACATAGATTGTTGTCAACCAAACTGCTAGAAGCAGCACAGAAAGCAGTAAGGAAAGACTCTTGCAGCACTTCTCCATCATGCCTAGAACTGTGTGAGACAAGAGAGTGTGATGAGGCTGCTGCTATTGGGAATCCCTCTCTTCCCTGAAGCTTTCCATCTCAGTTATCAGAATGGCTGCCTGGGGTTCCCTAGATGTCACCAAACTACAGCTCCCATTTGTCCCACCAGCAGCATTGCTAATAACAAAGAATGATGGGAGGTGTAGTTTAGTGCCATCTGAGGGCAACATTTGGACTAATCTGATTTAAGGTAAGCGTGTGCTCAAATCCATCCAAATGGCAATAAAGGGAGGAAGGACTGTGGAGTAAAAGGCACACATAGAGAAACATATAAGCAGTTTTCAAAAACTACTCATAAAATAGTGTCATAAAAGAAACAAAGAAAAAGCATTTGCTCTCCTGAGGAAAAATGGCAAGCCGTGACTTTGAATGGATGCAGGTTACAGCAGAACCTATTTCAGCTATATATATCAAAGACAGCTGCCTTTTTATTTTAATTGGGAGACAAATACAGGCAATACTGTAGAGACTTTTTGACTACTTAGTAAATGTCCTTTTCTTATATGGATGGATGAAGAACCCCTGTGAAATGCAGGTGCAAATCTTGAAAATGTCTACTGGTCCCCAGACCATTTACACAGCAAAACAGAGGTGCATCATATTCAAACGCAACAGGATCCATATATTTTCCTGAACTCATTTTCACCTATATAGGAACACCACCAATTTGATTAGCCACTTGTCTGTATAAGAAACACAACAAAAAAGAAGGGCTGATCCTGAAAATGGGATTGCTGCTGGGCAGTAATTTAAGCCTGTGCTGTCAGTTAAGCAGAGCACCGTCATTCTGTACATGGAAGGAGCCAAAGAGAACAGCAAGAAGCTCTGTGCCCCATAGTTGCTAGGTAACTTCATGGCAGTTTGGATATAACCTGCTTGAGGAACAAAGACTCAGACTTACTAAGTAAGCAGTTGCATGAAGGAATAAGTCTTCCTGCATTGTGTTTTTGCATGCATGTGTGCATTTGTGTGTGTTCAGGACCTCTTACTCCACCAGATCTCATGTGGTTTACCACCCTTAGCCAATCGGCAAACAGCACTGTGATGAAGATTCCTACTACCCTGTTGTAAATACAGAATGGGAAAGATAGCCACCTTAAATCTTTGTCCATGGTGTGTGGGTCTCCCATTTTAAAGCACACCAGCTCTGCCCTTGTTATATGAAATCGTTGGGGTCAACTGGCCAGGCCAAGTGGGTGGACAATGCTGTCTTTGGGTCCCTGGTGGATTTCACTTGTGCTTTCCGTTTCCACATTGTCTACATAAGAATCCCTTGTGTCTGCGCCACATACTTTGTGAATCTGCTGTGATTTGAATGGATCCATGTTGACAGGGGTGGGTGACAGATGTGAGGAAAATAGGAACAGCCCGAGAGCATTTCTGGTGTTGTGGGGATAGGGGAAGCAGACCAAGTCTACATGACAGAGCAGGTGAAGCCACAGCATTCCTTCAAGAGGGTGAGGCCTGTCTTTGTTACATACGGTGTGGATGTTTGCTGTCCTCTTGATGTCATCTTCTTTTCTCTTACAGGAGCTGTGAAGGAACAACCAGTTATTGCCATGGGAACAGGGACTATCATAGGACCTGAGCACAGACCACAAATCTGCCTGATGGGGCTGCTTCTGTGCCAGTGCTGAAAGGCTGATTGTGAAAAGGCCTTGAGGAAACAATGGAATAGGTTCCAATAAATAACTGTGATGGAGGGAAAATGCCCCAGAGACCCCAAGGCCTTGATCTGATGTTCCATCTCTGTAATCTATGAGTTCTCAACAAGGCCACAGAGATGATTCATACAATCTGGTTGCAGCCTCAGAAAGAAATTGCATGAGGCTCTCTCCAGATGGGTAACCATTCTTCTTATTCTAAAAGTAGATAATTTGTAGTCTTTTTCAGGAACCTTTGATTAAGCAGCAGGAAATAAATATAATGTATACAAAGTACATAAGCAGTTGCTTCCTACACAGTATGGAAAATTGTCAACAACAAACAACACCTTCTCCTCCCTTTTGGCACTGTGTTTGCCCATCTGTTAATGAACTGAGATCACCCAACTGCACAAGGAATTTTTCCACACAAATGGCTTCCCATGCAGGATAGCATCCACACATTTCCTATTCAGGCAGCAAGAAAGATGTCAAAGGATCGTGCGAAATGGGTTGCAATATGAACTGGGAGACCACTGCTTCTCTAACATTCAATACTGAGCTGAAATCATGAGAAGGAAAAGTATTTTAAATCAGTAACTAGAGGAATAAAATAAAATGGTGACTCCAGTGAGACATCAAATTTTACCTGAACAACAATAGGGCTGTACTTCAGCTTTCATCTCTTTTAAAATTTTAGCATCATAGGGTTGGAATCATGGAGTTGGATTGAGTCATCCAATCCAAACCCCTGCTCAATGCAGGATTTCCTAAACCATCCCAGAGAGATGTAGGTCCAATCTCTGCTTGGAACTCACTACCTCCTGTAGCAACCTATTACAATGAATCTCCTGATGAGTGCAGCAAGGCTTCTCCAAATATGTGTTTTTCTGTTTTAGTAAGACACAACCCATCTCTTGCAAGAAGCCCATCATGCAAGTACTTCACTCTATGATCTAGGAATCCAAATCTTTCCTGATAGCACCATTGATGTAGCCAGTTGTTCACCTCTACAATTCTGTTCCATCTTCTCGTTCCATGACCAATCACTGGGAGGATAGATGAGAAGACAACCTGTGCTCAAAGTTCCTTCACTTTCTTGCCTAGGTCTTCAAAGTCCTTGCAAGATAAGCAGCAAAGTTCTTCTGTTTGGTGTCATTTGTCCCTACATGTAAGAGTATGAATGGGTAGTAGTCTGTAGGGGTGAATCCCCACAGCAAGCTTATTTCAAATTCAATACGGGTTCAATCCTCGCAGACCCCACGTCAGTTTGGCTTAACACGCTTTCCGCATGTTAAATCGCCCCAAAGCATTGTAAATGTTAACCCTCATTTCAACAGGTCTCACTCCAGATGGTGCGCTTGATATGTGTTACATTTTTTACTGTGGGGACCCTACCATTTTAAGGGATGAGAATCCATGTTTAGGGTTCCCCCCACCCCAATCACTTGCTTCCAAAGACAGTGATGTCAGTGTAAAAATCCAACCTTCACAGCAGCTGCTACACTGTAGCAATCCATGCTCTTCACACTTGATAACAATGTTGCATTTTTGCACAATTCTACCTCTTTGGAGTTCTGACCTTTAAAGGGGAAAGGAAAGCAGGGACAGGTTCTGGGAGATGTGTGAATGTTTAAAGAGGGCAGGGCAGTCCCGAAAAGCGGATTTTAAAAAGTAGCCACTTGAGTGCCCCCTTGAGTCACGTATGCCACCTACGATCCTCAGAATCCGGATCGAACGCAATTAAGCTGAAAGTAATGGGAACAGGCAAATTCGCATTTGCATCCGGTTCTATTATTTCGGTTTAGGGAAACTGGATTAAGCTTATAATGGGGATGCGCCTTAGGTCTGAAGAGTCTTGACAGCCTGTCAGTCACATCTTTTATTTGCACACCAGGAAGACAACGTTCCTCTTGTGAGGTCATGTCAGGTCTGCATACAGTTGCTTCTGTTCCTCTCAGCTAGGAATCTCCTACAACTACCACTCTCTTATTCTTCTTCACAGCAGTCCTTCCTTTTTTCCACTCAAAACATTCCCAAGTGCATGATAAACTCTTCTCTTTGGAGAGAATTGTCGAGTCTTCCTGCTCCTCCTCATTGTTCTCCTGTGTGAGAGCCATATACTGGTTCTTCAATTGTACAGGTTCTGACTGCTGCCATATCCTTTTGCATCTTTGTGTCATATGCTTCCATTCCCCAATTTCTGAAGGTTTTCTATTTTCTTCACTTAAATCACTTTGAAGACCTTCTTCTGTTTTAATGAGGAAGTCCTCACTTTCCCTAATAAGTTTCAATGTAGATACTCTCTCCTTGAGATCTTGTACTTTCTCTTCCAACAGAAGGACCAGCTTGCACTTGTGGTAGGTGTAGTGCGGGTTCTCTTCCGGTAAGAATATAAACATGCTATATACATTGCTGCTAGCTATAAAGTTCCTCTCCTTCTCCATTTTGTTTAGTCTGTCTAGTCAACACCTTCACGTGAGCAACTAAACAGAAGAAAATACTTCCAGATTTGATTTAAAATTTGTAGAAAATTAAAATTCACACGGTCCTCTGGTTTCTTGCGGTGAGGTTATTCCCCGCTTTCTTCCTGGTTTTAGGGGCTCACTACACATGTTTTACATTGCATCACATGAGTTTCACTGCAAGGAAATCATATCAAAATGTGTGATCTCATGTCCAGTATGCAGTATTTTTCTTTCAATCCTCTGTTTCTGCAGAGTCTAAACTGCAATCTGTGAGCTTTCTTGGCATAGCTGGACTTATTGCTGAGTAAACGCCCAAAGGGTTACTTAGCATTGTGACTAAGAACAAATGCATATTTTGTCTCATGCTTGGGAAATCCTTACCATTTTTTCAATATTTTAGGCCGTTTAAACTCTTAACAGTTCTATTGTGTCTTATCCAACGAGTAATGCAAAAAAATAAAATAAAATAAAAAGGAGAAGGAGGAAGAGGAGGAGGAGGAGGAGAAGCTTGTTTGATTATTACTAATCCTTCTGTGCCATTCTTCTTAGTAGCTCTGCTAGGTCTTCTTGCCCTCTTCAAACCCACCACTCCCCAACATCTTTCTTTTGATTAGTCATTTCATCCTTCTCTTCACTTAAGATGCCACCAGACATGGTTTAAAAATGTGATTTTTCAGACTACACTCAGACCCCAATATCTGCTGATCCAGTAACCACGGTTTCAATTATCCATGATGATCAGACCAGCCTCCCCACCACCCTGTCCAATGCCACTGCCAATAGGCCTAGTACCTCAGGCTGGGGCAGTGAGAAATACAGCATGAAATCATGCAAGATTTCCCATGATTCCTGTGAAATCTCATGGGATTTCCATGGAAACATGGGAAACTGAGTGCAAAAAAAAGACCCTGTTTGAAGTATCCATGGTTTTCAATAACTGTGGTAAGGCCTGGTACCTATCCTTTGCGGATATGGGGGTCTGATTGTATATTGGGATTTCCACACATATCCGTGGCAATCCCAATATATTCCCAGGATACTCCATTGAAAATATGCTATATAGACATTATGGAAAATTACCTCTGACGCTGCGCTTTCTGTCATGCCAGATGTTGCTTTACCATGACTGTCAGTTCAGCACAGATTCACTGCTCTTGCAGAAATAGGTGCATGCAGGAAGCATGCAAAAAAAAAAAAAAAACACCCAATAAAAGCAAAGGAAGTGGGTGGGGGCTTGTTTGATCTAGGTGCTTTTGCAAGAGCAGCGATTCCACAAAGAAATGACAGGTAAGGTAAGATCCCAGATCTGCCTCTCTGATGTTGGCAGGGGTGGGGGGAAAGCAATTGTGGTAGGGGTGTGCACAAATACAATTTTCAATATTCGATTCATAAAAAATGGAATATTCAAAAATTCAAATTAGTATGAATAAAGAAAAACCAATGTCTGGACATTCAAACTGATACGAATACATTTGTACCTATTCATATGAATATTCGATACTTATCCAATGATACAAATCTCGTACGCATCCATACACATCCTGTTTTCATCCGTATCCATACACATACGAATGTTCAAATTATTTGTAGGAATAACTCAAAATATTTTTATTTGTATGAATACTAAAGTGCAAATGTCTGGACATTTGATTCGTATACAAATGTCCACATTTGTATGAATAACAAATGTTATCCCTAAATTGTGGAATCTAAACAAGCTCTTACAATTTCCTCGACATTTAGAGGCATGCTTAATAGGAAATGGATGAGAAACATGGACATCCACAGGATTTTTTTTTTCAGAGGGGCCACATGAACACTCCACATCACACAACTGCCAACCAACGTGAGTATCCATAAGGATCTTCAGTTTTCTTCCTGTGGCTCCCTTCACCTACAATAGCTTTTTGGGGGAATTGCACAGCTGTTCCAACGTTATTTGTGTATGCATATTTTCCTAAAGATAACACAGGCTACTCTAGCTTTCCCCTGAAAAATGGGTAATAAAACACTGATTTCATAGTTCTCTTTCCCACATATTTTAATAATGGGCCTTATCTGCAAGGAGAGACATTTTTATATATATTTACAAGCCCAGGCGGGGCTCACTCTTTGAAGGTGTACAAAATAGAGCCTGAGATCATTAAAAAAAAAATCTTTCCACATTATCTATCCCAAAGGTGAATTTTCTGAGTTATTTAACACTGAAAACAACCACCACCAGTTTTTCACTTTGCCGATGTATTCTCTCAGTCTGAAAGGAGACTGAAGATGGATTAAACTTTAGTGTGACCACAGACTTAGGTATGAACACAGCCTAGGTGAGCTTGGGCCAACCCGCATCTATCTGCCTAAGTTAGCCCAAGAACTGGTGTGAGAAGAATGATGTTTATGGACTCAAGTTCTTTGAAAGAGCATACAAATTCTAAATACAAAATGCAATTCAGTAACTTGCACTGGCGACAGAAGTCAAACTTTCTTGGCACAGAATATATAGTTCTATACTGAAGGTACAGGCACACTCAGGTCTTTTTTGCACTGGGCCTCACGTCAGATTATATCCTGGAATAGGGGCCTGCCAATCACATGCTTGTACAGACTACAGCAGACCCCATGGGACCTGCCATTGTCCACACCAGCATGTGGAATGCAAGTCCCTATTTTGGGATATAATCCAGAATAAGGGCCAGTGCAGAAAGGGCCACAGAGCAGTAGATGAGAGGTTGTGTGCACCTGAGTACTCACCTGTTTTCAAAAGGCAGGACTTTGAGATCTTGTTCTTCAAAAACTCAGCCATCTCCTTGTCTTCTTCCCGTTCTCTGTGGAAGAAAAAGGCCAGTTACTGCTCTACAGATGCATTTTTCACACCTGGGTAAACCACCATGGCTTGCTACATATGGAAATGTGGCTGCAGTGAAAGTGGCCAGAAGGCTGAGAGTGACATTATCTTGAGTTATTGCTCCCCAGATCACCATGAAGAAAATTGTCTTTTTTTGTCCTTGTCTTGTTCTGAGTTATATTTAATTCTGAAAGTAAATCACTTCCTCCTTCATATCACTTTAAATTGCAAGCCACTATTAAGACAGATGTTTAAGTGCCAAGCACGGCTCTCTTTATCTTCCTGTGCCTTGCTTTCCCTGCCCTTCTTTAAGATGTTAAAAGGAAGCATTTTCTCTGGCATGTGATTGTTTGAGTTGGTGCTGAGTGCAGAGTAAATGTTGCCTTTAACAGTGACTTTCATATCATCTCCCCTTAAAACCTTTCTGTCAAGTTGAAGGAGAGGGAGATAGGGAAAAAATGGTCCTGCGGTCACACCTCTATCTTCTCAGAGGTCAATATGGATCCACCTTTTCCTGAGTTCTGCAGTACAGGAACCTTAATCAGGCCCACAAGGCAGCTGATTTCCATTGGGAGTAATGGAAACTGCCCTCAGTTAAGATGCCCTTGCTGCATAATTGAGGCACAGCCTAAGGCTCTGTTCAAACAGGGAATATACAGCAAATATAGAACATTTGAAACCCTGGTTGGAGCACAATGTGTATTTTCAGAGCTTTGAGTTTGTGTTCATGTTTCATCCAGTTCAATCCTACACATGTCACTTCAAGCTGGTTCCCCACCCTCCAGGATCCGCCAATGTGAATGTACAGATATCCAAACAATAGAACTCCCCACACACTTTTTTTTTTCAAATGTCACAAGAAAATATCTGAGCTTCTGAGTTCTGAATCTAGGGAGCAGCAGTGTTTGAGAAGGAAGGGAAGAGAGCAGATTGCAGCAGCAGAAAGGGGAGGCACAATGAAAACAAGCCACACTCACTCTCTTCTTCCAGTTCACCACACTGCATGAAGCCCGTTTCCCTCCTTCAATTTGATACAAATTGAAGGAGGGAATATTCGACTTTGTGCAAAGTCCCCCTCCCCCCGTGAATGTGGGTGGCTTCATCTTCGTGTGTGCACATCCATTTATGTTTGTGCATAAATGGGACCGCCCATCCATTCTTTCCTGTCCTGTTCTGCCTTGCCCTCCCTCCCGGTTCACCTTTCACCGCCAACACTGCTGTTCCCATCACACTCTCCTATGAGGCTCAACTAGGCCTTCTGGAGGTGCACAGACAGCTGGAGAGGCTGCCCCATCGGGGAATCACAGGAAATCTTGCGGGATTTTTTCCAGAATTCCCAGATGGGGGCAGCCTCTTCATCTCTAGTTGAGCCTTGGAGGAGAGCACAACGTGAGAGGAGGCTGTGGCAATGGGGGCTGCAGCTGCAACCAGATTTTAAGGTAAGGGGGCTTGATCAGGGGGACGCGAAGCAGAGGGTGGGCAGATCTGGCCTCCTTCAAAGCTTCTATGAAGTTCTGACAAATGCTGGATAGATTTGATTTGCAGGTGAAGGAGCCTACACATGTAGGACCCTTTCTATTCACCTGCAAATAGTTGAAGCTTCAAATTTGACTACAAATTTGAAACTGATGAATGTTTTTCACCCACCCCTACTCCACACACGACTACCCTGATTTTCGTGAGCAGGTGGGTGGTGCCTGCCCCACCACCTGCAAGCAAATGAGCAGCTGTTCCATTGGTGGCATGCAGGTGGCATTGCCCACCCACTGCAAGTGAGCAAATAGGGAACCATGCCTCCTGTTGGCAGGTAGATGAGTGTCAGTGGCACCCATTTATTTATTTGTACACTCATATACTGCCACTTCAAAGAAAGAGGAAATGGCTAACAGGAGGTTTTAAAGGCACTAAAAGAAGATGGAGTGAAAGTGGACAATATTCACCACTGTTCATTCATCTTCCCCCTCAGCACCCAGTACCTTCTCACACACAGCTGCCTGAGACTGGCACCCATTTGCCTGCCAGAAGTGAGAGCATAGCCTACCTGACTGCTGGGATAAGGACTCACACCCCCACAAGGACTCACTCCTCTGCTGGCACCCACTCATATACTGCCAGCAGGAGGTGCCCCTGCTCAGCCTCCCTCCTTCCACTGACTTGGCTGATGTCCAAAAGAAGAGTGTGGAGGAGGTAAAGAAAAGAGACGGTTGTGCTTTTATCCCCCCCCCCAATCCTCTTCCTGCTGCCACAATCTGTTCCCTTTCATTTAATCTCCAGTCTCCACACAGCTGAACTTCAGAAGCTTCAGAAATCTTCTGGTATAAAGAAAATAAAGAATGGCAGGTGGGGATAGCTGTCGTAGTACTTGTTAAGGACAGGATGTAGGTTGAATGATACAGGGTGTATTCCTGAAGCAGAAGAACCTATCAGGCCCCCTGGAAGCAGGAAGAACCTGAGATGCAGGTGAAGTGTAGTTGGTTGCTCAAACATGCATCTCCAAATTGAAAAAACTCCATGGAACCATGCCAAAGAATATTGTAACAGGTTCAAAATTCAATCCTATCTAGAACCTACCTTACCTAGCAGTTTGCAAAGGAAGCCCAAAAGGTCAAGCCAGTCATAGTTGCTTGATCTTGTTTACTTCACAGGATCGTTAGAGTAATGAAAAGTGATCTCCTTCTCCTCCTCCATCCCTCCAGGTATGTTGCCTTGGAGAAGGGGTGAAACTCAAAGTAAACTAATAATATGGTAGCATTTAGACAGAGCCTGGAGACTGGCACACCTGTAACTTGCCACATATATACCTGAGCCTTTCAAACTCTACGTCATCCACAAGGAAATCCCGAGTCTCCACCAGTTTATGAATCTGCTGCACTAACTCCTCCTCCCTTTGTTTGTCTTCTTTAGATTTGTTGTTCTCTGTAATATTAAAGAAAAAGAAACCTTAGATTTAGGGGTAAAGAAATAGTAACAACAACAAAAGGAGTGTTCCCACTATTCAGACTAAGTTAGTATCCAGATTAGCAGAATGAATGACAATGTTAGAGAAAAAAGTGTAGCTTACCTGCTGCAAATCCACAAGTAGACTTTAGCAGCTTCCCCACAGCTTTCTCACAGAAAGCTGTGATACTTCCGTGGCACGCAGTGAGGCGCGTGTCATGTGAGGTGGAGCAGCCAATGGGAGCTGAGCTGCAGCCATAATGTGCCACCGCTACACAGTATCAGGCATCAGGCGTGACACCCATGCCCTGACTGTGCATCGGAATGTGCAGTATCTGTAATTCTGGACACACCCTAAGATAGATAAGGGAACGGGGTTTGGTGCTCACTCTTGCAGGGGAAGGCAGGTCAAGAGTGTTATTGTACATACTGAAAGGAATGCCTTGTGGTCAAATTTGGGGTAGGGACACCAAACATTTCACCCCAGCCTATGCCTTACCTCATCTTGAGGTCCTGGAAGGGTTATCTCTTCCTCAGACAGAAAATCTAACAATTGACAGCAACTCATTTCATCAAGTTGCATTAGGAGAGGGGATAGAGGAGGGAAATTTAGCCAATTGTAGCATGGAAACAAGTGCTGTTGGCCAGCAACCAATGAGGGCCCCAGAAAATCAGGCTGGAGGTAGGTGTTTGAATGCCTATTTTTTTGCTTTTGTCATGAGGAGGAGTGCATTTTTAAAAGGGGCATTTGCAACTATTCCTATTTGATCGTACCCCAAATGAAAAGTAATTGGTTTCTGGTGTCAGAGATGATGGTAGATAAGACAAGCTGCAGTCTGTTCAAAACCGCATTAAAAAATGACCTTACTGAGCATAAGCGATTATGCACAGATGATCCAACTCTGAAGTGAAGCAAGTGTGAAGGAGGAAGAGAGTGTGCAGACATGCTCTGAGGTATTGAATTTGGTGGGCACTGCCCCTTTTGTCCTCATGAGCCAGCTGCCCTTGCTTGGGTGCCTATTGAAAAGACAGCCGTCTTAGTGGCGCCTTGGTTACTGAAAGCTTTTCTCAGAGGGGTTTGCCCAGCACACTTTTGTGGTGTTCCTTTTGCATTTATTTTCATAAACTGCTTTGTGAGGTCCATGTGCCCTGAACGGTGAATTAAAAATACATGAAGTGCCTATATAAATATCTAAACTCTTCAGTTTTTATTGCTGCTTTTTGTAAATCATGCGGGCCATATGACTGAAGCATGGTGGCAAGGAAGCATCTGCTTATACAATAAACATATGTCAGATGTCTATAGAATTCTCGTAAACCAAATTGTTCCGCAATTATGGTTAATGGCACTTAAGCAGCCCTTCAGGAAGGCAGCAGTTAGCGCTCTGGATATAGGCTGGAGTGCAAACAGCCAAGGTCACTGAAGAAGGCAGAGAGTATAGGGCAGCATTACACAGTGGAAAGGGAATTAGTGCTATGTGTCAGCATCAAGAAAAGGAGGCTGCTGCCGTTAGGGTTCAGGACCTATGTGGTATAAAACTGTGGTTTGGGATAAGGAAAGTTCAGAGGACAATTTCCACAGTCTATTCACAAACAGTACCTACACCCCTTCAATCCGGGCAGTTTCCTTATGGTGCAGCTTATCTTTAGAGGCCCACAATGAAGGTTCCTGGCATTTGAAGTTTCCAGCTGGGGCTGTTTTGGCCAGACACCCAGGAATGCTGTGCCTGCTTCTGGGTGCCTGGTCAAAACAGTCCCAGTCCTGATATCCCAGCCCATGTTAGCCTATCTTTCACAGATTGTCTGTGGACCAGTATACTGAAGTAGTCCATTTGTGGATTACTTTGAAAAGCTCTATCAGTGTAGCAAGATACAGCACCATTTTGGTGCTGTATCCTGCTCCATAACTCCAATCTGTGCATATGGAGCATACTAGCCAGGGACAAGGCCTCTGCTAGACTGCTGCAGCATGTGAAAAGCCTAACATGCCCCATGGGCCGGTGCATCAGCTCTGTGCAGAGGACTCCAGTCTCCAAGCTATTATTCCCAGTATGGCAGCTGTTGATTATCGTACTCAACAAAGACTTGCTTTGAACTTTGGCCTTTACCTGGCAGTGCAAGCAACTTCTGCAGTTCCTTTTTCAATCTGCTTATTTCTTTACAAAGCTGGATGTCATCCATCCTACAAAAACACAGAAAGAAAAAAAATGTTTCCAGAGCACAAAAGTCTACATAAGTACATAATCATTTTTTTAAAAATACCAGTCATTAGCTTTTGACATGGTCCTGGCAACAACTCCAGACTAAGTTAGGCTGCATACACACACACATGCAGAAGCTAGTGTTCCTATTATACTTTTAACCCACACTAAATGACAGAGAATCCATTTTGGAAGTGCATTTTCTGACCTTTTATGTGGATTAGAAGCCACTTTTGAGCCACTGTGAGGGGTTTTGTTTGTTTGTTTTACTGCAGCCTTAGGACTAACACTGATCCAAGAACTGAATCAGACCTTGAAATCTAAGATGCCACTTGGAAGATTTTACCTCAAGTTTCTCCTATGTTTCTTAACACTTGAGGAGTATAAGCATGCCTGGATCTGGCCAGGTCCTAGGAAGGATGACCATCTGAGAACCAACACGCTATGGTGTCTTATTCTATTCAGTGTAAGATAGCTAAAACTACTCTAAACTAAATATATTGTACTACATAAGTGTTTCTTCTTCTGCCATGATATAGGCTGTTTCCACATAGAGTGAACTGGGTGATACAGACACAAAAAGAAGGCCTTTAAGTCACACGCAGCCACGTACATTCTGCTATATGTCTGTCCTGAGGATGAAAGGAAGTATCTTCTTCCAAAGGATGGGATGAAGAGCTCTGAGGATGCTTCTAGACCATTGGTAATGTTATATGCCACTGCCAGCTAGCTACTTTTCTGAGGGCAAACATGCCTACCATGGGGGTGAGCAGGAGCAGGAAGAAACCAGGTTAGGTATCTGCTCTGTTTTAAAAATCCACATGATACGACAGGTCTTCACATTTAAAATAACAACAGCTCAGCATTCTTCTTGGAAGGATTACCTCATCTGGGACAGGAAAGTGGTGGCTTTATCTGGCTGATACTTGGAGGGGCAGGACCAGCAAGCATTCAGTCCTTATCCTGAAATTAAGGAACAGATATGGGGGGAGCAAAGTGTGGATGGAACAGAGACAGAACAAAGGGGGTCAAAAAGTTGGGAGCAAGCCAGGTCACTGTGCTGATTCATGGGACACAGCTTCTGGAAAGCGGGGGTGGTGGTGTATCATACCATGCTTACACTATGGACTACATCTGTTTTGATTTACCCTATAATTGTCTAATTATTTATTAGAACCAACTGGCTTAAATAAATGTTAGCTAATTTGTGCCAATTGTTTTTGAGTGATTCTGTTTGTCTAATCAGATAATTCTCTGCTACACTATACACCACACGGTAAAAGAATGTCATGCATTACAAACATAAATCGCAGAACAGCACGTCTAATTTCATAGCATTTCAAGGCACTTCCCCCATTCTCCCAGCTGTCTCTCACACATTTTTTATGCCCAATTTTTCACAGACCTTCTGATGTGCTAATTACACTTCACAGTTTTCCTCTGCCCATCTTTAATGCTGTCCTAACATCCTGTGTGAGGAAAACTTACCACTTAAAGGCCACATTTTGCCAGGAGAGCACAAGGTCAGAAGCAAAAATTGAGGGGTCCAGTATTAGAAAATGTGCAGGACAACTGACATGTCTTTTACTTTTACAGTGCAGCCATAAGAGGTTGATGTTTACTCCCCTGCCTCTCTATCTTTCTTCCTATCTATGCAAAATGGTGGCATGATCTCCATTCAAGAGCACATTCTAGGAAGGCAAAAGCATTTGAGGAGGATGTGGTGACAGGTTGGTGACAGGTGTAGCCAGAAAGCCAGGTAGCTTTGGAAAGCTGCCTTTGGGCCTTGAACCCTAAATTCTCCAGCTATGTTCTAAAGTGTATCCCAATCTCCCACTAAAAATATATATTTTCTCACCGCTTTCAAGTGATTAATTAGTATGCCTCCTCAATCTCGAGTCTTCTACCAAAGGCATGGGAGTTTGAGGGTCCTGTTCAGTATCTTAACTGTTTTTAGGACTATGCTCTTCTGAAGATTGATCACCACTGTTTGTTCTGGGATCCGTTGAAATCATTCTTCCATTTTGAGGGTCATTGCCCTAAGTGCGCCTATCACAACTGGTGTATCACTTTTGCCTTTACCTTCCACATCTTTTTTCAATTCCTGGTATTTCTCCAATTTATCATGTTCTGTTTTCCTGATATTACCATCACTTGGGACTGCTGCATCTAGTATCTCTGCTTCTTCCTTGCCTTAGTTTACTACCATGATGTCCATTTGATCGGATAGTACTGGACATGGAAGTCCCCACAATGACAGTTGATGTGCTGGTCTAGATATGGAAGTCCCACAGATTCTTGGTGCTGTTGTTTTCAACTACTTTTTAGTGGAATTCCCCATTTAGACCTTGGGATGTCCAGCCCACCTTATTCATTGCAGGTATGCCATCTGATTATGAAGCCTTTTTGCAGTAACTATTTGCATTCCACTGATGCCTCCCAGGAGTACAAGATGAGTTGATTGGAGGCCTAATCCTTCATACTCTGGGCCACTGTATACATAGCTTTCAGTCCATCTGCTTCTGCTTCTCATGTTTGTTTATTCTGACATCTGCCTACTTGCCCTTCCCCTGCTGACTCATCCACCTTCTCTTTTTTCTTGCTTGCATGCCTGCCTCGCCATCATCTCTTTCCTCTCCCCTTTCTGCCATCCTCTCTATCCTTTCCCCATTCACCATCCTCTACTACCTGTCTGACTCATTCCCTGCTGTCCTTTGCATTCCCAGGCAGTCATTTGCTTGCCTGATCTTGCTGCTGTCATTCCTGCCTGCCCTAGTGATGGACCCACTTCTTGTTTTTGATAACAAATAGAGAAACTGTTTGAAAATGGCAGCCTAATGGAAGCTGTGGACCTATACGCTGAGTTAAGTCCCAGAGGGAATGGAACAGCTTGTGCCACTACTTCCACTTGGCACAGGGCCAGTTTGGTCTTGTGGTTAGAATATCAGATTGTTATCTGAATATTTCCCTGTTTGAAGCTGCACTCCTCCATGAAGCCAGCTGGGTGACCTTGAGCTAGTCACAACTCTTTTTCTGGGCTCTCAGAGCTCCACCTACCTCACAGGGTATCTATTGTGGGGAGAAGAACAGAAGGTTTGTCAACAGCTTTGAGTCCCCTTAGAGGGTGAGAAAAGAGGGGTATAAAAGCCAACTACTACTACTACTACTCTGTGTTGATTCCCAAGAGTACTTGTCTGCATATTAGGAATTGCATTATACCTCATCATGCTAACCCACGAGCCATTTAGAAAAAACTTCTTTGACCCTTAGAAACCCCACCCAGTTTATACAAATCAGCAAAGAGGACTGGAGAAAGGATAAAGCCTCACTGGTACAGGTGACCAACAAATCAATATATAGACAATGATATTGTTTTGTATATTTCTTGCTTTTAAACCCAGGAGTCAAATGCTAGTGGTCTGATTTCCGCAGGGATTTTTTCCCCCTAGTATAAGGGATGTCCTGGTGCTACATAATTGTATTTTTCAAACGGCAGATAAAAATGGATCTTAAATTTCGCTTAGCTGGAATACAAAGTTATTTCACTTGGGCTGCTGAGAGTTAAGGCTGCAATTATACAATGATACTTAAATGTAATGGGCTGGGCTGTTAAAATAAAATAAAGGCTGATGTATAATTATTTTATATCATTGATATCACTAATCTCTGTAAGAGCTCAGTTATTCACACACATTCTTTCTCTAACCCTGTACACCTTCGGCATCTTGTTGGCTGATATAGCAACATATTTAGAGTCTCAACTAGTAGAACAGGGGGTGAGTATGGAAGGCAACATCATATTTGCCTCTGGAGCAGAAGCAACATTCTTCATAGGGAAGCTTGGATCTCTCCAATTATAGTTTTGTCCACTGTAATTCAGAGAGACTGAGGTGAAGCTCCATTTGGTTCCTCTGTCAAGCCCACAACTGCCCCCCAACAACTGGCATCAGGATGGAGGAGATAGCAGTTCCAATTTGTGCATGTAGATTTCCCGGTTCTTAGAAACATAATTTCACCAAAAGAATAAATGTGCAGCTGGCATCAGATGGATTTCAAAGAATATCTCTACTGAAAGCATTTGGAGGTTTTTAGCAGCAGGAGGAGATAACAGAACACCCACAGCTTGGTGAGCAGGTTTGTGGGAAGATTCTTGCAAACAAAGCTGTGTATGGAACTGTTATATGCCCTCTTACATTGCTATTCTTTTCGTGCTGCAAACTTCAAAGTGATTATATGCACATTTTAAGGGTCGTTCCAGACAACATGCTTATGACAGGTAATTGCACAGTTCTGAAAGCGGAGTTCCTGCTTTTTCAGAGTTCAAAGAGCAATACCTTTCAAGTTGAATATATACCTATTCAAGTATATAAATCATACACAGTATAGGAAAGGTGGATAGAGAAAAATTCTCTATCACACACCACTAGAAGCTGATGGGTAGGAGAACCAGTTCAGACAAGGGGAAGTATTTCTTCACCCAGAGGGTCATCGGTCTATAGAATTTGCTGCTAGAAGAGGTGGCAACAGCAACCAGCCTAGATGGCTTTAAGAAAGGGTTAGGCAAAATGCATGGATGACAGGTGTATCAATGACTACTACAAGGTTGCCCAGGGACATTCTCCAGGCTAGGCAGAGAGGCAGGATGCCTCCAAAGGCCATTTGCTGAGATTCAAGAGCAAGAGAAGGTTTTGTCTGTCTTCTGCTTGAGATGTCTGCTTCATGCGTAATTGGTGGGCCACTGTGTGGGACAGGATGCTGGATGAGATGAGCATTCACGATGCTTCCTTGCTATTCCAGAGAGTTTTTAAAGTGCAGTCTTTATTGCCAGAAACCACCACTTTCTATGTATGTGTGTGCCTAGATATGGCACATTTTGGCAGAACAGACCCCTCACAAATAATGGTGTTACAGGATTGCACTATGTGATTGTGACTCTTTTGTGGAATGTTGCCATTGTGACTAGCATCACAACACCAATGGGAGAGTGGCTGTGACCACCTCAAGGAATTCGTACAAAGAAAAATTAAAGCAAAACCTTTAAATGAGGCTGACTTGTTCAAGCTATAAAAGTCAAGCAGAAGAGCACTTAAGTATCTGTTTTAAAGTAACAAGGAATATCAACATTAGCAACCGGGCACCTAGACTGAGTTAACACCTAAGTTTTAATCCAGTTTGAGTCTACTTTCAGAGTGAGAGAGCACCTCAGGAGAGTGTCATTTTCTTTCAGCATTGTTTAACTCAGAAAATCCAGCTTTGATTTAGATAAAGTAAAAAGAACATGACTAGTCATTTTGCTGACATGTTCTCTGACTCTGAAAGTGGACTGAAACTGGAATAAAATTTGAGTGTGAATGCAGCCCTACTTAATGCAATGGATGTTTTCCTTGAGTTTGCTTATTGTTTTCCCTCTAACTAAAAAGGAGGCACTGCTTTTTTCTTAATTTTTTCCAAGTATCCTGATGCACACATCACACCACTCATTTGTCAAAAATAGAAGCAAAAGTGTGACACTTGCAGGCCTGCTCCACCTTCTGGTATAGATTCCCTGTTTTTGCAATAGGGAGTTCTCATACATAAAGCATGTTTGTCTAATTACATGGGGAAACACTCTTAGAAGGAGCTATCCATGGTCCTGTCACTTTACTGTTCCTGCTGGGAGAAGTGAAAATAGTTATCTGACTGTCATGGTTTCATGCAGTTTAAAAACTCTGAGACTATCTCCATGCTTAATTTGGATTTTATTCTATGTCCAGCTGTAATTAGAATTTCAAACTTAATGGGAACAAATTTACAATCCTTGCAAGGGATCCATTTCAGAAGAAAAAGCTTTTTTAATTGCTCCTTGTGCAGAAGTCCCTGGCAGTTCAGGTTAACCCTCTGTACATCTAAAACTCATAATGGCTCTTTGACAATCAGTGTCTGGCTTTTACTAGGCAAGGTCAAAATAAAGTGTCAAAAGTGCTGGGTTTCCATTCCTATAGCAGAAGTGGAATCAAAGCCTTGATCACAAGAATTGCTCTTCTCTGCTGCTGAAAAAGAGGCCTGCTGCCTGTGGGCTTTGAAACTCACCTTGTCCTGCAGAGTATTGATCTGGGGCTGCAGCTGCAGCTGGGCCTCCGTTTGAAGCTCCTAGACATCTGGGGGTGGGTGACAGGCAGCCATTTAAAGCAGCAGAGGGACTAGGCAGCGCCTGTTAGGTTCCCAGTTGGAGTGACCAGGGGAGTTTAAATGCTGTTTAATTGGTTTCTTTAACCCATTTTATGGGAGGGCCTATATTTTAGACATCATTTCATTTCCCTTCTGTTGATTCTGCTCCTCTTACAGCTGGCACCGGACCACAGGAGGCCAAGAGAAAGGTGCAATGAGAGAGGCTGATCTGCCTCCATTTGGGCCACCCATCTGCTTGAGAGGTAATGTGTGACCCAACTTTAGATCAACCTCCTGGTTGAGAGCTAGAGGCTCTTCTGTTGTCCCAGTGATGGCAGCTGATCATCTTGAGTGAGCAGAGCCAAGATTATTATTACTGAGTGGGTCTCTTAAGCAAAGGGAATAATGGGCCTGGGTGAAAGAACAGAGGGAAGTCATGGGGGTCACATTCTAAGGTATAGTAATGGGAGGCAGAGACAAAGGGCTCAGAGAAGGAGCATCAGATATGTTACTTACACACACACACACACACACACACACACACACACACACACACACACACCTATACCAGAAGGTCTCAGGGCAGGTAACAACATGCCAGGCTTGGGGGTAAGCAGGATGCTTCTAAGACCATTTGCTGGGATTCAAGAGCAGGAAAAGGTTTGTCTTTATCTCTGCTTGAGATGCCCATGGGCATTTGGTGGGCCACTGTGTGCGTTGGGATGCTGGACTAGATGGGCTGTGGCCTGATCCAGCAGGTCTTATCTTATGTTCTTATTTAAAAACTAATACATTAAAACAATAAACAATTAGTATCTGCAAATAACTACTAATGGCTACAAGTGGGAAGGGAAAAGGTGTGATATTCTACTCTGTCTCCCATCCTTCAAACTGAGGGGATGCCTCTCAACTCCCTCCCCACACTGGCTTGGTGATGCTGCTCTTCAATGTCAGGTCACTCCAAAATAAGTCATCCCTCGTCCACAATTTAATTGTGGTATGCATTTCAGAAACCTGAGTGGGTGAGCTGGAAGACCTGGCACTTACTCAGCTTTGCCTCCAGCATATCTTGTACATACTGATGTCACCTCACTCCTAATCTCTCGATGACCTCTCACAGTGGCTTCATAGAGATGTCAAAACAGCCTAGGAGACAAAACCGATCTCTGAGGAATTCTACATGAGAATTCCCAATGCAGTAGAGTAAAGTTCCCTACAACTACTTTTGGAGTCTGCCTTGTAGAACAGTGCCTACAATCCCAAAAGTTGCTTCAGCAAGGTATCAAGCTTGATGGTATCAAAAGCCATTGAGAGATCAAGGAAAATATACAGGGTTGCATTGCCCATGTCCTTCTCTCAATGGAGGTCATTTATCAGTGCAACCAAGTCAGTCCGAAGAGTGAGAGAGGGGCAGAGAAAGAGAGGGAACTAATGAACCAGTGAATGAATGGCCATACATTACACTATGTGGCCCTCACCTGGAGGTAGTATAGCACGACCCCTCCCCCCAATGTTTCCATTTCTATGACCCTGAAGGATGCTTTGGAACATTCTATTTTTTAAAAAAAAATCACCAGGAGAAACTTGGGAACTATGCTTTTGCATAAACAACCAAAACCAAAAATGACCACACAATGAAGGAGGCTAATTCCATGATGCTATAGCTAAGCCATATGGATCCAAAAGTGAGGTTTGTTAAAATGAAAACAGCTGTTGGATTTAGGCAAAGCTCAGAGTGAAGGTTCAGCTACAGAAGTTTTTCCCATTTCAGGTGGGAAGACAAGACCAGCTGCTTTAAAGGAGATGCCTGTGGTGGAACAGAAGGTTACAAGAAGTAGGTGGCTGTGTGGGAGGATTCATTAGATGCCAAGAGTGCTTGAGGAAGAGAAACAATGAAAAACCAGAAGCCCAAGTTTGTGTCTCAGCTTATGAGAAAGGAAGAGAAAAAATAACCCAAAGCACTGCTCAGGGGTTTCGAAACTGTGATTAATGAGATTTCCCAAACATCCCTGATGAGATATAAGTGCTTAAGGGTATTCTTTGATCTTGCAAGGTTTGCAAAAAGCACAATTGCCAGGAGTTCCTGGCCCCACTCTCTAGGCCAGGGCTCTTTGACATGGCAACTGTGGGCACATATATGCTCTTAAAGGCTCTCTTTGGTATGTGCAAGGACAGTTGAATCCACTGGAACAAAGTTGGCAACTGTAAATTCATCCTTGGCTCTTCATGCTCGAGGGGCCTTTTCTTCTCACTCTGACTCCTGGCCAAATTTCTCCAGATGCTTACTCTGATTTCTCCTCTCAGTTCTAAGGAAAGGGCAGGAGCAGGAAAGAGTGTGGAATCCATTTTATTCTGGGCAGAGACAGGAATGCCATTGCACTAAGACCAGTGGATGTGTCCTTGGGATTTCTATTACCACCTGTCTGGGACTGAGAATGAAGTAGCAGATAGCAGGGTGCCTGCATTAACCATTTGCTGTTCCCAATAAGTCATGGTCATGAATGCATATATTATTGACAGCCACATAGGCACTCTGGGTCCCAAGCCCCCAGACACAAGGAAAGCTGTTGAGGGACTTCACAGCTTCGATCACTGGCAGTCCCCCCTGCAGCACACACACACACCATGAAGTAAAAGCTGCTGATTAATTAATCAGCAGCTTTTTACTCCACAGTTTCTGGGGATGCTGTGGGTGACTGAAGCTTCCTGTCTGTCTGAAAGGAAATGGCTGTGAATTCCCTTCACGGCTTCCCATCAGCCCATCTGTCTGATGGGCAGCGGCTGCAGAGGGAATCCACAGCTTTCATCATCTTTGGAGGCACTCTCTGATGAGAATCATGATACCCCTCAATAGTGGGAAGAACATGCTAGATCATGGCTATTTTCCTTAGATGTGTCACCTTAGCTGTGGTGGACTTGTTATAGCCTAGGATCCAGACTCATTATATCTCTGATCCAGTGAATAGAAGTCAGGATGTTTCTTACCGGGACAAGATGAGACAGAGAGGATAGAAGGATGAAAACAACCTGGAAGAGGTCCTGCCTTTTAGTGCTTTACAGAACGAAGAAGGCAAACTAGGAGCGATGTCCTTGCTCACACCCTTCCACTTTGCATGCCGCCATCCCATTCCCAACTCACATGTATCTGAGCTCTGATTCCCTCCGCACCAGAACTTCACGGATCCTCTCAATTTTGAAGAGCTCTCCTTCAATATCATCAATTGTGGTTGTGGAGTCAGCCATGGACACTATTTCATCTTCTAAATGCAGAACAGAGAAGGAAATAGGTTAGCTGATGGAAAGGGGGAAGCATCCTCTGGTATTGTATCTGGATAAATTACCCCAGTAGTGCTGAGAGATTGTGGCTGCCACCAAACTAAACATCTCAGCCTTGTTTATTATAGTGTCCTTTGTGGACCACAAGCTTTGATCTGATTTTGGTACTCTGTTCCTACCAATCCAGAAGCTGCCCCAATTCAGGAAACTAATTCTTTGAAGTTTTATTGCTCTATTCATTTTTAGAAAATAAGGAGTACAGAAGTTAGACCTTTCTCCTTTTATTACCGATGGCATTTTAACTCACTCTTCATCAAGTGGTCCCAGAGACATTTTTAAAAACAAACAAACCGCAATGCCTAACATAAAATTCAATTTCAAATTCAATTAAAACCAACTCTAATGAAAAGCAGAGCACATGAACCTAGATGGGGAGGTGAATTTTAACTAGATGAGAAAAAGAGTGCCCAGTATGCCTTAGAATGGCCTGGGGGACACCACCAAGAAGGCATTTTCACACACCAGCACTTTGTGAACTACAGAAGGTGGAGTTATGACCAACCAGAGACTCCCATACAAATCTCAACATCTGGACAGGCATATATTTGAAAATCTGGAGACATATTACCATGTGTTAGGTAAGGATGTGCACGGATATTTGAAAATTCAAATATTCGATTCAAATCTGTCAAATGTCGACATTCAAACTTCAACAGGATTTTGAAAAATCCAAATTTACACATTTGGACAAATTTTGGATTTTTGAAACTCCGATATGGATTTTTGAATAATTTGAATGAACAGATCCATATCTATTGTATAAAAACATGCACAAAATTTTTACATATTTGCACAGATAATGTGGGATGAAATCTGGATGCATACAGGATAAATATGTATTTGTGCAAATTCGTATATCGGATACAAATCTATCAACACTTGTATGTCCGGATACGAATTGGATTTTTGAAAGTACGGATCCAGATAATATGGATTCAAATCAGATTTTCAAAAATCTGGATTTTCAAATATTCTATTTGGATCGAATTTGAGTGCAAAAAATACATTCGTGCACATCCCTAGTGTTAGGTGGATATGTTCTGCCAAACACCTTGAATATTAGGTGTTTTTTTAAAGTGTAAATACATGCAACATACTGCACAGGTGCCTCCCTTTTTCTACTGGATAAATTCTGCCAGATTTCATAAGGATAGGTGCTATGCAATTGGTCATAAATTTGTGAAGAGGACAATAAGAGACTCAAATAGCAAGTCGGCAAGGTGCCATAAGCTCTTCAACGAACCTGGATGTGATATGCACTGCTTATTAGATACCACACTTTTAAGTTGAAGAACCCCAGAATTTATCTCAGAGATTCTACTTAAATGTATAGATTAGAATTTGTTTGAAGTCAGGGTCCACCTCCCACCCTCCAGACGGTTTGGACTAAACTCCCATCATCCCTACTTTAATAATTTTCTGCCTTCAAAGTCAGCGGCCCCAATGCAAATAAAAATATATACAGCCTGAGAATGTTGCCAAATAAATTGTAAGAATTTTTGCCTGTAGCCTGCTTCTTTCTTTAAATTCCTCCAGGGGAAGATACATTCCCTAATTAAATGTTCCTGGAGAGCTTGTTTTAATTTTTATCTCCAAAAGAAAGTTCTTTTTAATACTATCTTGACGTCACTGTCAAAAGACTGGCGGTTACTTCACAGACCTCCCAAGGTGGCACCGTGCATGTTCATTTTAACTTGTATGATAATCCCCCTTTGCAATGAAATTTGTAGGGCAAGCAGGAAATCCCTACCCAAAAGGGAAGAAGTTCAAGCATTTTATGAATAGATAACCTGTAGCTGGAGGGAACAACTTGTGGGGTTCCAGGGAACATTGGCCAATGGTCAAAGCAGTTGGCAGGTTTTGGAGAACAAGGAGAGACAAAGACATTGGGATAGTCAACGATTAAATGAGGAACAGAAGGTTAGAAAAACACTGGTTGTCATCAATAATCAGCACTAAACAGTATCAATTGATGTTTTTAAATAATATCTATGTAATAAAGAGTTATTTATATATATATAAAGGGAATTATTGTCCAGCGACATCTGGATGATGGTGATTAACATGTTTTAAATGAACTCAATGAGTTGAACATAGGGTTTTGATTTGTTTGTTTCTTATCAGGAAGTAAAAATGTAGTCTACATAATAAAATGGAATACAAATCCCTGAGAACGTGGCATACAACACCACTAAAATCACTTAGTTAGGGACAACAATCATAAGATCAGGTTTAGGTCACATGCAGTAAGCCTTAGAGAAATGATAGGTTTTTACCTGGCCCATGAGAAGGCAACCTTGCTGGGAAAGAATTCCAAAACTGGGGCCACCACTTAAAAAGGCACTGATTCTTAGGGCCAATTTGCATCTCATGTGGTATATTACCATGCGTGCACTATGTGTGGTGCAGGTTTAACTGTGTGCACTAGCACCAGACCTGGTAAGGGTCCAGACGCACCATCCACACCTTTTCCTGTTTGGAAGAGGTGCAGGAAGGTCACACAATGAGTGGCACACATACTATGACATGCCATACCACATCAGGGATCAAACATAGCACCACCTGGACACGTGCTCACATTTAAGGTGAACTTAGAATGCTCTAAGCACTCTTAGCCACTGGAAGCATAGTGTGAAAAGGCCCCTGGTTGCAACACTTCTGGACTTGGTTAACATGGAAAAAGACCTTTGACATGGGTTGTAAAATCCAGGGTGGATTACAGGGAGGAGGGTTGTTCCATTAGATTTTGTTACCTGAAACTGAGTTATAGAATACTCAGCATTTGAATTAAACATTTCTTCATGGACACATAACAGAGGTTATCTGCACCACTGTTGGTTTTTTCTTATTGAAGAAGATAACATTGCTCAGCATGAGAACATAGTCCTTTCTGTACAGGCCCTTAATCAGGGTTAATGGCCTGTGTAGTATGCATCAAGGCCTCCCAATCCACATGTTAATGCAGATCTAGGAGGCCTCTCTCCTCCCTGGTGCAGCTCCATCTGTTTTAGATAAAGCCTGGTCCAGATTAGGGAGGTCTTAATCCAGATCACTGGTAGACCCTTTTAATCAGATCTACCAGCAGACCACTGTGGCCCTGATCCAGAACACAGAGATACAACTCTTGCCGTCATGGCACGGGCTGATCCAGATCTGTACCATTGGTGCAGACAGTGCTGATCCAACCCATAGCTTCCCATGGCCAGGATCAGTGGGTCTGGCTATTCTGCTCCCACTGGTCCTGTTTACATACAGGTAAGTGGAGAAAGGGCCCATGATTGAATCCAAAAATCAGTTCAGCAGGATCTTGATTATCAGTCAGAATGAATATGATTTAGATGGGCAGAGGAGCAGGCCTGCAATTCTGCTGTATTTGTACAAAATTCTGAAAAGCAGCTGGGCATCTGCCTTCGCCTTCCCTAGCCTGTTTATTTGGCATATACTAGCAGAGGCAGCAACGACAAGATCAATACTTCATTATTGGAACCAAACGACCTCCCATCAATATCTGTGCCTGTGAATCAGGCCAGAGGAAAAATCAGGCCTTTAAGTTAAGTGATGCTGTGATCATTGGCTTGGAAGGAAACACTGACAATAAAGGAGATGAAAGCTAAAGCATTTGCTTGATATGGCTTTGGAGAAACAGGTGCCACGTGGGCCACAACCATGACTGTCATCTTCTATCTTGGGTGGGCCACTGATGGTGGCTCCTAATCTAGATTACTTATTTATGGTCTAAGCTTTTCGGACTGGGTTCTATGAGATGCCAAGAACTGCTGGTGCTTAAGTATGTTGGTAGCCCTTAGCCACTAGTGAAATGGGATTTGCAAGTGCACAAAATACAAGCCTTTCTCCAGCATTATGTGCCACAACCATTCTTTTCAAAGTCCTAAATTCCCATAGTTTTTATGAAGAGGAACCACATAGCTCAGATTGTCCTTTCTGCCTCCTACCCTGGAAGGAGAGCTCTAACCAACTGACTGATTATCTCCTTGTCCCATCATGTCCTTTCCAAACTTCAGAGTCACTTACTCTTGGCTAGCTCTTAGGGCAAGATGGAGATGAAAAAGGGGCAAAAGAATGAAGAATATACACAAGATATCTGGGCATCATCTCAGTTGGCATGACAGATAGCCATGCACACTCTCACATGTTGCTACCAGACTGGAGGCACCACTTGCACTGGGCCCCTCCAAGTGAACTGGCTAATCTATATTCATGTCCGAATATTCGTGTCTGATCTACAGTTAGGTCCCAAATTAGATCCTCCATTAATTTCAGAAGGTCTTGATCCGTCCCTCCAAATAACACAAGTTTCCTTGGCACCCAACTAATCTGAAACACGCACATTGAGTAAATGACCTTTGAGGTCTGTGTTCATGTGTGTGCATTCCATTTCCTGCTTCTAGTTTACTTCTGCACCTCTGTCATACAAAAGACCCACCAGCATAGCTGCAGAGATTTAAAGTTGATGGTAGATTCAGGGTAGAGAAGAGGAGGAGTCTCTTCACACAGAATATGGAAATTATGGAAACTGCTGTCACAAGACGGATGGCTTTAAAAGAACAGTAGAATGGGGATACTAGCTGGAATGGCTGAATACCACCTCCCACATGTTTCTAGGGGACTATGGTGATGACTGGACCATTACAGTTATTCCTCCTACCTCCCGCCCCAGTAGAGTTCCCAGAGACATTTGACTGGCCACTGTGAGAAGACTTTTTAAGATTACGGGGATATTCTGTACAATTCAACAAAATGCTTGTTTTCTTATACTCCCCAATGACCTAACCATTTACTGCTGCTTTAGCCATTAATCCATACTAGACTGAAGTTCTGGAAAAAAATAATAATTTGCATTTACATAGTTTCTTCTCAGGTATTGGAAAGGATAAATAATAAGTATAAAGGTGTGGTCACCTGATTTCTGCTGCTATTTCAAAAGAAGAAAAGTTTTTGCCACTTTGCTGCTTGCCCAGTTATGCCCATTCATAAAAACAGAGAGCTAACCCTGGTAGTAGCTATCTGGTTACAGAAGGAATCAATCCTTACCCTGAGATATTGTTGCTCTAAGCCATGTTTGGAGAAGGTAAATAAATCCCATTAAAAGGACGTCAATTGAATTCTAAGAATCCCAGGATCACCCATGGCAGTGCTGCTCAAATTATGCATGCTATTTATGGATTAGCTCTGGAATTTCTCATCCTGTATATCTCTGTAACACACACACACACACAGAGAGAGAGAGAGAGAGAAAGGAGGACTACAGCATCCTCCATACTACTGGAGCAATGCCAGGCCAGTGTGTCTGCTGTCTAGATTGCTGAATCCATGCCAAATCCTTTTTTTTTTTTTTTTTTTTGTGAA
>MTQE01002208.1:49465258-49503783 GCA_014337955.1 Aspidoscelis marmoratus | reverse complement strand
TTTTTTTTTTTTTTTTTTTTGTGAATGAGCAGAGAGGAGACTTCTTGGTCTGGAGCCAAGATTCCCTACTCATGGTTTCCCCCTGTGCCTGCCACTACTAAACACAAACTTGCTCAGCTTCTACTACTAGCCAGTTAGGCAGGTATTCCAGGAGATGCTATTTTTTGCAAGATTTTCAGGGGGCTGAGAAGAAAGAGAAGTGGAGAGAATGAACAAGCCACTAAGCATACTACAGAGTGGAAAACTTTCAGGACAGAAGATTGCAAACCACACAACAGGCATGTATTTTTCAGAAGGGGGTGAGGGAGGGAGGGAGGGAGGAAGGGAGGGAGAGAAGCAGCAAAAGAGATAAATATTAACCAATCATAGCGATTAAGAGGAATAACCCCAATGCAGTAATTGGATTGAAGGTAGCTGGTAGTCCACACACTGTTTCCAGGTACGGAAGGTAACCTCACCTTTGCCTGCATCTGCTGCTCTCCACTTCGTTGATTCCAGAGATCCATACTGGGTGGATGCCTTGTTCTCCTTTTCCATCCTCACCCCTTGTGTGGGTTTTAAAGGTTTCTTTTCTTTTCTCTCAATTGCCAGAATTCCCTAGGGAGGAGGAAGGAACACTTCTAAGGAGGATGGGTTGCAGGGAAGCCAGAGACCATCCCTGGTAAGAGAAATTCTTAAATGAGCAAGGAGAGAGAAAATCAGAAGGCTGTAGAGCAGAGCCGGGTGCCTTCTTGGAAGCGTCTGCTTGCCAGTTTTTCACTGAGATGCTTTTTGCACAGCTGCTGGGAGATGAAATAGTATCAGTGGCTGCAGGAGGCTAGATGTGAGGTTATTATAATATAGGAGGGTGCCCTCTGGTGGAAATAAAAACTGATTGGAAGAATGGAAGAATCACCTGCTCATTTGTATATTGCCTTTCTATGGCATACTTAATAAGCAGTTCAGAAACAAAATACAATAACCGCATGTCAAGATTTAATATAAAGTTGGCAGAGCAAACTGCACGGAAAGCAGAGACTTGTCAGTTCAATCCCCAGTGTCTCCCAAGAAGTAAGCAATGGCAAACCACTTCTGTATGTCTGCCAAGAAAACTGCATAGAAGTGACCATGAGCTGGCCATGACTCAGAGGTACTCAACAACAACAACAACAAAATCCAGTCAAAAAGACATTTCTCAAATGCACACATCACAACAAACAGCCAAGAGAAGTGCGGCCGATCCACGGAATATGCCATTCCAAGTTGTGACTGTGTCCAGACTGAACCCTCACCTATATGGGGAAGACAAATTTGTACCCACTAGAGTTAATCTGCACTTTTTGTACATCTCTTGAATGCCGGGATTATATAGTATTAGTTTACAGTAAACACCCTGCAAAAAACACCTTCTTGGGTCTTAGTAGTGCAGTGGCTTAATTTTAAATTTTGGTCTTAACCATCTCGTCAGGCAACCACGTATATTAGTCTGCTTGCATGAACATGGACCAAATCTGCCTTGCTTATTCTGCTGGGTCTGTCCTTAGATTTCAGCCTGAAAATCCTGCTTTGGTGGCCTCACTGAGTCTCAGTATTTTCAGTCATTTGTTAAAATTGTCAGTGACGCTGAACTTTCCCCAAAACTATACAATGAAAAGCTCCATGAAATAGCTCTTCCCAAACTCACTTGACTGATACATTCAAAACTAGCCGTATTGCACTGGATCCTCAAGCAGGTCAAAGATTCTATATTATCTAAAGATTGGACTGGATTTTCTTCTCTAAACGTTTTTCCCCCAGTTGCTGCTCCACAATGTGGCGTCTGTTGGCTAATTTGCCTTATCAAATCAGATACTATTAACCTCTTCTTCTGTTAATGGGAGAGCTACCAAATTTGACTTCACTTCTGTTCTGACACAGGCTGCTGCTGCTGCTGCCGCCTAAACAAACTGGAGTCAATTTTGGTCATCAGAGTGCAGCCTGAACTAGACGAGGCCTCTCCCTCACTAGAAGAAGGCATCTCCTCAGACTTGATGGAAGAAAAGTTTTGCACTTTTGATACACCCAAGCATTAGACAAGGGATGTATATCAGAAGGGAAGGGGCAAATGGAGGGCAGACATAATGTAGGTGAATTCATACCTTCCCATTCTCCATCTAACAAACTTGTTTCTTCTTCTAGAGTTTGAGGCAGAGATAAGAAGCAGGGATATAGGCTGTATTCCCAATATAGTCCCAATTTAAGCAGCCCAAACCCCATTTTATTGGCACTATGGTAAATTCAGCAATGGCACCATAGCTCTGTTCAACTTTGACATCAGGCGAGCACCTTCCAGGACCAGCTCAGTTGGGGCTGCCAGAAGCTAGCCAAGCATGCAAAAAACAACAAGCAGGTGCTTGGTAAGTTTCCGTTAGCCCCAAACAACCCTATCATGGAAGCTGCCAACAGACACCAAGGTAAGCCCAGGATTGCTCCTTGTGTCTGGCAAGGGGTGGCGAGGGGCACCCATGGGATCTTGTTTAGATTCTACATTCCTCCTTGCCTTCTGGGAGCAGCCACAGCGGTTCTAAGTCTACTAATAATCAGAAACTGACACAATGCATGATTTTGTCATCGGATCACATGCATATTTTTTTTGAAGCACCCAAGCCAACTAAGGAACAGGTAGTGATATTAAGAGTGATAACAAATTGATTCCTTCCTGTTAAAAAAGGAACAGCTTTAAATTTCTTATTGCATCTTAACTGCATACGTAAAAACAGTGAAGAGACTCAGTCAATGAAAGTGACTCATCCCATTAGATGACGCATGACATCATGTTCTCCTCATGTGTCACTGCACATTTGTTGTGATAGTTTTGCAGTGTGTGGGGAAAGAACCTGAAACAAAAATTGAAAAGAAATATTTGAAGCTTATGTTAAAAGCTGCTTTTTCTAGGTAGAAAACACTGAGCAGAAAAAAATGTAGCAACTTCTAGGGATTTACTGAAGATGATTTGCAAATATAGGGATTTAGTCTCATAAATACTGAGAGCTAGAATTGAGTTTATGAGATAAGTGTGCAGTTTGCTTTGTTGAACACAGCATCAGCATTAAAGAAGTGCAAATCTGAAAACAGAAAACAAGAGAAAAGTACATTTATTTATTTATTTATTTAAATGTTTATACTTTCCTACAGACAGTAGGATGATTTATAACAAAAGAAAACAGTTACAATTCACATACATCATGCAAGCTCATATCAGTTTTTGGCTTCCATATTAATATTTACTTTTTTAAAATGACTACTTCTCCTGCAAGTAGGAATGAACGCATCCCAGTGCTTTCAGTTTATCAGGAAAATAAAAGGAACCCAAGATCAAAAAGCACATCAGAAAATGGTTGTACAATTTGCACCTCGCAGAAACTTCCCATCATTGGTAACAGCCCTTTTGTACCAGCAGCCCTTATCACAAGCAGGAGCTCCATGAACAGCAGAACTATAATATGATAGAAAAATGATAATGCAGTATCAAAATTCAGTGACAATGTTTTACATCCCTTAGAATTATGCACCAAAGTAAAAAATGAAGAAAGAAATGACACAGCTCCTTTAGCTATCATACGAAGAAGGGAAGAAGTTTTAAAATATTATCTATAAACAATGAATTTAAGGCTTTGAAAATATCAAATTCAAACTCAATTTTTTTTAAAAAACCTCCTCACTAAACACCTGTAGGAAAATATTTGCTGGTTATGCTTTTTAAAATTATTTTTAAGAACATGAATTAATTATCTTTAGAACAAATGCAGAGAGAAGCCAAAATCTTCCTCTAGTCTTATGCACTTCAGCACAGTTTTCTTCTAAGATTCTGAGGCAGTATGTCAAACTCTACGAAGGTTATATATTTGAATCTTAGGGCCTGGTCACAACAGATAAGTCAGTCTTAGGACACAAAGGGGACTCATTCTGTTTTTTGTTTGGTCACACCCATGTAATAGAAGAGTGTTCATTCAGGTTATCTTTCTTTGTCCACACTTTTCAGTGTTCCCACCTCAGTCCAATGATAGGCTACTTTCCCACTTCCCCCTCTTCCATCCTCTTCTCCCTGTGACTTCAATGATAGGATGTAATCCCACCATTCACATTTAGCCTTCTTCTTTTATCCCCTCCTTCCCCAATCTTAAACTATCCTGGTGGGACATAGAAGGTGAGGGTTTCCAGTGCTGGAGTTTTTGGGCATTCAGTGACAATGGCATCCACCTCTGACTATTTCCTTGGCTTGTTTTGCCTCTGCTATGTTTTTATATATATATATAAAACAAGGGAGTTTTGCACCTATGTTGCAATCTATGTTACAATTTACAATACAAATAAATATGGAGAAAAGGGAGCATGCCACTGTTAAATCTTCCATTCCGGGCATTCATGCCAACCTGTTCCCGGCAGAGCTTAAGAAGGTGCAGAATTGTGTAATTGTGGAGATCTACATTATTTTTTTAAAATGGGGGAAGAGTTGGCATTCCATCATTCAATTCCCTCCCTTGTTCAGGATATTCCTGCTAGCGTGTACCTCAGAACATGCAGAATTTTTACAACTGTGGAAAACCTCCATTACAACAAAAAAGGGGGAAATGGACAGGTGGTAACATGAGACAAGGAAAGCGGGGTGATGCCACTGCCCCCCAGAACTCCCATAAGGTCGGGCATTGGATGGAGAGGGATGGAGACCCTCCATCCATCCTCAGAAGTTCTCTTGCACATTTACACCCTGAAAATGTAACCAGACTATGTGACACTCTTTATCAGCGGTGGGATAATCTGAATACTGGATAGATTGGTTTAGGGAGTATCACCTAAGACAAAAATCAGAAGAGCATTTTTTTGATTTGAGCCTAGGATCCAGGGACTGTCTTACACATCAGGTGTGATCCCAGCCCCAGGCAAGTTCACACACAATGGTTCTAATCACTGATCAGAACTAAGGGTATGCAGATAATTTTAAAGTTTGGTGTCAGTGGAAAGAAACTCTCTTGAAAGGTTCTACCTGTCCATTATCAGCTGCACCTTCATCTTCTAAGTGGCTTACAAAAGTGTATGTGACATACCTTACTTAGCTCCAGGATTTTATACATCAGAACTGGCTTTATAAATAAGCTATACCTAAGGCCCCACTGCTACAGTGTGGTCCCCTCACCGATCACAGGCAACCTCAACATTGCCCCTCTTTTTCCACTCTAAAAAGAGCTATTTACTATTGCTGGAAAACCCAGTACTGGCTGCAAGTTTTGAAGCAGCAGCAGCAGCAGCAGCAGCAGCAGAAGAAGAAGAGTTGGTTTTTCTACCCCACTTTTCTTACCCATTTAAGGAGACTCAAAGTGGCTGACAAAGCTTTCTATTCTCCCCACAACAGAACACCCTGTGAAATGGGTGGGACTGTAGGAGCTCAGAAGGGAGCTGTGACTAGCCCAAGGTCACCCAGCTGGCTTTGTGGAGGGGTGTGGTGCTACTTACCTTTTTAACGGTGCACTTTTTGGGGAGGGAGGAAAGTTCTGGTAGAGATGAATTTAACCATACAAGACAAGGATGCACTTTACACCAGAGTTATGTCTTTTATTAGTCTTCACAGAATAAAAAAAATTAAAACAAAAGCCTTCACTGAAATGTACGTTAATAGCAACAAAGCTAGTAACTGCAAAAAACTGGAAATTTTCCACAAATAGGACTGTTCATATTTGTGTTAGGGAGTCTTTTTTTAACTGTATCTGAAGGCTCTTAGACTGAATATCAGACATCTGCTGCAGAACAGTAGTACTGACCAGAATGAAGCAGGGTACAGTATTTTGCCAGCAATATATTCTGCATGGACCCTATACAAATTTAACTCAAAAGATCTCAAAGCTCACATTATTTAGTTATGCTTTAAATTAGTCTCTATAGTATTGCAGCCTCCTATATGACCAACTGTACATCTAAAGAGTATCACATTTTCAGGAAGGAAGCAAATTTGTTATATTTACAATAAATTCATCTTACGAAAATAAAATCTTTATAAAATCTTTATAATTGCTTCTGGAGATATATGTACACTGAAAAGCCTCAATGCTAGTAGAATGGTGTTTCAGGGACTCCACTGGCATCATTTCTAATATTGTTATCGTATTTCACAAAGTCTGTTCTTTGGCTAACAAACTGATGAAATGTATTAGGTTTTTTTTTTTTACCAATTCCTATTGAAGTTTTCATCCTTCATAGCTTTTACCAACCAATCCCTTTCCTTTTCTTCATCAGAGTCGCTCATATCACTCGAATCTGCAGCTAGAAGACGAGAATAATTTATTCTTTTCTGCCGTGGCAACTTGGACTGGACAATCAAAAATAAGACTAACCAGAGCACTAAAGTAATGGCGCATGCCCTGTAAAGCACTGCTAGGCCAAAGCTGTTAACCACAAACCCTCCTGCAAAACTGCCCAGACTGGCTCCACAGCCAACAGAGAGGCCCTGTAGTACAAGATGGAGAGCCCTCTCTGTGCCAGGGGTGGCAATGTCATCTGCCAGCATGTTCACAGCCCACCACAAGGCACCATTGCTGAAGGCACATAAAACCTGAACTGGCAGCACTGCCCAAGCGCTCCACAGAAATGAATAGTAGACCAGCTGTATCGCAAAGCAGCTTAGGCTCAGGGCAATTGTTCCAACATCTGAAAGAGCCCTTAATAGTTTGCTTTTAAAGACATAGAGCAGGATTTCTGCAATCAGTCCAATAGTCACCGAGAGGCCCATGTATAACTCATTACTGCCTTGGTCTTGCATTTGCCAGAAAAGAAAATTCTGCACAGTTGATCCAATGGCCCCTGTGAGAAAGACAGTGACCGCAGACAGGATAGTTCGTCCATCGCTCCCAATAAGGTTCAAAGCTTTGACTGTTTTATTTATGTGTTCATTTTTCTTTGACATATGGACAGGGAAAAAGATGCTGATGAGCAATGTCAATGTTATTATTAGGGAGTAGCCATAAAAGTGCACTGCAGAACGTGGAATATTCATACTCAAGAAGCAGCTTAGCTGATCCACCAGTATTGCTATACTGCAGATTCCTACCGATGCCCCCAGGAAACTCCAGATCCAAAGATTCTCATATTTGTCTCCAGCATCAACAAAATCAAGGTATTCATAGAGGCTGTCATCAACCATCCATCCCAGAGGAGCAGCCAATAGTTCCCAAAGCACAACAGCACCTAGTACCATCAGGAAAATCTGGTGCTCACTGTCCAAGAAGTCTGTATCTTGAAGTAATTGAGATCTCAAAGCTTGTGCTCTTTCCCTGCGTCCTCCAGACAGGTTTTTGAATGCATAGGGCATTTCTGAAAGAGGTACAGGGGTTGTGTAAAATGTGAAGTTAGTTTGTCTTTCTGAAGAGCTATAGTTTTCAAAATTCTCTCTAATGCCAATCACTGAGCTACTGGTTGTCTTTGCAGGCCCACTGACAGTAAGCATTTCTAACATTTGCTCCACTGTGACGGCATCTTCCCTAGATGGCACTCCAGAAGGAGCATCCGTGAACTGCTTTGTAACTTTCTCAACACCATTAACTCCACTGTTGATCAGGAAGGGAATTTTGAATGGCACATACTCCTCTGTAGTCATTATGTTTCCAAGAGATTCAGCAGATGATGTTTTGTTCTCAGATGCAGGATGTGCTTTCACTATATTCAAACTTTTCACATTTATATCAGGCACCTGAGTTGTGGTTGGAAGTTTAGTCAGATGCTGGCTCATGTTGCAATACTTATAGACAATGTCCTTGCTTAGTGGTGGCACAAGTGTAAGAAGCAAACTCGCCCCAAGTGAGCATAGTAGGGACCCACTGATGAGAGTTTTCCTTTTATTGTGGGTTTTTGCTAGATAGGAACATACTGGGGCCCAAAGTGAAGTAATTAAGTGTTTTATTCCTATTACAATTCCTACTAAAGGTGCAGTCATCCCAAGTTGTCGAAAGTAAAGAGTTAAAAATGGGACTATACAAGCAGTTCCTGCACCATAAAGAAAATGGAAAAGACTAGCAAGAGTTAATGCTTTGTTTACATCCCATTGATTGTTTGTATTCATGGTTTCAGGTGCAGGCTTGGTTCCCAATTTTGCCCTGCAAATTAATAAAGCAGAAAAAGATGTGTAAATATTGCCCAAAAAATTGGATTAGAATTATTAACAGAAAATACATTGTCTTTTCAGTTACACTGGAGACTTGTTTTTAGTCATATCAGTCTGGCTACAGTAACAAACCCTAAAGGGCCCTAAACTGACACAAGGTTTCTTTGATTTCTTTTTAATATCCCAGGTAATTAAAAAATCACATATCGTTTTGCTAAGTTAATGTGCATCATGGTATTACTTTTCTTATCAAAAATGCAGCGGGGAGGGGAGAGGTGATAGCCCACAAATGGAACATCTGAACAACTCTGCTTGTCTAGATAAATTGTCAAAACCACACTTGCGCAAAAAGACACACTTTCCTCAAATGTTATTAAATACTGGAAAGCTTTTCTCCTCATTCTTCCCCAAGGAGACCAAAAACCCTTCAGCAAATGTTATCTGACAGGCAGATGAGATAGATCACCTTTTCCGAAAACAAAGGGCATTAGTACTTTTAAAAGATCACATTTTGTAAACAACTAGTATAGAGGACTACAATCTAGACCTCTCTGAAAGATAACAAAAGGCCTCCACCCCTGTAATAGATATTGTGATAAATGTGATAGAAGGAAACTTTATATTGATTATTACTAGTAGTATCCTAGCAAGTTGCCATAACTCAGCAATAGAGCAGCTGCTTAGAAAGCAGGGGTCACAAATTTGATCCTGAGCATCTCCTCAAATAAAAGAAATGGCAAATCACTTATGTATCTCTGCCAAAACCCATCTTTGCATAAATGTACTCATACAGTTTACAGTGGTACCTAAGAACAACAACTGATACCACAAGATCTACAAATTGCACAGCTTCAATCCTGGCTTTTAAACAGCAGTGAATATGCAAATGAAACAATTAACACTTTTCTAGAGACAAAATATTGAACGATAAGGGCTGAGAAAATGTTGAATCATTACAACAGAAGTGATTCCTTGCTTAAGCCTATGAATTTTATACAGCAAATGAGAAATTGTCTATTTACTGAATTAAATAATGTCAAAAAAAATAGAATTTTGAAAGGATAAAATTGGGTTTTGTGCAGAATGCTGGTGATTGAGCTACTGCAGGAGAGATAATATGGTTACTTTTTGTTTTCTACAGAGAAAAGGAACATGGCACAGGCAGATACAATTCAAGGAGGCAGCAATGAGCCGCTTTTCAAAATTTACAGAAAAAAACATTTAGTTTGTATTTAACATGAAGGATATGAAGATTCCTAAGTTCACTGTGAACAGCACAGTGTTCCCATAGTTTACAAAACTGAACTGGATGAATGCCAGGAAATAAAAATACTTTGTATGTTGTGGTCTGTGAGTTTAAGGTTTTTGTTTGTTTCATTCCATTATGAAGCATTTGTTTTCTGTAACCTACATACATGCTCCCTCTCCAACTTCTCTTAGTTTAGAAAAGAAGCTTGAGATAGAATGGTTTGGCCATTTTGGATTCAATACTTCAGTCCCATGCAAGGCCAACACAGAGTACAATCCAAGGACATGCCCAAGCTGTGAGTTCATTAGGAACTTAAACTAAAAGAAACATTTCTGTATTTCTCTGAGAAAGACGCAGTAAAAAAAGTGAGTCTATTCGCACTTGGCTTTATCATGGAATATATCCCAGAATAGACGCATGCTGTCCAGATGCTAAAACAAGGTAACAGCAGGCCCCGGGTGAGACTTGCCAGAGTCTGCATTAACATGCAAACAACAGATCCCCTATCCTGAGATATATTCCAGAATACAGCCAAGTGACAACAGGCCTAGTATTAGAATACCAAATGTTGTTTTTAGAACACACTTTCAAAACTATAGGGAAAGTGAATTCCAGGACTTATATTGACTACAATGACTACATGCTTTTCAGGTTATCCTTCTTTAAGGCAGCAACTGCTGGTATCAGAAACATTCTGTTTATCCATAAAGATATCTTTACCACTACATTATTTGTTGATTTTTAAAACACGCAAGCTAATTATTAACAAACTCACTAACAGACATAAAAATATTGTATACTGTAATAGTTTGGTTGCAATAGTAACATTATCTTTTAAAAAGCAAAGACTGCTTTAGTGGTAAACCAAAAGTGTTACAATCCAAGCTAACAGCCTTCCCTAAGAGGGAAAGCAGTTTGCCTGAAGCTCCCAATCATTTCTGCTTGTAAAGGGCTGTTTACTTGGGGTGCTGTGCCCCCATGCAAAGAAAATTATAGGGTGTTTTTCCACTGTCACTAGAAGTACCCATTAAGTACCCATTAATGGGTACAAAAAATGCCATCACGTACCCATTAATGGGTACTTAATGGGTACTTTTAGTGCCAGTGGAAAAACACCCATAGATGCTTTGCCCACATTTCTGTGAAGGCAAACACGACAGGTGTTGAAATTTTGATCAATGCTGTTTTCAGATTAGTAAGTGCTGCCGAATTAAAAATGTCAGAATTAGCGCACACAAAAAGTGGATCTTTGGAAATTCTCAGAATATGGTGCAAATATGGTGTGCTTTTCTTGGGAGGAGGGGATCCTAAAAAAACCTGAAGCTGCTATATGTAACATTATAAATACATAATAACAGATTGTTGACGCTATGAAATCTCCAGAAACCCGTTTTTTGTTTTTTTTAACCTTCCATAAAAATACACTGACACGTATTCATCTTTTTCAACCCGGAGGCAGTTAGGGAGTGAAGTGCTCCTCTTAATTCGGCACCGTGCTCAAACTGTTGCCTGCCATCCTGCTGTGGGGCTCGCCTTTCTGGTGCATGCAGGGACGCACCCAGGCAGTTTTCCTGGCAGATTCAGGAGCGACAGGTTCGCCGTGACCCTCTTCCGAGGAGAATCGGGTATCGAACCTGAGAGCCTCCCGTTTCCAAGCGGCTTTGCAGCTCTGGAAATCCCTTCGAGGGCTCCGCCTTCAACCACCCGCCCCTCTCGCTGACAGGCTCGATGTATGTACAGCACAGCCCTCCCCTCCTCCTCCTTCCGACCCATCATCATCACTTTCAAGTTGGGCCTGGGAAGCACCAGCCCCTCCTCCCCCTCCCCCCCCCGCACACCTTGGGAAGATTGCCATGGCAACCCCGGCTCCCGCCGGCCCCAGCAGCTCTTCCGCGCACGCGGGGGCTCCCGGCCTGGTACCTGGGACGAGGGGGCGGGGGGAGGCGAGCGAAAGCTTCCGTTGCTCCCGCTGTTCCACGCGCTCTCCAGGCGTTCAGCCGCCCGGCCTGCTGTTGCCCATTGCGCACGCGCCAACGTTGCACCTGTCTACAGCCGGGGTCCTCCCCGGTCGGCTCCGCCCCCGTCGTCACCTGTTGAGGACGAGCCCCATGGGAGGGATGCGGGGACGGTTCTGGGCGACCTGCGGTCAGGAGCGAGCGAATTGGGGGCGATAGGGGTAATGGGATCCTCGTCGCCTGCGGATTTCCTGCCTGTTCTACTTCAGGGAGACATTCCTTAGATTCATCATTTTTAATGATGTTTGATTTTAGACGTTGTTACCCGCCCTGAGACCTTCAGGTATAGGGATGGATGGATGGATAGGTGGGTGGGTGGGTGGATAAATAAATAAATAAATGCTCTGTTTTGGCGAACCAGAAGACAGCACTTTTACTGAGAAATCAGCCCCTCTGAGTTCACAAATAGCAGTTCCCTGAATTTCGGGAGAGTTAAGGGGTTCCTGATGGATGCTCCATTTTGGGGTTGAAGACAAAAAAATAAAATAAAATTCATCAGTAAGTCTCTCCGGTCAACTTGGTAGTGATAAACAAGCAAGTTTTCCCATGCGTTTCGTACAATTAGTCCATTGCTTTATTTGGCTTTCTCACCGTCTGGGAAATGCATGCTGCTTTAAGTTAAAGGATGGAAGAAAGGATGGGATAAAATGTGGACAAATAAATACAGGCTTTAAAAGGGTTTTCCATTGTTAGAGTATTTAAAAAGCATTACAGTTCATCAAAATTAATCAAGCAGTGGAATAAAAGAAAATCAAATTTTCCATGGGCCAAGAAACTGACCCATAGAAACTGGGTAAATCTGCCTCTTTATTTAAGGGATGAACACTGAAGTCTTTCTTTTAACGTGGGCTGTCTGTCTCAGATTCATTTAGGAAAATCTGAGGGGAAAAAAACAGTTTCCAGTTAGGGATAAACTTTTTCAAAGGCAGATTTAACTATTAGCTACTAGGAGAACAAAGACTTTCCTGTTATAATGGAAAACCCTTGCAATCTCCATGGATGAAAGTCCCCATGACCCAAATAGTTTGTGGTATTTATCCACTAGCACAAGTTTTGTTTATTTTTACACAACTGCATCTTGAGGAAGAAAAGTGTACATTTTTTATTAGATGTGGTAACATCTGCAATTCCATCTTTCAGAAGTTAGCCTCTGCCCTGTGCAAGAAACTTAGGATAATAATTTAAAAACCCTGCTTTTTCAGAACTCATTTCACTGGCAAGAAATGGTCATTAAGTGCTCTTACTGAGATTTCAGGCAAAAGTGTCCTAGTCATTGATTAGTTCTTGGTGAAAAAAGAAAACCTGGGCAAGTGAAGACACACATGGATTTGGAGCAAAAAATGTATCCGTGTATCCAGTTTATTTTAGTAACTTGTTTATGTGGAATTTTGCTCTTCTTGCCCCGGAATGTTTTCATTTGTAAACAATTCACTACTAGAGGGTAATAAAGTAGCAGTCATGTTTGTCCAGCTTTGCACTTTTCACTTGTTAGCATACCTCATGAAAGCTTAAGGAAGTCAATTGCAAAATCCCACAGCCTATTGACGCAGGAGCCTAGCCAGTGATCAATGTTGTGGAACTGGACTTCAGTATTTATTATGGAAAATACTGTGCACATTACACTGTAGAAATGAAATGGTTCTCTAGCGATTTTGCATAAAATTTCAGGATCTTTAAAAAATTATTTATATTGAAAGGTGTCTCAAGTCTATGGACAGATGAAGCATGTTGCCTAGCAATATGTTTAGCAAGCAGGGGGAGGAGCAGAACAAGATAGTAAAGGGGAGGACTCTGCACTCCCCTCTGCATGATGTTGAGTCACAGAACTTGCTTCTGTCACAGCTCAGGGGGTATTGTGATGGTGGAGATCTCAAAGATACTGAATGGGAATAGAAAGGTGTGAGATAGTAACCCAAACTGCAGAAGGATAATCAGGTATCGGGAATTAATTGGGTTAGTGCGTTTTGACCCTGGCTTGGCCAAAAAACAGACTAGCAAGGTATAACCGTGGCCTAAGAAACAAAGGCCTATCCACATTTCTTTGTACAAATGAAGAAGAGAAGATCACATGAATAGAGAGATTTTGCTCAGTTGTGCAACCTTTTTTATTAGCATGGCAGTAAGGGGGATCATTCAGATAGGCCCTGTCCCCAAAAGACTTATTAGCCCCTCTCGGCTTCATCTGCCGTCACTCTGTTATAGCTGACTTTAAAAGTCCCCTCCACTTCCGGAATAAGCGTCCCCATGGTAGCCGCGATCTAAACGGACTTTCCGTCCCCATCGTAGCCATCTTCTCTTTCCGGGCATCTTTTTCCCCCCGCCCCCTCTCTTGTTAAAAGGAAAAATAGCCAGATCTCCGTCTCCTGAAACGGCTTCCCGCCCCTAGCAAAGGCAGATGATCGCTCATTCATTCACTTTCAGCACTTACTTTCACTCAGTTCTCTGTTAGAAAAGGCTTTCTGCCCCGGCAAAGTCAGCGGCTGCAGGCATCGGCAGCACGATCCTTCGCTCATTCTCTTTTAAGGCTTTCACAGATCACTTGATAACAACGTTGCAATTCTGAGCAATTCTGGCTCTTTTTACAAAGGAAAGGAAGGGAACCTGCTGCATTTCTGAGATGTGTGAATGCTTTTTGGCTGTGTGTGCAGGCAAGCAATCCCCGCCCCTTTTGCCACGGAGCATCCTCAAGGCAGATATAGCAAGCAAAACCCGCGAATCGCCGAAAGAGTGCTGGAACTCTTCTTTAAAGTGCACGTATTTTATCGCGGGTATCTCACTTTCCTAAGCTCCCTAAGCGCCTTGTAAAGCCTGGAATGGGGCCACTCAGAGGCAAAAGAAGAGTTCCAGCAGACTTTCCATTGCATGGGGACAGGGCCATAGGCATACAGTCTAGTTACAGTTTGCTCAACATTTGTATAAGGACCCAAGGATACTTAGCACTGCTTGCACCAATGTTAAGTAATCTGTACCCAACAAAATACAAATTTCAGATGCAAACACATAGCTCTTGAGCTCCTACCATTTGGTTCTTTTTCTGTTGTTCTCATTTGAAAATCCAGTGATTATAACTAACAAGATATATGATCACATTACAATCTTAAGATTCCAAGATGACTTAAATTGATCATACTACATCCAGAAGCAATTGGTGGGCCACTGTGTAAGACAGGATGCTAGGACTAGATGTGCTGTGGCCAGATCCAGCAGGGCTCCTTTTAGATTTTTATATTCTTTAAAAGAAGAGAATTTGAGGTTAATAGACTGTTTGCAATGTTTACAATCTCTGCCAAAGTTGTTCTATATATCATCTACTCAGTCAACCCTCTCCATTTGATTTTTCACATTGGAAACTAAGGGTTAGAGTTTCTAACAGATTAAAGGCTGCAATGGCATACAAAAAGCTTATCCTCTTTATTGCATTTCAGCAGAGTGCTGCATCTTAAGACTGCAAATTTTAAATGGGACAGAAATTAATTGGTCTGTTAGGTGCAGTAGAAAGGTGGAGAAAGAAGCTATATAAAAACAAGACACAAAATATTTATTTCTGGACAGTTCTCTTCCAAAGCCAACCATCAGACACATAAAACTTTCAACCTATTTTCTTTAATGAAATTAAAGGACTCTGCTTTTGAATCCATAATATATATTGTATTTATACAAATAATTTATCATTTATTTACACAAAATATTTAATACACTCAATACAAAATTCAGAACAAATTGTAAACATTTAGTCACAGTGCCATACTTTGAGAACCAATTAAAGGGTAAGGCTGCAGGCATTTCTAATTTTCTCCTCTCTTGTTTTATTTAAAGACACTGTTGTTCACAAGGGCTTGTGGAAGCTATGAATGTCATGCTATCTGTAGTTGAATCAAGATTGTCTGATGTACGTTTCCATCATGCTTGTTTCTTTATATGCCACTTTCCTTGCATTCAAGCATATGCCTGGTTGTGCTTGTCATTTTCTTACCTTCAGGCACAAAGGGTGACTCAAGAGGAAAGCAGTGCTGTTTGTGTTGAGAAATAGCAGCATTAGTTCCCAGTTCTTTCTCTGATAATCTCAAGGGTTTGGGCTTGGCAACTAATTTAGAGGGAGTTGAATTGGCAATGACCTGGGTAGGATATTAATCTGGATGCATGAATTAGCATGGTTACTTCATTTAGACATGATTTCAGCACAATGGATGTTATTATCTGAGGGAAAATAGGCAAGACAGAAATCCCTGCAAACCTATCAGAATTATTAGGATGGAAGGTTAGCTGGCTAGCCTTCTGTGACATCTAAAAGCTGAAACTGTTCTTATGACCTCACTTAGGACATGCAGATTACATGGATATTTGCATTTTTCTTGTGCACCAGATCTTTTAAGTTGCTATTGAGGTTGCTATTGACTTGAGGAATATCTGTTCTATTTTGTGCTTATCTTGCCTAGTACAGTAGTTCATAAGACAAAAAGAAATGAGACGTGAACATATACTATTCCTGAATCTGTTTAATTTGTACAAAAGTACACCTGAAGAATAGAAGAATTGGAATAAATGTCCACAGGAATTCACATTAGAGATTAGAGCATTAATGATTTGAGACACAAAGATGCTACTAATCTGTGAACCAAAACAAATTTAGACTTAGAATAATTCATTATAAAAATAAAAAAAGAAAGTGCAAAATCTGGGGCTGTTGCTAAATAATAGGGTTATGTCACAGTGTATGTTTAATGAATCTAAAGCTGACAGTGAATTAGTAGATATTTTCTCTGCCCATTTCAGATTGTTAGCCCGTTTAATTTTGGAAAGTGGGAAATGTGCAAATAGACTATTTTGGGAGGAAACCATACTTTTTGGGATGTGCTCTCCATTTCCTCCCATCCAATGGCAGATTTTGTTATGGGTATTCTACTCAGGAGGGTGAGAACATCAAAAAGAAAAACATAGCGGAAGTTATTCTTCAACTGCCTCATCCTTTCTCTCCAGTTTTTGCAAAGACAACTTATCCTCCATTTTCCTTTGGCAAAGCACAAGGGAAATAACATTTCTTCTCATTAAAAGGGGACTTCTGACAAAACTGGCACAGTGCTGTAGCAGCTTTAGGGCAAACAGCCCAGTATAGCCTATTTGTCTTCTTCAAAAATGGCCAGGGTGTGTGTGTGCATGCTGGCTGGGATGCACCTTGGTTGTGCACAATCCCCTTAACCCAACAATGACTCGCATCACTATCTACTTTGCCATCAGCACCACCCGACTTCATGGTGGCACACATGCAATTGTGAATGTCTCAGATGAGGGGAGTTGGAGGCCATTTGCTGACCACCAGCCTCACTACCAAGAATAGTGACCCCCTTGCACATTCCTCCTTTTCATAGACCCCTCCCCCATTGCATGCTGCTTTGAAACTACTCATTTGTGCAAAACTGCAATTACAAAAATAAATTGAGACCTGAGGCCAATTCACGCTTGGACTCTTAGTGCATAAGTAATGAATACCTGGGAAGGTGCAAATTGCAAGCATTCCCTGCCTCCCCAGATGTGCACTAATCATGCACTAGCAGAAGAAATGGTAGTTACCTGTTGTGAGCATTTGCGCCTCTGCCATCTGGCAGCTCCTATGACCCCGATACAATTGCGACTGTGCAGATTGTCAGCGCTGTCATAGTGACAGTGCTCATGCACATATGGTTGTGGAGGGCGCCACCCTCATGTTGGCAGCACCCAGAAGAGGAGCAGCCCAGCTATTGAACAGAGGTGAGTATTTGATCGTGTGAGGGGTGGGCTGTTAGCAACTAGCACTCACAGGTGCGAGCGCTAGTCAAGATTAGTTCATTCCACACCTTTCTTGTCCACAGGATGGGAAAGGAAGTGCAAAAACACCCCTGGCCTTCAAGAAGCTTTACTTTTTGGTAGATGAGGAATTGAAATTGTGCTTGGGTAGATACAGGGTGGAGGCATAGGAAGAACAAACAGTGAATGACTAGTAATGCTGCCAGAAAATCCATGTTCCGATGTTAAAGGAAGGAAATATGGTGGAATTTGACTTTCCCAATCCTGTGAAGTCAAGATTTGAATGCTGGGACTGCATCTAATTGCTGACATCAGAGGCAGGGGGATTTGATGAGAGGTGGAGAGAGAAAGGTACTGTTGCCTCATGCCAAGCAAGGGAAAAGTGAGGAGTGAAAGCAAGCAAGTCCAAATTGAGTCCATGTTATAATACAAACGTGGGAATGACCAAAATATGTTATAATTCGTTCCAAGTACAGACAATCCCTATGATGTCTGACTGAACCCTTTTTGCCTAGAGTTAGGAACTGAACAAGACCTGGGTTAACTATTCAATATATACTCTTGATTGGAGCTAGTTTTTTATTGGGGCTTAAAATAATTTTTTTTAAGTTCTGTCAGTATTTTTAATTTCATAATTATCCCTTCATTTCTTTATGCCTTTGAACTAAATTAATAAAAAATATGCTAGTGGCAGAATGTGAAGGGAAAAGCATCTGTGTAAAATAACATAATGTTGATTTAGGACAGTATTTCCAAAGGGCAGATAAGAAGAATAGCAACTGTTTTACATGTTCAGGATACCAAGGTAGCAGAATTTTGTCATGTACGTGTGCAACATTATCCTAACGTTTTACTTATAAAGAACCCTTTATGTTGATGTTGCTGTGTTGTTAATTTAAAACACCCAGTATGAAAGAGTTGGTAACAGCAAAATAACCACATTGTTTAATACAGCCCAGCTCAAAACTAAACCCTTATCTAAGGCTTCTCGGATATTCGTGTGTAGGAAATTTTGCCACTAATAGTTTCTTTAATTATTTTTTCTTATCTGCTGGTCAAGAAACACATGAAATATCTTCTCCATTAAGAAAACATAGCATAGCCAGTTTGTTCTTGTGCTTATGAGTGGACTCTTAGCTTATAGTCTCCAGTTCAATTCCACGCTCCTACATAACCCCAGCTGGGAGACCTTGGGCTAGTCACAGCTCTCTCTGAGCTCTCACAGCCCGGCCTACATCAGAAGGTGTCTTTATGAGGAGAAGAACAGAAAGCTTTGCCAGCTGCTTTAAGTCCCCTTAAATGGGTTAGAAAAGCCACCCTTTAATACTCCGTGATTTATTGCTATTTGCCCATGTGCTACTCAGTCATAGGTAATAATATCTTGTAGAAACTTCCCACACAAGTTCTCCATATTGAGTTAGAGTTTATCTCCCCTTGGACACCTGAGCAATTGTTCAGAGTTCCTTTTCATCTAGAAACCTTCGCATTGGACTTGTGTCACAAGGCAATTTCCTCACAAAATCAAACAAAATTGAATCACTATGACAGCTGGCTTCTTCACTGAATAATGCCTGCAAATGTGTTGATGGGTAGCAATAAAGATTTGGGTAAATATTTTGCCAGTCCTACATCATCTTCTTCCTGTAAACTGGTCTGCCTTGTTCTTGTCTTCTGCAAGCAGTAGGTAGGCTCTAGGCATGGAGAAACTTCAATACTGTAAGAGAAAAATAAATACATTTCCCTTTAACTATACTGACCCTCTTTGAGGGTGCATGTGTAATAAAATAAATGGGTCAGATTCTGAAATTATGTTTGCTTTTGAAAAATTACTCTGTCCCCCTGAATGATTGAAATTAATATTGTGCAGTTTAATTGCTGTAAATGAGTACACTTGATTTGTAACTCATTAAATAAATAAGAGGTCAAAGTAAGAATTACCTTTTGTCCAATCAGTTCAAGGCAGTGTAAGCAGATCACCCCACCCCCCTGATAGATTAGACTGAGCATAGGCAACTGACTCAGGACCACAGATCCTTATTGAGTTTCAGAGCCGAACAAAAATTTGAAACTTTGGCTGCTTCCATATGGCCACTTATTAGTTAATTCCCAGAGCAAGAGCTCTGGGACCCAGTATAGAAGCAGCAGCCACAGCTACCGCTCCTTAACAGAATACAGCTGCAAGGGGAACCTTCTTTGCAGCTCACTAGTTTTGGTACCAGTTGGTTCTCCAACAAAACAAAAATGGCTGACATCCGGCCATGTTTTCAGTCCATTGGAGGACTCCCCAGTGTGGACTTGGAAGTTGCACAGTCCCTTCTGTGTTTTCCATACAGGAGGAAAACAGGAGTGTCACAACAGTCTTTTAGTGATGATTTACTTTTATTGAAATCTTGCAGATGTTCTGGTGGTTTAGGGGCCAATAGAAAGCTGACAGGGCGCTGGGGTGTCCTGTAATGGCCAAAACATGGCTAGAAGTCAGCCATTTTTGGTCCGTTGAAGGTCTGGCCATTACTGAAACTAGGCAGCTGCAATCAAAATTCCTCTTGCAGCTGCACTCCATCAAGGAGTGGCCTCCTGATGTGTGGATGCTGTGAACACCTTGCAGGAACACCTTAGGTGCCTATGTAGATGAAGCTTCAGTTTCCTAGGTTCTAGTCCAACACTCTCCTATATTATGCTACTCTTTAATCTATTGTTAGTATCAGTTTAAAGGGATTTTCAGAATGCTTTCAAATTCCTTGTGCTAAAAGAAAAGAAGGTAAGTGAAGTGCCACTGAATTATTTTCATGCTGTTCATGAAGTCATGTCTTGTGTTGGAAACAGCACCTGTACTACAGGAACTGTGATGCAAGAAAGACGGGGAAACACTAGATTATTTTTCTCATAAAAAGCTTTACCTGCTCACGTTATTGTATATCCGTCTGGAGTCCTTATCCAGACACACTGTGAAGGACCTTTGTTCTGTGCTTATTTTGATGTTGCGTGTTCGAATAGTGTTCATTACTATCTGAAAGAGGAAAATTTTAAAAATCTTCATACAAATCTTGTTTTTCTTAGCACTTTATTCCAGCCATGTGACTACCTGGTTATATTCAGCTAGCAACTTCTATTCTTAAAAAAATTTCACATCTCCACCTTGGCAAATGAATTTATAGTTTGCTACAGCATAATCCCGTGGTGAACAAGTGCAGAAGAAATCTCACTTTATAAAGCTGTATCTCTGCCCTCAGGGGGATGCAGCATCCTGAAGATGGATTAATGTCTCTTCCATTATAGTAGTCCTTGATACACTTGTCCTATGTGAATTTTATCTAATTCTTCCTTTAAGCCATTTAGACTGGTTGCTGTCACCATCTCTTTTGGTAGTAAATTCCACAGGCAGAGGAATACTTCCCTTCTCTGTCTTAACTTCAGCTTCATAGAGTGCTCCCTGATTCTAGTATTGTACAATAGAGAAAAGATTTATTCTCTATCTTCAGTCAGGTTACCTCTTAATGCCATTTTTCAAGCCTGGAGAGGTCCAGAATAGCAACCTGATCTCCTTAGGTATTCCAGCCCCTTGGTTATTCTGTTTACTGTTTTCTGCATTTTTTTTCCAGTTTCAAACTCTATGAAATCACGACTCATTATAGTAAAATCTACTGACATCTGAACTATTTAAATATTATTTGTTGCTCAACCTTGCTTATTTTTTTACAAAGTATAATATGTGTTGGCTACCAGCATTCAGAAATGCTGAAAAGTGATAGTGATTATATACTCTGTAAGATGACACACTGACAGGAATGGTAACCCCTGTTTTTCTTACCAGGAATAAGCAACCTTGTTGATAATTTTTTCACAGCTGAAAATAAATAATGTATTTCTCAGTCCAGGCAATGATGCTAATTTTCAGTGGAAATACTACTCTGGCTGTGAGGGCAAGTTTGATTTACTCAGATATCTTCAACTGGGTGAAGAGTATTGATGGCAAAAAAGATAACAGAGGCACAAAGGCAGCATAAAATATAATTAAATTTGTTTTTTGTTTTTCTAAGTGCATTTGTGCACACAGTCCAGCATTAAATCCAGAGGTCATTCTGGGTGGTAGATTTCCTCCTTGGAATACAACCCTCTGAATATTTTAAAAATTATTTGTCTAATATTAAGAAAAGTTGTCAGTGCTTTAAAAAGTTAATTAATTACATCCCTAAAATTCCTCTTCTAAACTTTTCTAATAAGCTTTATCCTGATTGAATACTAGTGTGCATCTAAGCCCCCAAAGACACAATTACATGGTGGTATACATTATTACCTATACATTCCATGGCTCCTTATGAGAAGGAAACAGGAGATTTACCTTTGATGTTGTATTACGATATTTATTTAAAAAATCAAATATATATTAAAAGATTAGTGTGATTAAGTTATTGGTACTCTTAAGAAATGACGAATTGGTCGGCAGGGAAAATGGAAATCATAAATAAAAGTCCTTATGTTCCAAATATTATCTAATTAATGTGCTCTTAGTTGATTATTTTTACTTCAGAAAAAAATCAAAGAACATATGCCTTGAAGCTTCATTAAGTATATTAAACTTTTTTAAAATTATGTTGCTTTTTTTTAATTGTAGTGGGTACAGTAGAAGGTATGCAGGAGAAAAACCCAACTCACTTATTTTCTTGAAACACCAATTAACATCACTAAGGACCTAATTCTAAGGATTCAAAGTGCACTTACAGCATAGGATCGTCCTGAGAGGTTTGATGTTTTTATCACTTCAGCAGTATTCACAGTCAGGCACACTAGATCTGCAATGAAATGATGATGAAACACTGGCGGGAAAGGGAAAGGGAAGCTAGTCATTCGCATGTGCCCTGCCCAGAATGGTCTTTACCTTCAGTCTCATTTGAGGGAATAGCTTTCATAACTAGGCCTGTGGATCGCAAAGAAACTGTTTCATCCTTTTCACGGTTACTCAGTAAAACCTAAACAAAAAGGTACTTGTAATTATCATTGTGATTCACCGTGGAAAATGCGTCAAATCATTTCTTTGATGTGCCTCAGTTCCCACCCACCCAAGTTCTCCATAATGTACCAGTTTCTTTTCCTGGCGTATTTCAGTGACATCTTTGTTCTGTAATTGCTTCAGAAGCACAATGGCAGCTGATCCACATGGCTTTCAAATCAGCTTGGAGGCACACTGACGTCACTTTATCTCCGTGAGACCCAATGCCAAAAATGCATGGAGGGACTTTCAATTTTCTTCCAAGTCACAAAAACTTTCAGGGTGACAAAAACAGTTCCAAGGTTGCTTCTTGCACCCTGAGCTAGGCCCTAGGCCCTCAGTGCAACTGATTGGGCCACACTTCCATGCCAACCTTCTGTGCCTTCACACAGATAGCAAGGAGGACTTCCAAGCATAGATGTGAAAATCCTTATGTTTCAGCCTCAGGAACAGCAACAGAGCTGTCAAACCCTTTCCTGAAGCAGAACGCATTGGTGCAGTAGCTGTGACAGTGAGGTCCACCGCTATCTCTAGTCTTGATCTTGATGGTGCAGGAGCAAAAGAGATATTCCACTATCCATTGTCCTTCCTGTTATCCTCCAGTCTAAACCAAGCCCCTCTGGGCAGGCAAGCCGAACAGCTGTTCATTCTTCCCACCATTGCTAGCCACCTTCCTCACTAAAAGATTCACAGGGACCACAACAGGGCAGTCCTGCCTCACCAACCTGTACTGGGACCATAGAGAGAAGCCCCCCCCCCCCAACACTGCACCAGTGAACACAAAGGTCCTGAATTAGATTCTAGCAATAACAAGCCTCAATTGGGGACTGACGGGTTGGTAGGCAAGGGGCAGGGCTCTGATTGCATGCAGCACAGCCTGAGGCACAGAAGAATATACCGTGACCTATAGAGCATTTTGGAAGCCTGGAAAGGAAAGTCAAGGCTTCCAGTATCTTCTTACCTTCCTATATGCCACCGTAAGATCTGCACCTGGAACTTCCATAGCCGATTTCTTTTTTATTGGTAGATGGTCTACAAGAGAGAGATCCACAGTTTTGAATGAATTTGAGTTCGAAACAGAGGAGGAATAAATGTTAGGAAATACAATCATTTTTCATCTACTTAAGGAACAGCCTGGATGAAGACAAGTGATGTTCTACGTGGCAAGATTACAGGAGTTGAGTTCTCTGATATCTAAGAAGCCCTATTAGACACAGACCTCTGGATGAGTTTGATTCTTCAAAGATAATATTCAGTTCAATAAGAAAAATGTCCTCTACGGGTTCCAAAGCTGTATTACTGAAGAAAAGCTGAAAGGCAAAAAGAGGATCTCAGGGCACAATTTCCACAGAGCAGGTGAAAAGTTATAACCGGTTATGAGAGTACTAAAGATCATTTTTGTTTTGTCCGATTACACTTTTCCAAGACTTCAAGAACAGAAAGAGGACACTGACCTTTACTGAATACACTTGGAAGAATACTGGCTGCAAGCCCAGGCGCACATAGTATGTAATCACATCCATGATGAAGAGTTCAGAAACTGCTGCTCTGCTGGGAGACGAAGGCTGTATAGGATGAAAGATTATTGCATGAGTCCAGAAGAAACTACCTACTATATCCATTCATCTGTTGTGTGGAACGGAGGACCAAGAACAAGCATGGCAGTCGCCAAATCATTCTCTCACACTGTAACTAAAATGCTGAATTCAAGAGAAGGAAATGCCCAAGGCTTTTGGTTTTTTTGTTTTCACCATTCTTTTCTAACTTCATTTTGGGGGGGGGGGGAGTTAAATAACCCAGAAAATGTATATGAGTTAGAAAGGATGGACTCTAGGGATGCGTACAAATTGCGAAGGTTCAAAACTTTGCATTCAAATCAAATATTCTCTGTATTTGAAAATTGACCTTCACATGCAAAGCAGAAGCTTCTGTGCCTTCATTTGAAACTTCAGAGTGGATTTAGTGAATCCCCAAAAGACTTATTTGCCTCTCTGAGTTCCCTCTGCTGTCACTCTAATCAAGCGGACTTTAAAAGTGCAGTGCACTTCCGCAATAAGTGTCCACATGAGGCTCAGCAAAACACGTGTTTTTAACACACCTTCCGTCACCACGGAAGCCTGTTTTCTTTCCCCGCATCTTTTCCCCCCGCCCCCTCTCTTGTTAAAAGGAAAAATAGCCAGATCTCCGTCCCCTGAAATGGCTTCGCGTCCCGGCAAAGGCAGTGATTGCTCACTCATTCACTTTCAGCACTTACTTTCACTCTGTTCTCTGTTCGAAAAGGCTTCCCATCCCTGCAAAGTCAGCGGCTGCAGGCATCGGCAGCGCGATCCTTCGCTCATTCACTCTTTTAACACTTTCACAGATCAACTGATAACAATGTTGCAATTCTGAGCAATTCTGGCTCTTTTTACAAAGGAAAGGAAGGGAACCTGCTGCATTTCTGAGATGTGTGAATGCTTTTTGGCTGTGTGTGCAGGCAGCAATCACCGCCCCTTTTGCCACGGAGCATCCCCAAGGTAAATGTTGCGAGGAAAACCCACGACTTCCAAATAGAGCCCTGAAAGTCTTCTTTAAAGGACATGTATTTTGTCGCTGATTTTCCTCATTTTGTAGCGCTGGAAACTCATTGAAAAGCCTGGCATGGGGGCGTTCAGAGGCAAAAGAAGATTTTTAGCAGACTTTAAATTGCATGGGGACAGGGCCTTAGAGCAGATTCAGAGCTGCAACTAGTGGCAGTGGGAACTGAAACGAATTTGAAGCCTAGCGCATTCAAAGGGGTGGTGATTGCTGCCTCCATTCACGTTGATGTGAAGCAAACGGAAAAATTGTGCACATCCCTACATTTGGTGCATATGGACATGCAAAGATTCTCAAAGTAAAAGAGCTCTGAATGTTGATTTTTGGAACGGGATCACTTTTCAAATTCCTTTCTGTTATTGGACAAGACTGCCATGAAGAGCTTGATTGTAATCCTTAGGGAAGACCATTAGAGGAGGAGCTTCCTGATGAATTTTGTTTAGTTTATGAATGCCTCATGTATGTTCAGGTGTTATTTGTTACCCTTAATTCAATAATAATAACCATTAAAAAAATGTGCAAAGATGTTTATGGAATCCAGGAGAGTCATGGAATCTCCCAAACGTTATGAGATTAATGTTATCACCAAATATGACTGTGATGGCAGCTGAGAGCTGACACAGAAGCAATCAGCCTTATTAGGGTACTTCACCTCCCTGCTCGCTAGAACCATAATGCATCATTTCAGGTTGTTAGATTCTAAATAACCCTTCAGAGGCAATTCTTCTATTCTTCATTGTGTTTTTTTAAAAGATAATTTTACCAGTTATTTTCCAGCTGTAGACTAATGGCTGCAATGATCAAAGGCTGTGATTGACTGAGAGCCAATATAGTGAGGCAGCTGGAGTGTTGGACTCTCAAGTTTCAGATTCCCATTTAGCTGTGGAAGTACACTTCCATTTACTGCTTCTCTGCCTCGCCCACCTCACAGGTTTGGTGTGAGGATAATATGGAAGGGAGTGGAATAATGTGAGTCCCCTTGAGCACTTCACAAGCAAAGATGGAACGCAGACTCCATGGGTCATAAATAAGTTGTAGTAGAACAAGTCTGAAGGCCACCACACTGAGATTCCCTGGTCTCTATATATGACCTAGAAGTCCTTGTCCCTAGCATTTATTGTTCTGATGTGCATGCCCTATCAGTCCCACTCACATATGAAGAACATATCAAGTTTTATTACTGATTCTAAGGGATACAACCAGAAGAAGGGCTCATCTCCTACCATGGTGGCCAGCTTCGGAATCATGTGACAGAGAGTGTTAATGTTGCTCTCGTACCATGGATCGGCTCTTCCAAGATAAGCTGCCAACTCACACAGCGCTGTCTGGTCAGGCAAAGCACTCTCCTGGAAGGAAAGGGACAGCATGGTCAGACTCACACAGAGCATAAGGCTGCAGCAGAAAAATGGTAATACAGTGCACCTTAGTCATACCCTCCTTTGTAAGGCACTGGCTTGAGCTCACCTCAGTCAGGCAAAAAGCAGATTGTTCTTCCACAACAGGCACATAGTAAAACTGTACTTTTAACCTGGGTGTAAGAAATGACCGTCTACTCTCCCGCTTTCTGGGAATGAGAGGAAAAATAATAAATTACAATGTGTTGAACAGGCTACATCAACATATTGCCTGATCCCTGGGGCACCAGAATTCTAACCAACATAAAATCTGTTCTAGAATCTACTTCATTCTTTAACTAGGTGTCACTATTTTCCATGGATCTTCTTGGCAAAATCTTCCTCCTCCTCCCTTCCATGGCTTTATATTGACTGGCTGAATAAATAAATACAGTCTACGTAGAATGTTGGTTTTGCGAAATGTAACACTCATTGTTCCCCTATATGATTTTGCATAACCGGTCAGTTTGGAAGAGTTGAACCACCATGTTATGCAAGGGATGAGTGTACTATGACATCCATATCTGCTCTCTTAATATGGTTTTGAGCCTCTGTCATTTCCCCTTCAAATAGATTCATGAGCATCTACTCATAACCGCAGCATTTACAAAACTCCTGAAGTCAAAGGGTATCTCCAATTTCCACCACACAGTAGTCCAGCAACTCCCCACCATTTCCAATGGAATGTCACTGCTTGAGCAGGCCACAGAAAACTTACCTTAAGGAGTAATATGCCTGAGCTAGACGTCCCAAAATTCTGTCATCCCCCAGGACTAAAACACGAGCTGTGTGTAGTCTTTTCATCCGAGCCAAAGGTTCCATGATGCTGCCACCTGATTTCCGATGCAACTTTCCAGAGGGCTTTGTCCCTTGGCCACTGGCCCCGCTCTGGAGGAAAGCTATGCTATCTATGGGAGAGCCCCTCTTCTTCATGCATCCTTTTCTCTGGAGTCGGGAGTGTTCAGACTCAGTGCTGCAGGAGGACAGAATCTCATCACTTGCCATGGGCAGGTCTCGCTCAATTCCACTGTCGTTGGAAAGGACAGAGAAACGGGGCTGCTCACAGCAGTCAAAGTCTGATACCATATCTTGGAATTCAAAGCTATCCAGTTCTGAATTCATAGAATCCTGCTCACAGGACTGACTTGGTGACCGGAGGAAGAGTACTAGTTCTTTCCCTAAAATAAGGAGGATGGAGTGGTGACGTTTACAGCAAAGCATCACAAAACTTTGACACCCAGCCCAACTTTGTCACAACTGATGGTTAAAACTCTTATCAAAATGTCACAATCATTGCCGTTGAAGGTTATATTCCAGCTATGTAAAAGCACTCAAAAATGGTTTACAATATGGCAGAACAGATACTGTAGGAATGGTCTCAAGAGCTGCTCACAGAGGACTAAAGAGCTGCATTTAGCACCCAAGCTTGAATTTCTCATCCTGCCATTATCTGATAAGGGGTCAAACACTCACAGAGCTGGTCTTCATCTCTCCATAAATGAAAGCTGATATTGGGATTGGGTAAAGGTATGTCTGGACTTGTTTCCTCTATAGTCTTCTTGACATCTACAGGGCACAAATAAAGGTAGATAGCATGAGCCAGCAAAGAAAAAACAAATGAAGGATGGTGGAGTGAGACATTCATGGGATTTTGGGGGGAACAGATGTTCATTTTCCTTGCAGTAGCTGATGGCAAACCTTAGATTCCTACCTGTCATATAGTCACTGTGGAACAGTTAACAAAGGCAAACTCGTGGCCATTTACCATTTCTTTTAAAAAGGCAGCCATAATTTCAATAGTCCAAGACAAGTCTGTATTTTTAAGAATGAAACTTTGCAAATTTAGAGTTTAAAAGGATGTTGTAAATGTTATTCAGTACTGCTGTCTGCTGGCCAAAAACCAACATTGGGAAGTGCTTGCCTGACTAATTAACTGGACCCACATAGGCTGCATCCCTAAAAGACTTATTTGCCTCTCTACTGTCCCTCTACTGTCACTCTATTCAAGCGGACTTTAAAAGTGCCACGCAAATCAGGAATAAGCGTCCGCATGAGGCTCAGCAAAATGCGCGTTTTTAACGCACCTTCCGTCCCCATGGGAGCAGTGTTTTCTTTGCGCGCATCTTTTTCTCCCCGCCCCTGCTCTTGTTGATAGGGTGCCAGCGGGAATGGGGAGGGACTGCGCTCAGCACGGCCACAACCAGGAAGACAACCCCTGACAAGTCCAAAGGTTCTCTGTTCATCTCTCAGATCTTCCGCCCCCAAAATGGCTTCTCGTGCCGGCAAAGACAGTGGCTGCAGCTAGTGGCTGCACGATCGCTCATTCACTCTCACCACTTTCCCTGTTATTGCTGTCAAAATCCACCCCACACAGTAGCAATAATCCACCCACAGCGATTGCAACAATGTTGCAATTCTGCACAATTCTGGCTCTTTAGTTCTGAGCTTTAGAAGGGAAGCTGCTTGTGTTATTGCTGTGTGCGTAGGTGGCAATCCCCGCTCCTTTTGCCACGGAGCGTCCCCAAGGTAAATGTTGCGCGGAAAAACCGCAGTTTCCAAAAAGAGCACTGTAAGTCTTATTTAAAGGGCACTTTTTTTGTTGCGGGTTTTCCTCGTTTTGTAGCGCTGGAAGCTTGTTAAAAACCCTGGCATGGGGGCGCTCAGAGGCAAAAGAAGACTTTTAGCAGACTTTAAATTGCTTGGGGATGCATCCCTAATGTATCTAAATGGTACAATGTACATAAATACTAAAGAATTTCAGCAAACTCAAAAACCAGATTGTCCCTCAAAACCTTATGAAGGTCCAAAGATCTGAGTGAAGAGGTATTCTTTTAGCATCCTGCAAAGCTGATAGCCAAAACAGAACATAAGAAAATAAATGTTCCGTCAAGTTACTAGGCCACAAACTATTTGTTTAGGGCTTTGCCTCATGACTGCATTACATTAAATTTGGCTTCGAAAGTAGTTCACAGAGAACAGGTAGAACATGATTCCAGGGCTTTTCATCATCTGTAGCCCAGTTACATAATCCTCCACTCTAGAATTAAAATTGGCCCTATCAGAACTGCCACTCTGAACAGCTCTCAAAATAGATTTTTTTCTTACTAAATCTTCCAGCTAGATATCATTGTTGTTATTAATATTAATTGTTTGAGTGTAAGGTTTTAAACTGAATTGAGAAATTAATTGGGTCCAAAATGTTTAATAACTGGACTTGATAAGTTTATGTTTTATGTTGATTGTTCTGTTTTAGCAATTTTGTTTGTTTGATTGAATTAAAAAGATTATTCAATTAGCATATTTTAATGCAATTATACTGTTCAACTTGTTTTAATGTTTAAATACATTTTAATAATGAAGCTAAAATAGAGAATATGAGAGAGAGATGAATTAAATAACATTGGTCCCTTTGGATATGCAGCCAGATATACAAACAAGAAGCATACTTTCAATACTATCTTCACCCATATCAATGTCCTAATTCACTGGTGCAGTGTATTTTTTCATATGCTGAAGCCCTGGCAGCTCAACAGTTCCATAGGCAATCCCAAATATATCTCAGGAATGAACCACAGAGCCATACCTTTTTCTGAAGAGCTTAGTAATGCACTGTAGATTTTCCCCAGTTCATCAACGTATTGACTGTATTCTCCATTCATATCCCCTCCTGTGCGCTCAGCAGCTGCCATCACTTGCTGAAAATAATGCTCTGTCACATCTAGGGGCTTTGCCTGTCAGTGAGAAGAAACAATTATTGCTGGAATGAAGTTCAGAGACACGGCTTTGTTTGTTTAAGCAGATTTCTATCATACCACGCGGCTGTATTTAACTTTGGAAAACAGGTTTGCCACCAGGAAAGCGTGAAATATGAACATATGGGATAGTCTGTGAACCTGCAGTACCTGCTAGCATGCTTGTCAAGCGTGCTTTTGTCTCTGAATGACTGAATAATATTAGTGACTCTAGCAACTGTTCATTTCAGTTTAAAAAAAAACCTAGGAAAAGTGTGTATACATAGAATATGAATCTAGGGTAAGTCTCCAAAGTTACATCCATCTCTTAGGATTTCTTCCACATGGACGTCCAATGGACTAGTTCATGGCCAGCAGCATAGTGATTCTTCTAGGTGAGCATAAAAAACCCACCCAGATGGCAAAAACTCATTTCATCCTTTCAGTTGGGTTTAGACTCAGCCTAAGCGACCTTAGAACTGTCATGGGCTTTAATACAACCCTCCTCTGTCCTTGGAGTGATAAAATAAAGAACTGTTTTGCATGATATGCAAGTAAATGCCGATCAGAAGTAAAGTGTTAGTACTTTGTGCTTGGCTATCCTCCCAGAATAATAGGCATTGCAACAGTAATCTTTCTCAACAGCTGCGACACAACTGACAGGACCAAAGATAAAAAAGGAAAATAATTTGCCCAGAGCCTCGCAAATGCTTTCTGTGTCCCAAAGCAGGCTGTTCCCAGGCAGCAACACACCACTGCCAGATCTAAAGAAGATCTCATGGTTGCCTCTTTCCACCCACCATAGGCAGGAGGCGACCACTGACTTATCTAATGTGTCTGCCAGCTTGTTTCATTATAATCCCACTTGGAAGTCAATCAAATGCCCTCCCATTTGCCTTTGCTGTTTTCTGTGCACTTGGCTGGCTTCTAGCTAGCTACAAGTAGGATTCTAACAAAACAAGCTGGCAGATAACCACACAAGTACCATATTATGGATAATCCAGCATCACTGCCAGGTTTCCCATAATAGTGATATCACAAGATATCATCTCACTATCCTGGAACTATATTGGAATCCTGCAATTACATCTGGCATTCCAAATAGAATCTCAAGAGAATTTTGGGGCTTTGCCCACAATCTGGAGGCATCCACAGTTTTTATATTTCTTCTACATGGTATAATCCTATATATAATTATATATTTCATAATACTGATGGCACTGGCAGATCTGAACCACTAGGGTTTGTGGGGACTTCTGAGACTTCTGGATGCTTATCTTTGGCTGCAGTCTTGTGTTCTCAGAAACTAGATTCCAAGTGGCATTCATGTTGTTGTTTTTCTTAGGACTTTCTTACTTGATCATCCTAAATTTGGATAAAACCAGCATGGGGTCTATTTCACTAAAGCTGTGTTCATATCTAAATCCAGTTTCAGAGCAAAGTAGCACACTAGCAAAGTAACAAGTTGTTTGGATTTTGACTTTATCTCAGAAAACCAACCTTTGGGTTAGATAATGTGGAAAGAAAATGACAAGATTATTAATAAAACATTGTTAAACTTTTGTCCTTTTGCTGCCAAATTAGTCATAGCAGGAGCATGGAAAAATTCCCAAAAAATTAACATTAGACAATTGGTACAGTAGACTTTGGGCATTTGCCAGGCAAGAGCTCATAACTTACCCAAACCAAATAATGCAAAGCCTCTCTCAAAAAAAGATCCTTTCTAGAGGTATAGTTTCTTTTGATATCAGAATCACCTAACTTAAGAGTAAAATGTATTCCCTTCTCTGTCACTAATGCAATTTATAGTTGTATGAATAGAATATTTTGAATTACAAAGTACGGATGGACAGACAGATGGATGGATGTTTGAGCTGAATTGTTATTGTTAATTGTTCTTGTTTATTCCAGTTTATTATTGTTATTAAATTCATTTAACTTAAAGAATTCTTAATATAAAAAAGAAATCAAGCCACCTTGTAACCAAACCCAATCAAAGAAAGCAACCCTTTGCAACATGTCTCTGACCTCTTTACAGTACCTGAAGAATGCTCCACAGGTTCCTGACATCCTGCTGTTCCTTCTGTAGTGTTTGAAATGCACGTTCTATCACGTACAGCATGCAGGATTTAGCACACTGAGACATCTGAACAGCTTTTATTTCATTAATGAGTGCACGGCATACAGCCTCGGAGAGCAAATCCGGATCTGCAAACATGAAAACTCTGGGAAAAAAATAGTTAATGTTACATAATTGGGTAGAACCCACATATGCAGCACTATGGCCTGAAGAAACAGAATTCATACTGAAACTGAAAAGTTATGGCAGCCCCTTAATTCACTGTCTGTCCCGCAAGCTGCAAAATTCAAAAATCTGCTGAAATATAGAGGCTTGAATACCTGAAGTGGTTAGCTTTAGTAATATCTCTTAATACGGTCTCTTTTTTTCTGCACATCTAAGAAGAGCTAATTCTTCACCTACTCACATTGTACAGCTGAACTAAACCCTGGAAGAAAAACTGGATATCTGCTCAAGAAAACTCTAGTTAACATACAAGAGGGAGCAGCTGTAGCTCAATGGTAGAGCAAACCGCCTGGAGAGCAAAGGGTTGCCATTTCACTCCCCAGTCCCTCCCCAGAAGTAGGCGATGGCAAATCACTTCTGTATCTTTGCCAAGAGAACTGCATGGAGGTGCCTATGCAATCAGCCAGGAGATGGCCACATCTCAGTGGAACTCCACAACAACAACAGAACAAGGAAGCTTCACACATTATAAGTACAGGTATACACAAGCTATTAGAAACCTACTAGGGAAAGAAAAAACAAGGATTAGTGAACAAAAATAGTTGAATTCCATTTAGTGGGCAAGGTGTCCCTTACTTGATTTATTTCCTCTTATTTAGAACTCCCTCAAATGATTCGTCAGAGTGAATTGCACAAATTTTTTATTTTTTTTTGCTTCTCCTTGAGGCTTCACATCTCTAGTTTGGATGTGTTTGAGAGAAAAATGGATACACCAAATACTATTCTGCCATTGAAAGCCAGAGAGAGAACGCAACACTGATATTACTAATGTGCTAATATTTTGTATATTTTTGGTGGCTCCTGGAATGAACGTACTGACTGGAGCCGCAATAATAATTTTGTTTCCCCCTTTTCAGTGCTTTAGGCACCACCAGTTGCTTAATATTAGGACCGCCATTACTTCAGTTCTACAGGGGATGCAAATGATCACATCCAATAGATGGTAAGGTGACCTTCCAACACAGTAAGCAGCCAAAGTAGGGAGGAAATACTGTGTTATTGGATGGGCAAATCCCTGCTCTCTTGGTAGCAGATATCAGAGCCTGTAATTATGCTTATTGCAAATATAACAAAGCCAGTTTCAAAAGATTCAAAACAACCCTGTGACCTCAGTGAAGAAGACCCAGGAACTGTTACTGTTTTAGTATGTTGATTTTAAATTTGCTTTTTATTGTTATAACCCACCCTGAGACCTTCAGGTATATGGTGAGGGGGGCAGGAGAAGGAGGAGAAGGAGAAGAAGGATTGACTCAAAGCAGCTGACAAAGCTTTTCTTCTCTCCACAACAGAACACTCTGTGAGGTAGGTGGGGCTGTGAGAGCTCAGAGAAGAGCTGTGACTAGCCCAAGGTCACCCAGCTGGCTTCATGGGGGAGGGTGGAGTCGAACTTGGTATCCCAGATAAGAGTCTGGCCCCCTAACCACTAGACCAAACTGGATAAAAATCCAGATACATAATTAAATAGATAAACAAATGAACAAGCATGCATTTATCAAGCTTCTAACCATCCGAAACACCAGACTACCTGATATGGATGTGGGACAGTTTTCACAAACTTAAAAATAATACTTTTGGACCGATACCTTTTGTAACATCACAAGTTTTTCAGGTATGTTTTAAAAAAACACAAATGCACGTTCATGCACCATTGACATTTGGCTGATGTGATATACTGCATGGAGCACCAAAATATATGAAGTTTGTTACACATTCCACTGACGTCATTTACCATACATAGGTTCTAGATTCTAGCAACTGGAACCAGAACCTCTTGCAGTTTGATAGTAAAAGGTCTGATATCATAAAAATAATTTGTGTGAAACATCATTGCTCCACAGATACGTTGAGTGTAGATACATAGATGTTTCTTTTTTTCCTTTTTGGTAAGTTTTCCTTTGTGTTGCTGCTCTACTTTCAGTATTTCTAGAACCCCTGGGAAATGCTGGGAATGCCAAAGTGTAACACATGGATACATTTATTACTGGATATCTTTAAGACAAGTTAAAAATTCAGCACTTACTTTTCTTGATAAGGGAACGAGTCATTCTTGAGCCTTTGCTCTGCAGAAACCATTCTTTGATACAACACTCCTAACAGATATAAATAAATACATGTACAGCAATCAAAGTTTAAAGACCAATGGTTGACTTTTGAGTTACTAACTTCACAATTGATAATACAGTCATTAAATGAAGTCAATATCTTGGTGATGTAAAGTGCGTAATCCATGTAAGAGTCCTTAAACAGTTTTAGACCCTCATATTGCACAACAGTTTAAAGTAAATTTTTTCCATATATTTCATCAGCCACAGGTTTCATGGTATCAAGGCCAATGTCTTACATGGAAGTGCTTTGTTTTGACTATACTTTTGTGTTGTTTATTGCAAAGTAAGGTAGTCTGAAAGAGAAGCTGGGCAACGTGAACCCATTTCCAGGACATGTACATGAAGCTGGTACGTGCTTTTTTCACTATCATGAGAGTGGATAAAGATGTGATTTCCTAAAACATAGCAGATATTTAAGTAGAGGATTTATTGCATACAAAATGGCTCACAATTTTCACCGAGTGGAAACACATGCAAATACCTATGGTTATCAACAGGGTCCATATGGCCCTGCCAGGGAGTCATGCCGTGGTTCTAAGGGACTATAGGTGGTCAGAATAGCCAATCAGCCCCCCTCAAGCCCCTATCTAGCCAAGAAATTCACACATACACAGTTCTACCATAAAGCAGGTTCTTCCATTTATTGAGCTAACAGCAGACGACAAGGAATGGGGACAAGACTATTTCTAGGATGGATTGTTATCTGGTTCCCAGAGACTAAGGCCAGTCTGGAGTGAAATTAGAAACAACTAAGGTGGTCTGCAAGGAAACGCAGGATACAGCAGAAGGCCAGGAGAGAAAGCCTTGTGTGAGTGACAGCAAACTATGGCTGGGCAGTGGCTCTCAAAGAGGTAAATAATGGAACATTAGGAGGCCACAGTAAATGACAGTGTCTATGAAGGCTCGGGAACAACAGAGATAAACAAAACTATAAAGTAAGGCTGAGAAACATAGGTTTAGGGAGAGAGAAGTCTCATTTCAGAGCTTTTTGTTCTTTCACTAGCAAGGCGAGATATCTCCCATGAAGAAAATTCACTTAAATGATCTAAGGCCTAGCTCCAGTCTGACTTCAATTCCTCTATTTGTACTGTTTTTCTCACACTCAGGTACCCATTACAAAGTGCAGATTAAAGAACAAAGAAAGTAAACAAGTAAAGTGTTCTCTAAGCAAAGGACTGATTATTTTTACTTCATAAAGGAACAAAACTGGAACTAGACTAAGCTTATCAGGAATGATTCACTATTTGGCAGTGTTCTTGCAGGGTGCAGTATACAGGCAGTAACTGGAAGCCTTAATTTTTTTACTTCATCTTCCTTGACCCTTCCTCTCAATGGCCATGGCAATTTTTTCAAATGCTACATTTGTCTTGAAGGAAATGGCTGTGCAGTTCAACTGCAGCGTCTCCCATCCTTCAGCTTCTGTGTCATGGTATTTTGTTTAAGCTTATGTCTGCCTTCTAGATATAGTTTATTGGAAAGGGGCAGTTGCCTCATCACCATCTCTTTTTCCCAGTTTTGTTCTATTGGGACATTTCCTTTTCTTTTTGCTTGTAAATAAAATCTCTGTGCACTGGGAAACCCCTAGGATCTTTCGGATATAACACACAGGTCCTGTCCTGATGTGCCACTATGCTGGGTTGCCTCATATATTTGTGGGAACCTCGCTATAGACCCACTCCCCACACACACACACACACTGAAAATGCAATAAAACCTATTGCTGGAAAACCCAGATGGTTGCAGGTTTTCCAGCCATAGCATGTTTACTTACCTTCTGCATGGAGCCACCATGATTGTTCTGCCAGCATGTATGCATGGTGGCCAAAACAAGTGTTCGCTAGGGGTGCGCACAGTGCAGTTTTTTGGATTTTGATTAGATTTGAATGGAATATCCAGAAATTCATTTCAATTCAAATCTTTAAAATTCAAATTTACCCAAATTCAATTCGAATTAAGAAAAGACAAAAAAACTTGTACCGGACATTAAGAGACTAGAAAACGAAGTGAAAAGAAAACCATTCAAGAGATTGCATAAGAAACTTTAAAGTCTTACAAAGGGAATTATCAATGATAGAAATACAAGAGATGGAAAAGAACTTAAGATATTTAAAACAAAGAAATTTTCAATATGCAAATAAACCAGGGAAATGGCTGGCTTAAAAGCTAAAGAAAGAGAGAACTAAGAGTTGGATTTTAAAATTGAAATCAGGAGACCAAGAAACAACATCCAATATTAAAATAAAGCGAATTATGCATTCATTTTACCAAGAACTTTATAAAAAGTCAGAGGTAAATGAATATGATATTAATAACTACCTAAATGAACAAAATCTGTCACAGCTGACACAACAACAAAAGGATCTGCTGAACGCACAGATAACGTCAAGAGAATTAGAGGAAATGATTAAAAAGTCATTCAAATTCTTGATTCGAATTTGCACTTACGAATCTTGACAACATTCATATGTGCCCATACGCATCATTACACAACTCATACATATCCTTACACATCTGTATGCATCCCATTGTTATCCCGTATGCAACGAGTTTTTGTCCTGTACGGAACTGTACAAATGCGTACGGATGCAGGAAAAATGCATACGTGCAAGTATGCATCTCGTATGAACCAATACACATATGAATGTCCAAATAGTTTGAACAAATGGATTTGAAATTCTAAAATTCATTTGAATGTTTAAATTTGAATTTATGGACATTCAATCGAATTTCAAATGTCTTTTCATATTTGTGCACATCCCTAATGCATGTGTGGAGGTGATGGTGAGCACATGTAGGCATTTTGGATGCCCAAATGCTGGATGCACACGTCAGTTAAAGTGTGCAGAAACAGCATGAACTGTTGCGTTGTCTAGCTAGGAGACGGTAATCACGTGGAGAGGATTTCCCACATTATTGCCTCCTAGAGGGATATCTGGCTGCTGACTGGAGGCAGCCACAGACCAGTCCCTCCTGCCTCTTTAAGCACCAAAGAAATGAATGCAACATAACAAAATGAACATAGTCTGTTAGATACCTGGTCGTGTCCGCTCCAGCTTTAGCCGTTGAGCATAATCCAGGCCAATGGTGCAATAAGGCTTGGGCAGAGTGAGCAACTTCTTGCATACATTGTACATTCTCTCATACAAATCATCAGGAATGCAAGGCACCTGAAGCAACAAAGGGAAAAGAAGTTTGAGTTGAGGTCATTTAAGTACTGGACTTTAGGTTCGAGAAGATTACTGTTCAGCTAGAAGAACAACAAAACACTACACTGCTGAAAACCAGTAGCCCAGTTCAGTGTTGGTATCAGAGGAAAAGCTTCTCTCAAAATCCATTCTAAGCAGAATGATGCATGCCTGCTGTTTAATGGAATTGGGACTTAACACTCCAGGAAATTGTTTCATTAAAACCCATATGCTTCCTTCGGCAGAACAGGTGCAGGCTTAGATTGTCACAGGTGCCTAAACAGTGCTGAAAATAATAATCTCTCTCCTCCAATTTTAATTTCCAGAAGTGAAAAAGCAGCAAACCTGAATATTGTAGTGAATATCAATACATATATTCAGGCTGTCTTCAGACTGTGAATCAAGTGTTTAGTTATTAATATTAGGCAGATTTTGCACCCTGAACTAGGAACCTAAATGAGGAGGAAACTATAACAAAGCTGAATGAGTTGTCAGATATTTGGTGTATTGGAAACAGGCGTATGCAAAAAGAATTCAAATTGAAAGGAAGAAGCATAAAAGGTTCCTCCTGCTCATCTTCACTGATTTATTTTAAACAGTACTTTCCCTACTGGACAAATATTTCAAGATGCTTATTCTCTTTCCAGTTTTACATGTTTAATATTGAAGCTTTTTTCCTAGTACAAAAGCAATGGACAACACAGAGGAGAAGTAGCCCAGTGCAAAGCTTAATTGACTGTGGATCTTACAAATTATTTTTGTAATAGCAAGGTTCCGTCTGAAACCATGCAAAGACCAGAGGCCTTTTCGCACACGGGGTTTTGGAACGCTTGGAAGACAGCCCAGAACGTGACATTCGCATTTCCGAGGCCGGGTTCGCATCCCAGGCCGTTCCGGGCTGTCTTCCAAGTGTTCCAGATGCAGAGCACTTTAAAGTGCTCTGCATCAGTCCGTGTGCGTTTGAAGCACCCCAGGCCGTTCGGGGAGGGAAGCGTTCACACATACAGCCGGCACGAATCGGGGCAAGTGGCCTGACAGCGCTGCCCGCCCCTGGGTGCTCACACCCAATGGCAGGCAGCCTTGCAGGCC
>MTQE01002208.1:49451598-49462832 GCA_014337955.1 Aspidoscelis marmoratus | reverse complement strand
AAAAAAAAAAAAAAAAGCTTCCTGTCATAAAGATCATGTGAGGGAAAAGGCATTCACAGCACCACAACCCTAAAAATCAATGTTCTTGTTCAGACCAAAGATGCCCCACAAATATAAGCAACCCCAAAAGAGGGAAATATCAGAGTATGATTGGCTACATGTATGAAGCTTTATGAGTTTGGTAAAAGAAAGAAATAAGAAAAACAGAGCAAAGATCACAACAGTTCTACAGACAGGAAATTAAGGCAGAGATTTTAGAGCAATTCTGTGCTTGCTGGTAGGGTTAGGGTTAAACTGGACAAGAGAGGTCCTGTCCACAGACCAGGAGGCCCCCAAATAGAGGGCTAATCTGGTAAAGTAGATCTCCTTAAAGAGGTCTACAGGTGTACTTTGAGGTGGTATACTGGATCATAGAGGTGTACAGACAGCACATCTCCACAGTCCAATTATACCACAGGACTCATTGTACCAGCACAACAAAATGCACTGTTGCAATGAGTCCCCCTGGCCTTCAGAGTTCTCAGAGATTCCCATGGTAGCTCCAAAGCTGGTGCAAGATTCACAGCCACTGTGGGCGCTGGAATGGAATAGGATGTTCCAGTTTGGAGGACCAGAAAGAACTTCGCATTTAAAATGGAGCAAGGGGCATGTCTGGAGACACCCTATGAGTCCAGCACTATAACCACAAGACCAAACTGGCTCTGCCCTTGTGGGACCTGACTGACTCCATCCAGTCTACTTGGTCCAGTCTACTAAAGGTCTACTAAACTTATCAGAATCAAGACAGACAAAAGAAAAAGACTTTTTTTCATCCTTTAGTATTCATTACCACAAGATGTGTTATTACCAGTTAATGATGGGCAAGGCTATTAGAAGCTATTAGCCTTGATAATTCTGTGACTTTCTCTGACATAGGAGGCAATACCCTTCTTAAGTTCACTATGTTTCCAAAGCTCCACATCTTTTGTTTCCAGTCTATGGGTATTTCTTACCCTTTCCAGTTCTTTCACCAAAATTCTGATCAAGACAACTCCATTGCTAGGATTTCTATCAATTTTCTTGTGCAAGGTCCATCGCAGCATCCCTATGGAACCAAAGGCAAAGGAGGTCTTTACATTTAAGTGAGTTAGGAATCAATAAACTGCAGTTAAAGTAGACAACAGAAAACTGGATCCTAAAGAAGGAATCTCTTTATTTAGGAGGTATAGGTAGTAAGCTGGACCAGAAGGTTCACCATCCAAAATAACCTATCCCACATCATGGCACATTCAGAAGAGGAATTTTTCTTCCACAATAACTAACTTTGGCTATGGTCACACCTTCACTTTAAACCTTCTTCGGTCCATCTTCAAATCTGACTGCTCACATCTTTTCATTTCTATACATTAAATCCATGGACTTTCCATTCAGGAAAATCCAAATGGAGGCTGGACAGTCTACAAATCGACCTTTTCTAGCACAGAATGTTTAGGAGAGAGGGAAGGAGCAGACTGGGTGTGAACAATCCCACTTCTAAACAACTTCAGAGGCACCTCAGAGATGCTTCCCCCCCCTTCTTTTTCTGTATCTTATCACAGCCTTCAGTCTTTTCTGCAGTTACTGGTCTTATTCTGGATTAGTGAATCCAGATTAGCTTCATTCAGATCAACCACAGGGAGAAGCATCAGCATTAAATGGGCTGGATGGCAGCAAGGCATGCTAAGGAGTGACACTATGCAGATGCCTAAGTTTTGTTGAGTATCAGAAGCACCTCCCATATCCAATGCAATTGGCCCATGTCCCTGTCAATCAAATGTTGCATCTGAGTAGCAGAAACAAGGTGTTGTCATAGGCACTGCAAAGAAACCACTGCTGTCAATACGGCCATTGTTTAAAGGGACTGTGAAGGTGTCTTCACAGTCTCCCCAACACAGTACATGTTCCTTGATGCCATGCCCCCATGATCTCGTAGTTCTGTTCTATGTGTGAATCCCCCTTCTTTGATCCAAATCAGACAACATTAGCAAGGATGAGATACTGATTTATCAGGTTCACCACTAATTGGGATTACTGCACCCTTAGTATAGATCTGATCCAGATTGCCATTAGCCCTGTGCAGATGATGTGGATTAAGAGTCTTTTTGATCCAGATTATCAGGTAAATGCAGAAAGGACCTTAAGTTTTCTCTGGAACTCTTTCTTAGTGAATCAGAGGCTTTCAGTAACTAACAGAGAGCGCTTATCTAGTATTGTGAACTGTTTTCTCCACTCCTAAGCATTCCTTTGAACTTTCCACATATGACTGAAAATTGGGAGTATGTTGTTTGTCCTTAGTAAAAAGTGAAGAATATACTATTTCACTTCTTTCTCTTTGTCTCGACAAACTGCAGCAGGAGAGAGAGGAGGGCAACTTGCAAAACCAGACAAGTCTAAAGTCTCACAGTTTAATACAGGATTATTATGTCAGGATATGATTCAGAGGTCTTAGTATTTTCTGATAAAGCCTGAACTCTGATAAGAGAACAGTTTTTCTTGAAGGCTAATTTAAAAAGAAAATGTGACGTGAATGGGCCAGTGTCTTCAGTACTATAGGAAGTAAGTTTTAATTTATCCTCCTTCATGCTCTTTTTTTCTTTAGTTTATCAGCTGGAGGTTCACCTTTTATTTATTATAGGTTTAAGTCTGACGCAGGAACTTTGAGTTCCATGTATTTGTGATTAAGATGGATTTATGAAGATAATAGAAAAGGTTTTGATTACTGTTAGCTTAAGCTAGCTTCATCTAAGTTTGGAGAGTCAGGGAGAAAGGGCCTGAATGCTGAGATACAGCAGACAATATTTCTGTCTGATGTATTCATCTGAGCCAGTGATGAATTATTGCAACACTTACAGATGTGTTGTCATGAGTTAAAAGAAGAAGAAGAAGAAGAAGAAAGTTGGCTTTTCTACCTGACTTTTCTCACCCGTTTAAGGGGACTCAAAGTGGCTGACAAAGCTTTCTGTTCTTCTCCCCACAACAGAACAGACTGACGAGCTCAAGGCCACCCAGTTATCTAGATAAATTCATATTTTCCCACTGCTATTAAAAAAAAAGATTGTGTTTAAAAAAAGAACAGTGTTCAATCCTAGCCAGTTGACAGTCAATTTTATTTCAGGTAAAAGTCTTTCCACTGACTTAGCAGCTGAAGACTTTTAACTAGAGACACTAGGAGTTAAGCATGAAGTCTTCAATCTTGGATAAAAATCTCTTTGTTATGTCTGACATAGGCCTCCTTCTTTCAATTTACTTTATCCCCTGGATGCAGATCTCTCCATGTTTTTCATCCTGCACCTGTCAAACACTTATAAATGAATGCCTCTAAAATGCCAGCCCAGAAACTCAAAAAAGATTTATCTACTCTGTCTTGCACTGGGCAAGGGATTTGAGGACAAACTACATAACTTCTCAGGAGCTCATTACATTTCTAATGTGTAGGGTTAGTTGGATCTTACCCCTCTCACTCTGGAAGGCTGGATGATGGCCATCAAGTTCCCGAAGGAGGGCATGAACGCTTCGGAGAAAGTCTGATTCAACCTCTTGAAGGTGTAAAGAAACACAATGTAAAGGATTAAGACCATTCCTTATAGCTACAGTAGAGGATTTCTATAGCCCAGCATTAGAGGTTTGTGTTGTTGTTTTCCAAGCTGGATCTTATTTTGCACTGATGATGCTACCTTGTATTATGGGAAAACATCTGCAGCAATAAGATGTAGATCAGATAACTCAATGCAACACTATTCATTATTGACCTTTTGTATACTTTCAGACATATAGGAGATACAAACACCTTTCAGAAGGATAATACTAGCAGTACTCTACTAATGCTGAAAACAGGGATGTACATGAATGTTCTAAAATTTAAACATTCAAATGAATTTTGAATGTTCCAAAACATTCATTCGAATGATTTGAAACATTTGAATGTACACATACAAATATACACATATGAATGTACACATACATATCCGTATGCATCTCATATGTATCTGCATGCATTTGCATACGAAATGCATCTCATATGTATCTGCATGCATTTGCGTACGAAATGTTGTCAACATCCATATCTTCAGATTTGAATCTAACATTTGAACAGATAGATTCGATCCAAATTGGATTTTGTTGCATTTGGATTCTAAGCATTCGAATCAAATTGAATATTTTGACGTTCAATTTGAATAGAATTTGAATGCCAAAAAAACTATCCATGCACATCCCTGGCTGAAAACTCTTATCTGATGCATATTGCCAATTATTGCAGCAAAGAAGATCAGTATATAATAATTGTAGCAAAACAATAAAATTTGCTCCTTGTTACTTGTGTGGTTTTATTTACCATGCGCACTATAGATCTCCAAGGAAGGATCTCTGACTCCTCCTTGCTATTCATGAGGAAGAATGGCACCAAAATGTGGTTTTTTTTTCAGATTTAAGGCTCCTAGAAAATCCTGTTTTCCGCCTTTCTATCTATTCACAAGTGTCAAGATCTGTATCTTTAGACAGAATCTTAATCTCATGAATATTGAGGGGATTACTATAGTTCAGAAACATCTGGTTACTCTTGCATTAATAGTGCTGATGTTAAGGCTGTGTCACCCCAATAATCAGAAGAAGGTACCCACTACCGCTTCATATCTATTGTCAGTAGCTCTGGGAGCCTCATGGCAACTGCACCAGCCCCTCTACCAGCATGATTGCCCTCCAAGGCTCATCTTGTGCTGGGTGCTTTTGCCCCTTCCCCTGTAGGTGCTGCTAAAAGCGATGCCTCCGTGTTCTGAAATGGAGACACAGATGGTGCCATGGATTGGGGTTCCTCCCCCATCTACCCAGACCGGATCCACCTCCTTTGGAAGTTGAGAGATAATCTAAGAGTGTGGAAAGAGAAAGATACTGCCTATACATAGTATAAAGGTAAAATAGGATTGTTTTTCATACTTTCACTAAAGGTGGCATGCAACATTCTTGCCCTAACACAGCCCTATCAAGTTTATTCTTGCTTACATAAGCCAGTTTGGTATAGTGGTTAACCACAAAAAAGAAACCTGGGAAACTAATATTTAAATCCTCACTCAGCCATGAAGTCATTGCCTCTCATCCTGCTTTTGCTGTTGCCCTAGTCGGTCCCTTGAATGCAGCAGTACCAGCGATTCAAGCTGGACTAACATAGTTGACATTTCAGGCCCAGCAATGCCAGAGATTAATGGTGTAACAGAGCAGACAATGCTTTCATAGACTGATTCACAATCCGCTGATTCAGTCAAGACAGAGGTAGTAGAGAATATTGTGTCCCAGAAGTTCATGGGAAGCATGGTTAAGGCCATCTGAGGTTATGTCCATCTTGTCTGCAACCTGTTCTTACAGTGGAGCCTACCAGCAGAACATGAGCCTACAGCTTGCTCTGCTTGCAGTATCCCGGCATCTATAAACCTCTTTCTTAAATCTTTTCGGCAGTGTACTGATTGTCAGTGACTTTTTCACTGGCGCTTCCCGGTGCACTGCCCAAAAGCTCCTCCCTTGCTGCGTTCTTGGGTGTATTTTCCATATGCCCTTGACTATCCCATAGTTTGGGATAGCCAAAGCAGTCCACTCATGGACTCCTTTGAAAAGATTTCCTGCAGAACCAGGACAGATTGACATTTTGGCACCCTATCCTGGTCTATGGCTTCATCCAGTGTGAACAAAGTATACAAAGGCAGGGGTGGGTGGTGGGGTTTGCATCTATCCACACAGCCTGCAGAAGGAAGGTTCCTCGGACCCCTCCATGGGCCAGGACAATAGCGTGCATGGAAAGGACCTTCATTTGAGAAACTAAGCCTTAGCCACAATATGGCCCCATCCAGATGGGGGGAATTTAGCACCATTATGGCACGACTATGGTGGGTAGGGGTATCTGACATATCTGAAGCAATCCCACCATAACCCTACCTCCCCCCACCCCAAAAATGTACTAAATATTATTGCTGGAAAACCGAGTGCTGGTCACAGGTTTTCCAGCAATATCAGTTTTCTAGCCACCTACTTACTTTCTGGATTGAGCTGCTATCCTAACTCCATCCACCACGCATGCACAGAGGCCAAAACAGGCATCCATGCATGTGCAGAAGCACCAACAAGCATATCCAGGTATTCAGGACAACTGAATGTCCAGGTACGCATGTCAGGCTGCCTCCAGACTGGCAGAATAAATCCGCAGTTAAATGTAAAAGCGCAGTATACTTCCTGTGCAGCGACAACCGGGCGTCCCAACTGGAGAGGGAGCTCTGTAGCTTCCCCATCAGAGCTGCAAGAATTGGGGAGGTGCATGCCATCACTCAGATTGAGGCAGCCATTCAAATTTTGAGCTGCCCTTCCTGCTTTGCTGGCATCTCGTCTCCCTCGCTCACCCTCCTGCCAGTATTGGCCTGAAGCTCCAGATTTTCTTTATACTCCCCAGCAAGTGTCCTCAATGCACATTTCCTATTGTATAATGTGACGCCACAACGATCAGTTGATCATCGTGTGTGATGACTCAATCAGCACTGCACATTCCAATGCACAGTATAAATGTGTCTGGACACAGCCTCATTTAAAACACACAAAGACAGTGCTAACTGTGGCACCGTCAAGCTAGGATGTAGTAATTGTGTGGGGAAGATATCCCACATTACTGGCTCCTAGCAGGATATCCAGCCATCATCTGGAGCTATCCTAAGTTTCTTCCAATTTAAGTTACTAAAAAGCCTTTTTAATGTGCTTGAATTTCCTGGACGGGATTAGAAACACTACCCCATTACCTCTTTGAATTGGGTTGCTATGGTGGTGAGAGACACTTAATTCTTACAATCAGGATTTCTCATGCTTAATTAATAACACAAACCTGAGCTCTCCATGCCCGGGGCAAGAATGAAACTGAGGTTGTTTGCACTTCTTGGTTAACAGTGTAAGCAGAAGGGCTGGTTTCCCTCAGCATGGCCTTGAGTCCTCAGTCGCTTCTACAAAACAAGATGGCGGCATCCAGGGCTTAAAATCTATGCTACTCGCAGCAGGTGTCAGTCCGTTTCCAGAGGGAAAGCTGTGTTAGGCTGTTCCTGGGGGCAAAGCAGCAAAATATCTTGCATTATTTTTAGAAACTCACAGCTTTTACGTAACAACAAGAGCTCATTTCAGATGGTTTTGTCTCTGAAAAGTAAAGGCTTATTTTGTGTTTTGTCATAAGATTCCATAAAATATAGAGAAAGAAATCACCTGGTTTTCACTTCATAAAGCACACTATAGTTTAAATATTCTGTAGGGCAGTTTTGTAATAGCAACAGGCTAAATTGCTGCCCAGGGCTGATGGGAAATCTACTCCAAAACAGACAGAGGACACCAAACTAGTGAAATACTATTGGTGTACTCAGTGATGTTCTGCCTATTAAGAATATTCGTCAGACTTATGGTGCGTCTTCAGATATGTTTCCTAAATTTATATTTCTATGCAAATGTCACCCAGGGCAAAACCTCAGACAGAAAGGGCCTGGTCACAACTTCACTTTAAACCTTCTTCTGTCCACTTTCATTTCTATCCATTTTATTTGCGGATTTTCCTTTCAGGACAGTCCAAATGGAGGGTGGAAAGTTCACAAATAAAAAGGATAGGGATGAAAAAGAGTGAGCAGTCAGACCTGAAGATGGACTGAAAAGGGTTTAAAACGGAGGAGTGATCACGGCCTTAAGCCAGCAAGGAGAGGTCAGCTCACCCACCGTGCTGCCATCTTTGTCTCTTTTCCAGACCCAGCCATTCCTGTGGCTTTTATTACAGCTGCAGCATTTCTCTTGTTTATTACTGATAGTGTTTTGCTGGGAACCATTAGTTGTTAGAGAACTCAAGGCTGTACTAGTGGGACCATAATCTGAGCTGTGAAGAAGAAGAGCTGGCTTTTCTACCCTGCTTTTCTCAGCTGACAAATCTTTTCTTCTTCTCCCCACAACAGAACACCCTGTGAGGTAGGTGGGGCTGTGAGAGATCAGAAGAGAGCTGTGACTCACCAAAGGTCACTCAGCTGGCTTCATGGGGGCAGGCAGAATCAAACCCAGTATTCCTAGATAGGAGTCTGGCTCCCTAACCACTAGACCAAATTGGCTAGATGAGAACTAGATGGGGAAAGTCAGGGATGATGTTTGATACATCCACAGAGCAACATTGCAGTTTTTGTGGTCTTTTATCAAACAAAGCTTGCTAGCATGGTTAAAGCTTGGGGAAGTGACTCTGACAGGGAGTCTGGGAGAAAAAGGAAAGTCCCACTTACTCGGTATATTACCCTTTATATGAGGAAAACTGAAGAGTCAACAGCAACAGACAGCATCAAGGCAGCAACATGTTCATGGCTTGCTGGAATGCCTTCAGATTTTCTCCAAACAATACATCTCTGCCATGTGGGAACACACCCAGGATAAACTTGATCTACTGGTACCAGCAAATACCTGCAAATATTTGCAAGAAACAGAAAGCGTCACACATCAGTTCCCCATGGTCCAAAATTTCCATCTTCTACCTTATTTCTTTCTCTTGTGGAAAACAAAGGACAGGAAATTGGTGCTGTGTTCACACCTAAGGTTTAATCCAGCTTCAGTCCACTTTCAGAGCAAGGGCGTGTCCGCATGGAGTTAAAAAAAAGCAGAGTGGAAGCGAGACAGCTTAACACAAATCTTAATTTGCACACACACACACACACGGATAGACAGGGGAATCCCTCCTCCTCCCCTCCCTCCTCCAGCCTGTGGTGAAAGCTCCTTGTCTCCCTCCTTTCACCCTATCAGTTGGGTGTGTGTGAAAAAGGAGGCAGATATGGAGGTTTCACCACACTCAAATCCTGTCCTTTGCCTTGCATGCTTCCTAGCTACAAGGCAGACTTGTAGCCAGCAAGTAGGCACAGTACATGGCAGGATTTTGGCATGGTGAAACCTCCGTGTCTTCCTCCTTTTCCACATGCCCCCAACTGATAGGGTGAAAGGAGGGAGACAAGGAGCTTTCACCGCACTCAAATCCTCGCTAAAATCCTGCCATTTGCTCTGCATACTTGCTGGCTACAAGTCTGCCTTGTAGCCACGAAGCATGCAAGGCAAAGGACAGGATTTTAGCAAGGATTTGAGAGTAAGGGGGTGGGGGGAGACAGTTGCCATTGCAGCCTTAGTGGTGGGGAAAGCGAAGCCCCGCTCGCTAATGCTGCAATCGTAACCTGCGAGTGTCCCCGTGCCCCCTTTATAACCCGCTCTTGCCCCCTAATTTGGGGTGAGTGCATGTACATATTAAAATAAACAAACAGAACATTCACAAGAAGAGTGCAATCTCCCTACCTGAATTAATGATCTAAACTGAGCACTAATCACCCCTCCTAAGTGTTTCTCTAGTTAATAAGATTCCTAAACCTCATCTGTACTCAAACACTGAACAAACATAAAACAGTTTGCGGTCAAATTCAAATATCAGAGTCAGATGGAAAAATCACTAGCTCACATTCCTATCAATGCAAGACCCTAGTTCAATAACAATATTATTGGGCTAATTATGTGTTGTCTTTTCGGGATTTAGGAGAAAAATCAGTTTACTCTGCAAAATTCGGTTTGCCCAATTCAGTTTGTCCTTTAATGCATCTCGTCTTTTATTACCATCAAGAATACCTGCTGCCTTAGGGTCTTAATGTTTCCCTCTTTATCAGGTGGTTAGCATCAATCATTAATGGAGAACCACAGGAGCCTTGCAAAGAAACAACCCAGTAGGAACTTTGACGCTTCACCATTTCCACTGTTCTATTTTTAAGACCCCATTCAGGCAGAAGTGATAATAGACAGCCTCACTCACTTCCTCTTCACATCTTCAGTACAGTGACCACAAATAACCTCCAAGCCACAAGGCTTTTGTGCTACTAAACTGCCATGCTAAAAACCGAGACTGCAATCTTAACATGACTCTTCTGTAAGAACCAAGGGGATTTACTTCTGACATTTATTAAACCTGCACTAAAAAGTCTTCCTCAGCTTTTTGTTTTTCTCTATGTTGTCCGAATGGCGGCATAAATAACATAAAATTGCAAGGAAGCGTTCACTAGGGTCAAGCGTAGTCTCTTCCAAACTCATTTCAATATCAATTTGTGGATTTTTTAAAGAAAAAAGTTTACCATTTTAATTATAAACATTTTGTACCCATTTTTGTTTACTACAGAAATCTTTGCAAGCATTTTCACCTTTAATACATTTTTCAAAGTTGGTTTTACAAGTAAACATATCATTGTGCACCCTGTTGCCTAAAATATATGAATATACATGGCTGATGGAGAACTGCAGGTGCCGTTACGCACACACAGGTAGAACTGAGCGTGCATCCAGCTGGGACGAAAATAGCACCATCATGGCACTGCTATGCTGGGTTCGCCTTACATATCGTAGGTAACCCTACCATACCCCCACTTTTCATCCCTAAAAAAGCACTCTTAACTGTTGCTGGAAAGCCCAGCACTGGTAGCGAGTTTTCCAGCTTTAGAACTTTTCACATTCTCTGAAGCTGGCTCTGAAGTTCCTCCGAAGTTTCCTTCAAAGAATAGCACAGGCTCCAAAGAGGACCCCAAGCGAGAGCAATGCCTTTGTCAAAGGCCCTGGAGAATCTTTGAAGTTTGCAGCAGATCGCTCTGGAAATTCTTCGGAGCCACTCTGGAGAATCTTCAAAGAATCTCCGGAGCGTCTATGGAGATTGCACCCCCTGTCCCTCAAATCATGTGGTGGGGGGGACAGGCGGGACCCATGTGGGTAGAATCCAGATTTGCTACATGGGTGCGCCAGCGTTTCCACTGCGAGCAAGCTAGCACCGATTGTTATTGGGTGCTACACCAAACATGGAAACGCGTTGGGTACTTCCCTTAATCTGGATCTACTTGATCCAGATTAAGGGAAGTACCCATTCTTTAGATCCGGATCATCTTTGATCCAGATTAAGAGAGGTCAGTGGAAACCCATCACCCCCAGTTTACCTCCAAAAGGATGGGGCAAATGATCAGTTAACAAAAGATGAAAGATGTACAAAATACTAGCTTTCCCAGTTTCAGGACTTTGTGAAAAGACTCTCCTGTTTTGACTAGTTGCTGTGTTTTATATCTCTCTGCTCAGCCAGGTGACTTGTAAACTGTAATTTAGAAGAAGATGAAGAGCTGGCTGTTCTACCCTGCTTTTCTCAGCTATTTAAGGGGACTCAAAGCAGCTGACAAAGC
>MTQE01002208.1:49415127-49425590 GCA_014337955.1 Aspidoscelis marmoratus | reverse complement strand
TTCTGGTTCAGTTATTTCGGTTTTGTTAAACTGAATTAAGGCATGCCGTGCGGATGCAGCCAAAGTGGCTTTGAGGTAAAAGGAGGGGGAGGGGGATCACTGGGTATTTCTGTACTTGGTACAGGTGAAAAGTTGCTTTCTGCAGTTGTAAGGCTATCCTGGCCATGTGCATCTGAATAAAGGATATCTGTTCAGCATGAAAGAATTATTTCTGTCCTGGAACAGGCAGGATATTGCATCACCTTTGCACAGATAACTAAATATAGGTATGCCTGTAGAACCCTTCAGTTACAACTAACTTCACAGGGTTGTGATGAGGATAAAATGGAAGCAATGAGAATGTTTACTGTCTAGAGCTCTCTAAAAATATGATATGTGAACCAAACAGCAACAAGCAAGCTAAGAGCAGTAATTCCTTCCACTCTAAGACTTTATTCTTCCAAAAAGCACACTAGGCCCATGAGATCAAGTTACCCTACTTGGCTGAGAATTAAGGGGTCAAAGGGGACACAGTTTTTGAGAAATGAAGTCCATTGTAGGCATGCTTGGAGGAATTTGATCATTGAGATCCATTTCAATCTGGTTTCATATCTAGTTGTGGCCTTAAAACCACTGTAGTTGTTCCAATTGGATTTCTTTGGCAGAAAAAGAGAGAACAAACCTGTTAGTACTCCTGGGTCCTTCAGTGGCTTTTGATACCTTTTGACCATTTTGTCCTTCTGCAAAGGCTACAAAGTTTGGAAGTTGGAGACACCACATCGCAATGGTTTTTATCCTATCTCCAAGGCTGATAGAGAAAAGTTGCAGAAGATTCCTGCTTGGCATTCTGGGAACTAATCTGTGGAGTTCCTCAGTGATCTATCCTCTCTTCCATATGATGCCACTGAATCCACCAAGTTACATCTGGATCAAGATAGGTACTTGAGGGGTGCTTGTAGACAGTAAAGGGTTGGATGTGGGCTTTAAATTGAAGTAGAATTGGAGCTGCTGTGGGTCAGTGGGTTGCAGGTCCATGAAATAAGGAGGAGTCCTGTTCTTGATGGGGTTGTACTGTCCAGGTGTAAAATCTGGAGGTACTTCTAGACTCTGACACTTGAAACGAAGCAGGGCACTAGTACAAAGGCATTAAGATTTTGAGGGAAGAGAAGAAAAGTAGGTGAAGAAATTTCCCAAAAAACAGTGGGGGGTTGTTTGTTTTTTGTTTGCAGTCAGAGAAGGGAAAAGGATGGATTCCCATGCTGGTTACTAAGGCACCCCCCGTCATTCTGCCACATAGATGGTTTTACTTTGATGGTTATACCATCAAAGGAAAAGAAAGAGAAGGAAGGAAGGAAGGTTTCTGACCAAATATATTGGAAGGACATGAGCACCCAAGTCCTCTGTTTAAATAGAGAGACATGTTGTTTTAAGGTATAAGGTTTAAAAAATCACTATGTTTGAATCTCTTTCCAGGTAAGCACAAAAGCACCATCCACTATCATGGGAGTGAAAATACAACCCCAAATCCAGCAGTTTTGAAAAGAAGTTGGCAAAAAAGAACACAAGGAGAGGTGTCTGCCAGTTAGAAGAGCTGAAATTGAATTTTCCCTTTTTATTATTGATCTGCCTGATTAGCATTTCTTTGCACAGCTAAATTCCCCCAGTGGTCATTAGCATGCTTTATGATATGTTGCCCACAGAGAGAGTGGTCCATTCATAACAGGGGAAATAACTTAGCAATTATCAATGAATTTGTGTTAGCATGAAGCATCCATGGCTCCATTTTGGTGGAACAACAACATTATGAAATCACATTAAAGAGGAAAGTTCACTTTTCCCAAATGTCAGGCTCATGTAGTTGTGGCCAAAGTTCATTATCATGATGTATATAAGAGATGTGGTCTGTTCTGTCCTGCTACAGTTTAAACTGAGAAATTTGGCAGCTAATCAAGAAGTTACTGCCAGATACAGCATTCACATTGTCCTCCTTCAACTCCCATCACAACAAGTGAACATGTACATATATTTCTGGTATTCAGTATTCGGTATTTTGGTATTCTCACAGTGCTTCCCAATGAGTGGCAGAACGGTAATTTGTTTTAAATTGTTTAAGCCAAAAAAGAAAAAGAAAAAAGAAAAAAAAAGGGAGACTTCTATTCATCTACCATTTATACAGTGTTTCTTCAGCTAACTTTATTATAATGATGTAAAAGGAGCGTCAAAGATGCAAATCTCTAATTAAGGCAAAAGGGAAAATGTCTGTGAAGCTTGACATAGCCATACCTTATTCAAGAATTAATGTTTTGTGGTACCAACCAGCAGCTTCCATTTCAATAAAATTATTCCTCATCTGCAATGCTTACAAAGCACCCTAAACCCAAATAATGATAAACATTGAACAGGGGTGACACAATTAAGAAGATGATGTGAAAAACACAAATTTTGAAGTATAAAAATTCTGCTTTATTTCAAATAATTTTACCATTTTCATTAAAAACAACTCTTAATATTTTATAAAATTAAGTCATTAGCATTTACATGGCTAGTTATTTACAAGCTGAGCTCAAAGAGACAAACCTTGCACTTGTTAAGAATATACCAGGGGGAGGGGTAAGACGAAAATTACAAAAGACAACCTTTCACACCTTTCAAAAGCTTGTCACAGCAGCTAACTAAAACCACAGTTATTTGTGTCACCTCTGTCAGTATTCTTACAGACACAGCGTTGGTGACAAAGGAATGAGGTGTTAGATAGCAATTTGAACCAGAGAACAAACAGTTCCTTGAATCAAGGAAGAAAATTGCTCTTGTTATATGAGAAATGAAGTCAGTCCTTCCTGGTAGCACTTCTAGGGCATAATTTTATACTTCACACAATCCCTCATTGAGGGAATTTCCTGATAATTCAAGGTAGTGGACTGTGTTAAAAGTAACCTGCATAGCTGCTTGTCCTGCAGTTTTTTTAAAAAAAATATGGATGAGTTTATCTTTTTTTTTTCCTCCAGAAATATGAAATTCTGGAATTATTCTGTGCATAAAATGACTGGCTGTATCTTCATTAAACTCATATAATACATAATAGCCATTTGGATAAAAAGGTCTGGAGTGTAAATATACATTTTAATCTTTACATTTTTTCTGCAAATATATCCCCCAATTAAGTATTCAATAGGTCTTTTAAATAACTCCTGCCCACCTTCAGTAATGAGGTCTTGACAGATATATTTGCATTTTAAAATAAGTGAATGAACAGTATATTATTATTATTACTTTTATTATTTAAAGGTACTTAAAAGGCTTAGTTCAAGTAAAAGGATTATTAACAATAAATCTCAGTGCCGTCTGCATTTCTTAGTTGCCCATTTCTTCCTAAATGAAAGCAAAACTATTAATGGTCTCCCTATAGGGCAGGGTGTGCAACCAGTAGCATTTCAGAAGTAGGGATGTGCATGGATATTGAAAATATTTGTTATTCTTACAAATTTGAACATTCATATACAAATGTTTTTTGTCTAGACATTTGGATTTCTGAATTTGAATGAATACTAGTATCTCAAGTTATTCGTACAAATAATTTGGATAGTCATATCTGTACGGGTAAATCCGCATCTCATCCGCACTCATCCACATCTGTATAGGATATACAGTGGTACCATGACATACGAGTTCAATTCGTTCCGTAACCTTGCTCTTGTGTCAAATCGCTCGTATCTCAAAGCAATTTTCCCATTAATCCATTCCAGCTCCCAAAACACCACCTCAGTTGTTTTTGTGATGTACTGTACTGTATTTACATACTCGTATCTCAAATCTTGCTCTCATCTCAAAGCAAAATATCACTCGCTCGGCGGCTTGTATCTCAAAACACTTGTATGTCAGGACACTTGTATGTCGAGGTACCACTGTATACATGATGTGCACAAGATGCATATGTACCCACAGAGATACGAATGTCCAAATTATTCATACAAATATATATTAAATCAAATATCCAGGCATTATTTTTTTTGTTATTCGGATACATTCAGATTTTTGAATATTCTATTCATTATGAATCGAATTCAAAAATTGCATTTGTGCACACCCCTATTCAGAAGTGAAAGTCTCCAGCTCCCAATTGCCCCAACTAGTGCAGCCAGGAACTAGAGTGATAGAGAGCCAGGACCCAACAATGTGTGAAACGCTACAAGTTTCCTTCCTTGCTACAGTAAAGAACCCATATTATCTTTCCCCCTAGATTTGTATCATGAGTTAAGTAGCTAACAGAGTAACCACTTATTACCAGGACTCTATGATTGTCTTAGTATAATTGTCCTTGTGTTGCTTTATTGTGCAGTTCTTCAGAGCACCTGACATCCTAAATTCTCTGGGCACCTATCCAGGGCCATTGTAATCATTTAAAGAGTTGGTATATACATATAACTGCAGATTAAACTGAACTATAACAGTGCTGTAAAGAGTGGTAGCATTGGTGCTACCAAGTTTAGAGATGTTCAGGCCTCCTAGAGAGGTTGTTCATTTTCAGTGGGTGAGAACTTTGCCACCAAGGGCTATTTAGATGCTCAGGCGTGTGCAACAAGCCTGATGAAAGATGGAAAACTCTTCCTGGACCCAGGACATACTGCCTGAAGCTGCTAATATGGGTTGAAGCCCAACCACATATCAGCAGTTCCTTCTTTTCCCAGTCCTTCTTTTAACAGCCCTGGTGGGAAAGAGGAACTCAACCATTGGTCCATATTTTTTTCAGGAGGACGAGGCAATCTCCAAACACTACAGTTTAAGCAATAGTGTTTCATTTTCCATCCTTTTGTAAGATGTGCCCTAGGTCACTCAATATTTATTATCAGATTATTCTAGCTCACAAAGAGTATTTTTTCCTTTTCTTTCCAAACCCTGATTGCTCATCAGTTGAGTGCAGTGAATGTAGGCAAATAACTGATAAAGGAACAGTTGCTGATAAAATCCCTTGCTGACAATCTCAGACTTCTAGGTTTCAGTGCAACTCTCCATATGTCAAGCTTTATTTTCTGCCAAAAAATGCCAAAGTGCAAACTAAACAGAAATAACATGTTTGTGTGTGTGTGTGTGTGTGTGTGCGCGCGTGCACATGTATGTAGGGGTTGGGGAAGATCCAAAGTCATAAGCCCACCATTATGCTGTGACCCATTGAAAAATCACCACTTCTGTTGATCTGGAAGGGCTTGTTGTGTGGCAAGTACCATGCATGTCAAATATGCCCTTAGACACCCTGTCAAAAGGGAGCAGAATGCTGAAATTCTCTCACTGAGAAAGTTCTTCAGCATTTTATTCACACTAGACAATTAATCCTTCCCACCGCTTTCCTGCATTTCAGATGGGTTTGTGTCACCTTCATTCCACCATCAGTGATTTCCTTCACATTAGCACTCATGAGGGAGACATGAGTGCAGAGTATTCATCTCTGTAAAGAAAAATCTTTGCGTTCCATAAGTGCCAAGTGCCTATTTTCCAGACTGGGCATGGCTACCCTTCTGTGCTATCGATAAAGCCAAACCATCTTGTATGAGGAGAACCCAGTTGTCCCATACAATTCTCAGCATCTGGCATGTGAGTGATTTGACAGCAGATTTGATTTGCGTTGGGATCCGGAAGCAGATGACTCCTTCCCTGTTTCTGTCTTCCCTATGGCAGGGCCCCACTAAAGGTTACAATGGGCAAGCAGAGAAGAGAGCAGAAGTCAGAGGAATCTTGGGAAGGAAGACACAAACTGTCTTTTCCCCCAGTGCAAGATCCCTGGATCTTGGGCTTGTAGCACGCTGAGACTTCACATCTGCAAAAACAACAAGACATGCATATTGTATCCATGTAGAGTATTCAGAACAAGGTGAAATAACAGATGGGAAAAGAGCCTGTCCTATTCTGTAATTTGTTTCTCAAAGAACACGTCGTTCTACCAGCTTCATTTATCTGCAAGCCTAACAAATATGTTGCTTTCTCCTAGAAGATTTACATGTTCAAGGAGAGAAAGAGAAATCAAGAGAAAGCTTAAATTGATCGCCTCTGGTTCTAATTATGACCTTGGTGTCCCATTTCCAGTTCTCCAAAAGACATCCACAGGCCATCCCACTATGTCAGCCCAGCAAGCATGCTAGGAGCCCCCTTTCCGCATCTACTGAGTTCCAGTCAAGGACTGGTAGAGACAATAGCAATAGCTTCCACATACTATACCATATATCAGTGCTACTGCATCTGGCCTCCCCACATGACCTTAAAGCTACATTGACAGTCTTAGGCTATTCTGATATGTACAGCAACTGCCTCTTACCCAGAGACCTTAGAAGAGAGTGCTCAACCGGCTGCCACCTTGCTTCTACTCATAAGGCTTGAACAACTTGGGACCCAGATATCTGAAGGAATACCTCTGACTATACGGTCCTGCTTCAGAGTGGACCCTCTTAGTAATATCACTGCTGGCAATACTGCCAGATATGGAACCTTCTCTATGGCAACCCACAGGCTATGGAACTGTCTTTTCTTAGGAAAACACAAGGCGTCGTCATTTATCCAGGAGCTGGGTAACTACCGTATTTTCCAGCGTATAAGACGACTGGGCGTATAAGACGAACCCCAACTTTCCAGTTAAAATATAGAGTTTGGGATATACTCGCCTTATAAGAAGACGACACCCAACGTATAAGACGACCCCTGACTTTTGAGAAGATTTTCCTGGGTTAAAAAGTAGTCTTATACGCCAGAAAATACAGTAATTTTGCCCTGGCCTTTCGCTAAATAATGAAACAGCTTTTCCTCCCCACATTCAGGCACCATTTTTAACATGTTCATTTTATACTTGGGTTTTAATGCTGTAATCCACTCTGAGACCTTTGGGTACAGGGTGGGATAAAAATTCAAATAAATAAATAATTCTGCTCTTTGGGGGAAATACTTATTATGTTTCCATGCCTATGTGTTTAATGTTGGTATTATATTTCCCTCTTAACTACCTTGGGATACTGATGTAGGGTGGTATTAAAAAAAGCTACAAATAACAACGCAGCCCTCTGGATATTTCTGAGCTATGACTCCCATTGTTCTCAGTCAGATCTATCTGTCTGTCTGTCTGTTCTGCCCTATAATCATAAAGTCTCAATGTAGGTTATGACAATGGAAAAGTACAGTGGCAACACTCATATTAATGACATAAGTGAGGTCTAGGATGAGCTTCAGCAATCCCTGACTCAAACCAAATTGTAAGCACTTTTTTAAAGAAAGGAATGAGAATCCAGAGTTAAGGATCACCCCTACCTTTGAACCTCAGTGGTCTTGGACTCCATTCATCTATGCTGAATTTGGGTTAGTGCCCAGTTTCTACTGCTATGCAATCTAAAAATGTCTTGTGACAACTAGATGAAAAAATTGCCCCATCTCCCTTACCTGGTAACACTCTGCAGAATCTTCTGCTCATCCTGGTCCAGGCACACAGCAAAGGAACAGTTGAGACCAACAATCTGGACTTTGTCCACTTTTATCTGAGATACACTGATTTGCTGCAAGAAGAACACCCACCCCCAATTATTACTCTTGGTGGTGAAATGATTTTGCAAACACTAAAGCTTTTTTATAACATGCAGTTAGGGCAATCCTGCAAAAGGCAAAGCCACGGGAGAGGTTATTACCTGGTTGAAACTTTTCTTTGATTTGGAGCTCTGCCTCTTTATAACCTCTGTTGTGGTGAGAGTCAAACATTCTGTTCTTGAATCTGAAACAAAACGGAACAGGAGAGATGCTGTCCAAGGCTCACAAGAGTTCACAAAGATACAGATAATCATATCCAGTAAATGAAACACACCAAGTCCCCTTCTCTTCATTCCTACTTCTTGGAACTTGTCACCCTTCTATCTTCCATACGACCTTTCACACAACAACCCATTGCCTGACTACCCACGAGATCAATACCTGACCTTCAAGACCTTTCACTAACATGGAATTTGGGGCAACCAAGAGTGTGGAACAGAGTACTTTCTATGTAACGGTCGGCTCCTATGAAAAGGTCTAGGGCCAATTGAACTTGCTCCAGTACTTTAAGTGGGAAATATGGCCTTTCTGATCTTTTTCAAGATTACATTTCAAGGAAATAATGGCCTTGAAACATATGAAAAATGTATTATACTGTTATGCTACTGGCTAACAAGAAGACCAAGTTTCCCATTCAGGTAAACAATATAAAAGCAGTGTCAGCTTGTTGTCAGATGAAGAAGAAGAGTTGGCTTTTCTCATCCATTTAAGGAGACAAAGTGGCTGACAAAGCTTTCTGTTCTTCTCTCTGCAACAGACACCCTGTGTGGTAGGTGGAGTTGTGAGAGCTCATAAGAGAGCTGTGACTAGCCCAAGGTCACCCGACTGGCTTCAAGAGGGAGGGTGGAACCAAACCTTGTATTCCCAGATAAGAGTCCAGCTCCTTAACCACTAAACCAAAGGGCAAAATGGGCAGAGCATTACCACACCCATCAGCTCAGAACTTTGTCAACACACCTAATATGTGCACAGTCCACTATGTTCAACAGTTTTCAAATGGGTTTGCATAGAACTGTAGCCTTATAGAATCTCATTTGCCTTTGGTGCTTTGATCGCTTGTATCACTTCTTTTTTAGCTATGATTCTACCAGCTACCATGGGCAAGAGTTAGCACTGGAAGAAGCCTACAATAAGATCTGCATTCTTTCTAAAATAATTTATCCTAAAATCTTGGCAAATTTAAATATTTCTTGGCAAACTACAGGTGTGTCTTACATGGCACAAAATGTGGTATTTCAACTTTTGCAACCAGCTGCAGCTCCTCCCGAGAGCTAGGAAATTACTGACATCCTGTGGTCAGACATAACATTGCATTAATCTAGAAGATAATCTTATGAGTTTTGACAACTGGCAGAGCTTGCACATGACAAATGCACAGCATTCAGCATATGTGCTTAGAGTTCACATGTAAAGTTAGACACATGGTTGCATTCCAAAAGGAAGGTTTTATTGCTTTATGATTGCAGAGTAAGTACTGCCTAAATACACTGGATATGTAGGTCAAATGCATGAGTTTATGAAAAGAATACAGGTTAACAACTTAGCTACTATGATATGCAGCTATAGACTAGCTACTTCACATTCTACATCTTGTTTTACCATAGCATACACTTATATTTGTGGGTTAGCATGATGTCATGGAACTGAGACCCCACATGCACATGTTTGGCCTATTCCTACCGGGATTGCTCTTCTATGTCCTTCTGATTCCCACAGGAACACTACTTTATTTGGTCTAAGGGTGCATCCCTATGGGCTGCCAATACCCCATGGTGGATTCGGGGCAGCCTTAATGTGAATCGTAGTTTGCATTAAGGAGTCCTCATGGTAATAGAGGACGTGGCGTGTTCAAGCCGAACCCGCCCGTCCTCATGAAAACTGCAGTAAATCCCTGCATCAGGATGCTGCAGTTTTCTCTCCCTTCTCCCCCCTTGCCTGCCCATGTGATCGCCTAGGTAAGGACTTCATTTACCCCAAACGAGTGACTGACAGCTTTCCTATAGTCAGCTGAGCAGCTGTCAGATGGGTATAGGGGCTGCCAAGTGCGCGAGCAGAGCTCTGGTAAAATAATTAAAACAGCCGTGGCTTCAAATAAGCTGCTTTCCCGTGGCTGTTTTAATTGGAAACCCCACCCGCTAATGCTGCGATCGATCAGCAATAACCCCCCTAATTTGGGGTGAGAACAGTTACAAAGGGGGGGAGGATTGCTCCCGGTTTTTGCTTTTTGTCCCTCATGTAGCCCGAATTAGGGCTTTGCATGGGGACTCTCCTGAGGCGAAGAATCCTGATCATGGGGGTGAGCCCTAAGGTACAAAAATAGTGCAACACCTGATGTTTAGTAGAATAGCCTAGTGAAGCAAACTGCAACACAAACGGACCTTTCCTGGGAAAGCCTTTACAGATAGCAGGTTGGCTCTAGAGGTCACTGTGAAATGTGTAAAATCAGGAATGGGGGGAAAATTTGTTTGGTCTCCTGCTTTTTGCAGTGAACTCAGTCCAACATCCATTCTTCCATCTTAAGGCCATATATAATGACGCAGCTCCCAAGCATTGCACTATTTTTGCCATGCAGAAAAGCACAGGGCAAAAAGCAACTTTTTTGCAATAGCACATTCTCACGTTACTCATTACATTTGTGACACATTGTGTCAAATGCAAATAAAATACATACAGGTTCTTATGGTGTTTTTTTTTTAAACTGTGCAAAGAAGGCTGGAACAGATCTTTCCCCTGTGGACCTCAGAAAGAGGATGGAATTCAGTTACAGACACTACGTATTTGTTTAAATAAGTAGAACCTGTACCAAGTACAAGACAATCCTTGCCTACTCATCTGTCTGTAACGGGCTATGGTCACACTTAAGGTTTAATCCAGCTTCATTCCACTTTCAGAGTAAGAGAATACATCAGCAAAGTGACAAGCTGTTTTCT
>MTQE01002208.1:49398678-49415063 GCA_014337955.1 Aspidoscelis marmoratus | reverse complement strand
AAGCTGTTTTCTTTCAGTGTTAAATAACTCAGAAAATTCCCCTGTGGGATAGATAACATGGAAAGAAAATTACTGGTCACTTTGCTGACACGTTCTCTCACTCTGAAAGTGGACTGAAGCTGGATTAAACCTTACGTGTGACCATATGCATGTGAAAACCAATTGCATGCTCATTTTGTTATCAGATCACTTAATCAGAAATGGTTTTTCACACTTGCTTTCAAATTTTTTCACAAAGAAAAATACTTTTTTTCAATTGAAAATAACTCTTTTCATGAACAACACACAGTGAAACATGGGTGTTCAATAAAATTGTTCATTTTCACAAGCAGGAGAAATAATTTTGATTGAATTTTTGATATGTGGAAAACCAGATTTTGCTTTCAAATGAGAATGTCTGCAAATATGAAATATTCCATTGAATTTGCAAACGTGAATCGGATTTGCACATCTCTATTCTGTACCAAGAAATTCAAACACATCTGAAGCTCTGCATGCTTAATAAAGTGGGTTTTCTTTAATTTGATTCCTATTAGTTATTGAAATTTCCAGATGTTGGTTCAGTACAGATTTTCATGACAAGCCAGGCTCTTCTGCTACTTTTTAATAACAACGATGAACTTGAAGCATTTGTCTTGTAGAATCATGTGCAATAAGGAAGCAAGCTAATGCTAATGTTAATGTTAATTTGGGATCTGATTCTAGAATACAACCTACAGCCATCAATCAACTGTCCTGCCAAAGTTTCTTGATTGCAAATGTACAATTGAAGGTGAAAATAGCAGGGGTGGGTGGGTGGAAGGAAATGAAGAAAACCAGTATCAGAATTGTAGCAATCTTGTGAGGGCTCCTAGTTCTCAGTTCCTAATTCTTGTCCTTCAGCTAGGTCTGTTTTGCTATTTGCTTCCAATATTCCTCAGGGTCATAGGAAGGGATAATTTGGGTGTTTCCATAAGAAGGCAACATGTATGTACTACACACACACACACACACACACACACACACACACACATTCACAGCTGAAGACAGAGCCTGCTAACTTCCACTAGGGAGAGCCTCTCCTGCACAAGTTGAGGTTCTCTAAGCCATCTGCCTCCTTCTCCACAAAAGAGCATCCTTTCCTTCGCAGCTTCCCATCTGTGCTACAAGCAAGCAAAACTGCTGCCAGGGCTCACCAAGCTCTTCTTGCTTCTTGCAGGCTTTGCTCAAGTTGATGGAGGTACAGACTTTCTCAATGTCATTCCAGTGACTTCTTCCACTGACTGTTCTCTGCAAGGGTCACAAAGAAATGTCACTTGCTTGTTGGAGCTAGCAGCCCTTTCAACCATAAAATAAAACAGAGCTGCCAGGCATGGCTCCAGACTAATTAAAGAAAGATTTCCAAAAGGCTCTTCAAAACACGAACAGTTGACTCACATATTATGTCTCACTCCTCTTAATTAGGAATAGGCATTTAAAAAAAAAATCAAATTTGCTTTGTACCTTTCAATTTCTTATGGTTTTCTGTTCTATTTCTGGTCCTGCCATGTTGCTAGTGGTATTTCATGTCCATTAGAACATGAAAAGCAAATGAAGGCAGTTCATAAATACTCTCAATCCCAATTCTAAGTGTGTGTGCATTGTTCAAACAGGTTGTGCACAGACCCAACGGTACAGCACCAACCATGCAATGGAGGAATGCTACTGTGCAAGCCCCAAAGCTCAAGCCCCAAAGCTTGTTCATTGAACAAGGACAGCCTACAACAGCCTTGCTGCGGCACCCCATTCACTATGCAACCAGTAACATCACCAGCATGTCAGAAAATTTCAAAACTTACATTTTTAGTCTGCATGAAAATACAAAAATGTTGTGCGCACTTGTGGTGATCGCTGCATTCAAACATGAAAAGGTCACAACGACTAGATAGCCCATGTGAAATGTGAAACTGGTTAAAGCCTGATTAACTGGAATTCTGTTCCATTCAAATACTTTAATGTCCGTTTGAAAATTATACGCCTTTCTGGCCCACTCCAGCAACCAAAGTAAATGCTCCTAGCTAGCACAGCTAAAGATCTGGACTCAAAACATAGGAGGCACACTTTAATAACACCCACTGTTTGAATTACCTTGCTGTAGGCGATCTGTAGTGTTAATGGAATTGCTTCTCTGTCTCCGTCTATGCCAAGTCGTTTGCAACCTGGGCCTGCACAAATTAAAACAGGAGAAATAGAAAGGATTCCTTGTTAAGACACAGTTCAATGTAGGATCTTTTATAATAGTATTGGAAGTACTCATGGGAAATTCCAATCAATATAGGCAACTGGAATGGCCAAGGAAGTTTTTGCAAAGTAGGGCACTTTAGAAAACCAGTATAGGCAACTGGGGATGTGCGTGAATATTAGTAACATTCGAAATTCATACTAATTTGGCTGAATTCAGACATTCATATTCGAATCAAATGTTGACACATTCGTTACATTCGTATGAAGCTTCATACGGGATTTATATGGGATACGTATGCATTTGAATGCATTCGTATGGGACTGAACATTCGTACTGAATTTGAATCCCACTACATTTGAGGGGGATCTATTAGAACAAATAAAAATTTTCTTGCATTTGATTCAATACAAATCAAATTTTTTAAAAAACCACTCATGCACATCCCTATGGGCAACTCTTTTTTTCTCGTTGTGAACCTTTTTTGAAAGGTCTGGTTTATGGGAAGTTTCTGAAATGGCAAATCCTAGACATTCCTGTATTTGATAGGACGGACAAACACATCAATTTGTTCTTTCCAAAGGATGTAGGTTGCTATTTCCCCCCAATCAGACTCAAGGGTTCATAATGACATTGATAATACGATATTCAGAAAATGCAGCCATATTAGACAGTTGCAAAAAAGCAGAACACAAACCCATGGAGAATCTTCTTTAGTCTTCAGTAGTATGGTGCAATTTGAGATGAGAACAATTATTTTGTATTCTGCCTGTTTTTGCTCCCCTCAAGCTAAACTGTTAATGGACTCCTTCCTAGAGGGACTTTCTTCTGTGTATGTGCATGTGTGTCTACTACATAAAGTAGAATTGTACTACATAATCCAGTTGCTCAAAATGCATGACAAATATACAGCTGCACTTTCAGTTGACTATGAAAATTAACCTCATAAGCACGCAAGAGGAGCCCTGCTGGATCAACTCCCACCTCATCTAGTCCAACATCCTGGTACATGCGGTGACCCACCAATTGCTTCTAGGCTTCTCAAGCAGAAGGCAAAGACAAAACTTTCACCAGCTCCCAACTCCTTGCAAATGGCCTTTATAATCCTTTTGCCTTTCTCTCCAACCCAGAGGTAGTAGCTAGGCATTCATTCTAGCAGCCATCCTGTCCTCCTTACTGCCCTGCTCTGTTGGAGGTAAAGCATAATGCAGGTGCCTACCTGAGGCTTTGATGGCCCGGGTGGCTGCCAAGTGACCCAGCTCTAGGGAGTGAATGAAGATCTCTGTTTTCTTCTCTCCCCCAATGAAAGTGAGCTGTGCAATTCAGGAAGGAAACAATAATTTCAGCATTTCCCCAATAGCCAAGACATGCAAAACCTTATTAAAATTAGCTTTCCCTTTTGGTTCTCCTACTTTCCAAAATCATATTCATCATTTGGAAGTTGAAAATGAGTCAATCAGCAGAACATGGGCAAACAATATTTCAAGCACACAGTTTTTCAAAACAACATCACTGCTACAAAGACCAGAAGGATCCAGCTCATGCCCTGGTGAGTAAGTCACTCAGTGTTATATACTTGTGTGTACTAGCCAGGAAGAAAAATAACCATTAACAATGCATGTATGTTGGGCAGCAACCAAAGCAATGCTCTGTTTTGTTCACACAAAGCTTTTGTGCAGACAGATCATGTATGGTATCCTGGACATTCAATTGGACTGTTTTCTAGAAGATATCAGGACTTTTCTTCAGTCACAGGAACAGAAATATTTGTTTTACAGCCTCTAAAGGAGTGCATGGAAACAACGTTTTTACAGAGAAACCAATTTTTATTACTAGTAAAGCTCATAGATTGGTTGATTCCCATTTTGAGGAACATGAAATATGGTGTCTACCATTAAAAGATCTCTGAAGAAGAAGAAGAAAAAGAAGAGTTGGCTTTTCTACCCTGCTTTTCTCACCCATTTAAGGGGATTCAAAGTAGCTGCCAAAGCTTTCTATTCTTTTCCCCACAACAGAACACTTTGTGAGGTAGGTGGGGCTGTGAGAACTCAGAAGAGAGCTGTGACTAGCCTGAGACCACCCAGCTGTCTTTGTGGAGGAGAGCAGAATCAAATCCAGTATTCCCAAGGTAAGAGTCTTGCTCCCTAACCACTAGACCAAACTGGCTCTGACTGTCATAAAATCTTATTACTGCATTGGATAGCTAACAAGAGAAACAGAGGGCCCTGTTTGAGGAAGCTTAAGCTTTTCCCTGGTCACAATAATAAAAAGATAAAATATATCAAGTATTAAAACAAATATAACTCTCCTTCCCTTAAACCTTTCCTGACAAGATGACACCCAGAGGAAGCTAGAGCCTGAGTAAAGAGATGTTTTAACTGTAGGACAGGTTTAATATTGAAGAAAGATGGAGAGACCTGGTACAAAATATTAGGAGACCAGAGGCAGCTTGAACACTGAAAGAGAAAGTATGAAAGTTGATGGACAACCTGATTTAGCAAGACTGTTTGTTAGGATGACAGAAGTGGACTGTGTCGTGGGGAGACGGAGTAAAGAAAATAGAAAATGTATGGATTATATGTTTATGCTTGGTTATATATGTATGTAAAGAGTAAATAAAATATTAAAAAGAGGAAAGATAGTGATATTTTAACCAGGAGCAGAAAATTATATAATATATGCATCTGGTGAACCTCCAGGAGGAAGCTTTTCTAGAGTTTATGAGCCATCACAGAAAAGGCTCTCTCGAATGTTCCTACCCCTTGCACCTCTGACAGAGGAAGAATTATAAGAAGGCCCTGTCTCCTTGAGATCTCAATATTTGGGCAAGTCTATATGAGAGAAGGTTTCAGAAATGCAGGACTAAGCCTTTAGCACTTGGCCAATGTCATAGGGATGGAAGAAGCAACAGACCTGACCAAACTCACCTCTGTCTGGTAGACTTGCAGTAGTACTGGGTGCGTAGCAAAGCGACAGTAATAAAGAATCATGTCAGCAAGGATAGGAAGCTGTTCTGTTGTCTCCTCCAGGGGCTCACTGTCAGGTTTGATGGATTGCTATGGAAAGAGCAAGAAATGAACAATCCAACAATCCACATACAATTCAAGGTGAGACAAGACTATGCTTGCAGGCATCTTCACAAGGCACCTAAATTTGCAGGTAGATCTATACTTATTTCAAAAATTGGTAGGCTTCTTGGAAGTCTTTTAGCTAAGGAAGGAATACTCCTTCTCTCCCACACCTCATAGACTTAGGCCTAATCTTTGAGAGTTGGTTCCACACATAACATCCCTACACAATCAAAAGCAGTCTTGCTTGAACTGTGGTCTGTGGAGCAATATGTGATTTATTTCTAGCCCAAAGACAATGGAATACACACATGACATTGCTCTATAAGCTGTACAGAGGTTGGAGCATACCTGGCACAGAACATTTGTGGGAAGGTTCATAAGCCCAAGAACATTGCGTTCATACCATGGATCTAGCATCCCAATGTAGAGTGAGATATCATTTGTGCTGCTCTGCATCACTGCCAAATTTGGATCCTGAAACAAAAGGAACACATTCTGCTAACAGATGACTGTGCTACTGTCCGTCAGACCACACCAAACACCAAGTAGAAGACAGCTAAAATTAGTCCAGGTACCAAGAGGGTGGCTGAACATAAGAACATCTGGATTATGTCAGTACATGCAAAGTATAGACTAAACAGCACATCACCATAGTTCTGCTGGCATAACTGAATGTGCACAAATGGCTCAACAGGGTACTCAGGACCTTTCCTGCTGCCACACAGAATCACTGTCATATTTGAAGGAGGAATCTGGATTTGGTAGCCAAAAGAAACCCCAGTCAAGTTGCACATAACTTTCTCCTATATAGCCCCAGTTTGTGCAGTCCTCCATTGTGCCAAGCAGCTCCCTGAAGTACAGTGTGCCTTCTGTTAATACTAGATAGCATGACAACATATCTGGAGCACTGGACAACAGAAGTGCCAAAGGCCCTTTCTGCACTAGGGCTTACTCTGGATTACCTCCCAGAACAGGAGCTTGCCATCTGCATGCTGGTGCGAACTATGGCAGGTCCAACTTGGTCCTGCTGTATTCTGTACCAGCAGGTGGACAGGAGGTCCCTAGTCTGGAATAAGGCCAGTGCAGAACAGTCAAGGTCTATCCTCCATTTATAAGGCATGAACTATTAATGGCCTAAAAGTGCAGCTACAAGCATAATGAAATACAAGTTGCATTTTGAAGATGTGTTCAGACCTCCCTTAATAACATGAGGCTGCATCAAGCTACTCTTCATTTATTCACTTGCAAAAGTTGTCCCTTCTTTCCTAAAACTTTACTTAATCAGCAATTATGCATCCTGTAAAAGCAGAGACTTGGCTCTTTAAAATACTTCTCTACATAGGATATACTTTGCATTTCATAGCACAGAACCTATTTGACTTGAGTACAGGTGGAAAACTATGCAAACATGAACATTTCTTTCAGATCATTGTGGTCAGCAAGTTGGTCCTTTCAGCAAAGCAGAAACCACAAAGCTGGTGCTCCATGGCAAAGTGCAGCATGCCTGTTTGCTGCCTCTATTCTCCTGGATTCATACCATTGATCCTGAGCCACGGGAATGAGGGTCGCCTGGAGAAGGAGGAGGGTGGGTGAGTGGAGATGAGGTAGGGCCATTTCTCTTCACAGGAACATAGTAAAACTGCAGTTTGAAGTACCTAGTTAGCCAGGGGCAGCTGCATTCTTGAGACCTGCATTGAAGAAAAAAGGGAGTAAGTCCAAGAGTTCCATGTTGCAAAACCCATCTTGGTAGCATCCAGCCAGCTGCATACTTCAGATCGCTCAGAGACCATCACAGATTGGCATGAAAGGATAATGGTACAGAGGATATGTGGAAAGGTGGCAACTGGAAAGCAAGAGACAGAAAATGCTATCTGTGGTGACTCACCCATGGCTGTCCAAGCCATCTTTGAAAGCCCCCCATTCCTAACTGTTGGATGTAGTAGCTAGAATGGACGATAGCTAGTGTCCAGCAGCATCTGGGTGGCCAAGTACTCCTCAACCCTAACCTAGTCACCTGGTACTAAGGTATAGGAACTGGGCAATGATGAGATATCAGTGTTCTTCTACTTACTTGAGATTGCTATAGGCCCGAGCCACTTTTCCTGAGATACGGTCAGAACCAAACACAACCACTCGCAGTGTTGAGACCTTCATGTCCTCATCACAGCTCACAAAGGGTCTTCGTCGGACAGAGGCATTCTGTGGCACATAGTTCTGCAAAAGCGAAGCGCTCAGTGCATGCTGCGGAAGAGAGTGCGCCCGCCGAGAGCGTGTAGGGATGCGTTCCTTAGCCACAGGATTGTAGAGACTCTCTGCCCGGCGGAGTGGCAGTGACAATGAGGCAACGTCAGACCCATCCTTCAGATCTCTGCCCAAAATCAGCTGGCTCTTGCTTTTGAACAACTTGATTATCTTGCTGCTCAGCCGATGCCGATGCCTGGGAGAGACCTTCTCTGCCTTTGGATCTAAGCACCCTGACAAATCAAGGCAGCTCTCATCACTGTCCTCCGCATAACCACTGTCCATGCAGTCCTTTAGGCTGGATACAAAAGACTTCAAGGATTTTTTAGAGGTGAGTGAGAGTTCAGAGCCTTTGGAAAGGGCGGAGAGGACAGATACCTGGGATTCCTGAGGACCATCTTCTAACAGAGAGGAATAGACAGAGTGTTTTGAGATGGAGGCAAGCGAGGACAACAAAGAACCCTTTTCTGGGAAGCACTCATCTGCTTCTTCATCCTCTTCATCTTCTAAAACCACTGGCTGGGGGTAGGCCCCCTCTTTGTCTAAGACCTCATTCAAGATGTCTGTGACAGAGGAAGACATAAGGTGAAAATTAGTAATGAAGCAGGAAGCCATGAAGGCATTGGGAGCCTAAGATTTATTTATTTACTTAAAAATGTATATCCCACCCTTCACCCAAAGTTCCCAGGTTTATGCACTATGCTGTACAACACAAGCTGACCCCAACATCAGGTTCACTCTCCAAAACACACAGCCTAAGGGTATCACAAAATTCTTGCTATCTCACCCTACCTTCCCCTTAAGATATAGCATGGCAGGTGTCAAAGATTTCTCCCCAGATCAGACCTCTTTATATGGATTTACTCTTACCAAAATTATCCTTATCCCATCTGTAGGTATAACACCGGGCAACAGGAATGGGGATGGGATGGAGCTTATGTGGCTGGACTTCTCCTGCAAATAAAAAGGTTTAAAGAGGAATGTGCTCCACCAGGAAAGTAAGGAATGTGCTGATCCCCATCTCTCCTTCCCTTATAGACACAAATTGCCTTAGCTTTCTCACCTGTTATCTCAGGCAGCTCAGCTGCCTTTGCAATCTCCAGCAAGACCGATTCCAGCTGCTCTCTAGCTGCACCGGGCTCACCACCGGTCACTAGTGCTATCTCTTGGGCTTCTGTAGCTTTGGCAAATAGTGCCAGGAGCTCTTGCAAAGGCTTTAACTACAAAAAGAAAAAAAAGATCAACAGAAGCTCTAGTTAATTTTCTAAGTTTGAAATGCCTTCCGGTCACCTTGACTTTTTCAGGAACACGAGGAAGATGATTTGCATACTTTTTCAGAAGCTAGGGGTATAAAGAGTTCTGAATTTGCCTTTATGCAGTGGATAAGGCAACAGTTTAGAGGGATGGGTGGTGGTAGAATAAAGCTGAAGTAAGGAAATGTTAATGACACTTTTTAGCCTTTTTTTAAAAAAAATAATAGGTAAAACAATAAGGTTGTTCTTATGGGACTAATGTACTGAAATGTTGTGTACAGATGGGAGTAAAAATATCCATAATAACAAATGACAGGAAATTTTAACCTTAGCAGGAGAAAGGTAGTCCGATAGCACAAGGAATGCTGTTAACAATGGACCAGCAGATACTTTTGACATACATACAAGCACAGTCGAAACAGTGTTCATAGTAACAGCTGATGCCTTCACTGGCATGAAAACCAGTAACTTGAACATTCCCTGCACTAATGCATGAGCTGGGAAAACATAGATCATGTTAAACATAAGCAGCTTTTCATACTTTTACGAGATATCAGACATATCTTTCCTATGCAGCTACATGCAAGTGACAAGTTTTTTAGCTTGAACTAGGAATTTTAGCATGAAAGTGGAACACAGGTTGTACTCCAGATGTTAGTCAACTCCAGCTCCCCTCAGCCTCTGCCAAAATAGCTTAAGGGTCAGGATTACTAGAAAATGGAGTCCAGCAACAACTGCCAGAGGCACTTTTCCCCTCCTCTTTGCCTTAAATGAATGTCTGGTGTTCTGTGAAAAACCACCCACACTCAGACACAAATTCGCATGGCCTATTTTGGGAGGAAATTTTATTTCCTGCACCAAGTAGTTATAAAGATGCCACATTGTGACCCATATCCAGTTATTCAACCCTCTTCTGCTCAAGCCAGAACTTTAGCTGCACAAATGCCAGCACCTTAATGTTAAGGATGGCAATTCCACACAAGCATAAGGATGTGAAGTTCTCCCCTACCTTTAGGGCTTGATGCAGTCTTCTCAGGTCACATCTGGTGCCAAAGATAGCTTGGTAGATGTGCTCCAGGAGCCTGACCAGGGTTGTGTGCTGAGAAGACTCTACTGTGTTCAGCTTTTCCGCAACTGAGAGGAATTCCTCATCAACCTCTGAAGGGTTCAACAACAAGACTGTTCTGGTGGAAGAACAGAAGGCGGCGTGCAATCAATAGCTTGTTACAGGAATGGAGAACCTCAGTATTGCTTTGACTATTGTTTCACATTCAAAATCTAAGTGAGCATAACAAGAGAAAATGCTGTGGACAACACTATGAGCTGTTCACATCTAACACCAGCAGATGGCACCATCTATTCTTCAGTTTGCCTGCATCAACTTTCCAGGGGAGGAATCACTCCTATCAATGTCAGTGCCAAGTTTGCTAATACAGACCTTTATCAAATGTCTCCTTGAGGAAAACATGTTACAAGCAGGTACAACTGACTGCTCTTCTACCCTCCTCGTGTTCTATAGCTCATCTACTTATAGATGTACAGAAGTGGATTCTGTACAGCCAAAAAAGGTTCAGCATGCCCCAGTTTTGACCCAGGCTTCCTCTTTCCTCAATTTGCGTCATCAGCTGAGGTGGCAGGGAAGCCTTGACCTGCCGTCAGCTCTGCCTCCATTTTGCACAACCAACAATTTATCTGAAGAACTAAAATAAAGGAAAAGAACAGTCTATAGTAATTCAACTGTGCCATTCCAACTGTGAAAAAGAATGGGACGGACCTTCCCTCCTTTGCAAATAAAAAGATGAAGACAGCCACGGAGTCAGAAGAAAAACTAACTATTCCTGCCCTGTGTGATCTCATGAGCGTGAGATGTAGCATCTAGAGCAGACATCCCAGCCAATGTTTGCTAGATGTTCTGAACAGCTCCTATCTTTAATTCATAATGTATTAATTTTGTTTATCTGAAACATTTATATACCACTTCTCCTTCTAAAAACATTCAAAGTGGTCTGCAGCCAACCCCGTCTCTTTTGGAATTGCTTTGTAGTGTTGATGAAATCTGATTTGTGTATCCTGTCAACTGCTCTGCCTGGTATATTTACATTAAAACCAGGAGATATACATGGAACGATACACCATTAATCAACTTGATAATCTCAAGATGTTTTGGACTACAACTCCCACAGCCAGATGAGCTGGCAAAATTTTTAACAAATAAAACGATATCAAAATAATTGTTGTCTTTCAGCTAACCCTTCCTAGAGCTGTGTTTCATAAAGGCAAAAGTGGAGCAAATAAGCAAAGGCCCAGGCCCAGATGTCGCAGTAGAAGCCAACCTACTCCAGACGCAGTTCAGGGATTGCATTGATTTCACATGCTAGGCAATTTAATAGGACTTCTTATATTATTTCCAGCAGTTTGAAAGTGAAAGCATGAGCCCTACATTATCAAGGATGCTGTCCTAGAAACTGAATGTATAATGTGTATGTGTCATAAGAAGAAAGCATTTCACTTGAGTTTGCCAGCATAAGACTAGGGGCAAGTTCAAAAAGTGCTTTCATAAGCCATTTATTATATGAACTGGGAGAGTTTGTAGACTTCCAAACACTGTATAAACAGAACACAAGTCAAGGAAAGTAATAATCAACTTTAAAGAATACTTAAGTTCCCATAACATTTCTGGGAACAGGGTGGCAAATAGAAGCCACACATCCAAACAGGGATGGCTAACATGTGGCCAATCTATGGCCCATCAACTGAAATACAACTCCCATCATCCTCATCCAATGGAAGGGGTTGACGGGAGTTGTAATTTAGCAGCACTTGGACTGCCACACACAATCCACTCCTGTTCTCGAATGAGAGGTGCAAACTCTCAGCTATACGGATGGGCATGGATATTCGGAAATTTGAAAACTCAATTCGAATTCGATGCATATCAACATTCAAATTCAAATTGGATTTTTGAAAATCTGAATTTCCAAATTCAAGCAAATTTTGAATTTTCAGAAATCCGATACAGATTTTCAAATAATTCGACTGAATAGATCCATTTATATTGCATCCAAATATTGGGTCTATTTGCGCGTATAACGCAGGATGACAACAGATAAGAATGTTGCCGACATTCATATTATTCAATTCAAATTGGATTTTCAAAAATACGGATTCGAATAATCCGGATTTGAATCAGATTTTTGAAAATTCAGATTCTTAAATTTTGAATCAAATAGAATACTTGAATAGGCTCGAATTCGAATGCAAGAAATGCATTAGTGCACATCCATCCCTACTCAGCTATGCAAAAAAACAGTCTCAGGGCTCATAGCCAAGTCCCTTTACCACTAAGTATCTGATGATGTCTTCATTATCTGCATTAAAGCCTTTTACATTTATTCTTTCTTCACATAGTCCAGCAATAACCTCCCTTACTTAAGGCTAGTTAATCATGGCTGGCTTTTCTATTGTAAATCAAGCTTAGACTCCCAAACTGATGATTGTGTAAAAATTCCAGAAACCTAAAACATTTAAATGCATTAAAAATAAAAAAGAAGTATTTGCTGGTTTATTTTTTTTCTTTATGTCTCAGTGCACTCCAGTGTCTGAAAGCTGGCATATATGGCATTCGTCATTAATCATAAGACTCACTAAAGACAAAAATTATGAGGAATTTTATTGACTTATGGGAAAAATGTGAGGCTGCCTGTTTGAAACGTCCCTTCAATATGCTTGCAAAGTTTCACAACTTTGGAATTATGGCTCTGTGAGACAGGCAGAGGCAAATATGGAGGCTATTAGTTATACAGCTGTTTTCATCATCCTTACTGTATCATAACACAGAAGTAGAAGGCTAGTAGGACCTGTGCATGATACTTACATGATGGAACTCTCTCCACTCCTTGCAGGAGGCAGTCCTTGCTCTGCTCTAACCAGCCTTTGGTATGAAATTCCTGCAAAGAAAGAGCCAATGAGCAAAGCATCACAATGGCATTTGTGGTGTCTCACAAAAAGAAACAACTGAAATGCAAGGCACAACCAAGCCATGAAGGAAACATGAAACATGAAAGAGAAGTGCAGGTATGAATACCTCACCCTACTCCAGCAAAGTCATTAGTATCTAAAGTCAAACAGATTTCTATCCAGACCAACACCAGCTTCCCCCAAATTTTTAAAGGGGAACTAGCCAAGGTATGATCCTCCAGATGTCACTGAATTGCAACGCTTGTGGGCTTCAGCCAGCCTGCCCATTGGCTATGAATGGTGAGGGCTGTAGTTCAGTGCAATCTGGGGCACCCTGCCTTTTACACTTTTGCAGAAAAATTGCACATGCCATTTAATTGGGCAAGCAAAAGGGCCAACTAGCCTAACTGACTGGGTAAATCTCTTGAACTGAAGGATCCACCACACGTTTGGGGACCAATGCAGAAGCAGCTTTCCAAATTTCTCAGTCTTGGAAAAGGCCGAAGGTTAAGCCAGTCAATGCTAAAATAAACAAGAATATTTTGCAGTGCCGAGCTGCTCTCCCACTCAGGTGAGCTTGCAGCGAAGTTTCAGCACAGCAAAATGGGCAACTTTATGACTCACATACAAATCCCCTGCAAGGCCCAATCTTAGGCTCAGCAGCCATTTTTCTACTTGTTGGTCTGATATTCCAATAAATACAGGGATTCAGGGGTATTATATTCCCCTCCAGGATAATGTTTCCACCTCTGAACAATTCCAGTTTTAAAATGTGAACTCCATGTGATATTTCTGTTACTTAAGGCCCCGCAGTTGTATGAAAAGTCTGGATTTGCTCCAAAGCCAGCAGGTTTTCCTAGCATCTACCAAAACGAGGCATACAGTTTAGCATGCGTGAGAGAGGAGACATTCATTCTCACAGAAGTCTTCCTGTCTCTTCCATTCCACACACCTCTCTAGATCCTTAACTGGAAGAGTAACGCCCAGGGGCAAATGATAGTTTCTCTGCTCATGGTCAAAGATACTCTCCTCATTCATGCTTTTTAGCAGCAGCCACTTCTGATGGGAAACTGTTGTTTTAGTAAGGACTAAAATGAGAAGAGGAAAAGAATCCTACAAAGCTAGTTGAGATCATCAGAACAGATGGGCTATGTTTCCTCTTTAGTAGTGTAACCTTTTCCAAGGTAGACTAAAATTAAAGCTTAAACTACTCAAAAAACAATGGGGCACCCTGTCACTCTTTAAAAAAGCGTCTCTCCATTTAATTGGGGAAACTGCTTAATGAGGAGAAACAGAAGGCTGGCAGCCAACACAGCTTAATTAAGGAGTTTCTACCACATAAAACCCAAGGTCACTTCTGTGTAGGGATGATCAATGGTAGCGAAGCTCATTAAATGGAGGCTGAACTATACCTCACTAGCAAAGACCCAAAGTCTTAGCATATCATACCAAAATTATCTGAAGCAGCCATTCAAGGTCCAAAGTTACCTGAACAGCTCTGAATGGATCCTCTATTTTTCTCTGGAATACCCTGATGAGTTAACTTATTTTCTCAAATTGAATGAGAGACAGGAAGAGAACAACAGAGAGTAACCTCATTCTTTTTGTCAGGCAAATGATTCTACCCAGCAAATGTCCTGCTCTGACATAGAAACTATGAGCTTGACCGTAAAAAGCCAGTACACCAGTGCACGAGCCCTTAGGTTCTCAGTGTATATACTATACTGCCTAAAAATCTGCAAGGTAACCTTACAAAAGTAGGTATTTTCTTAGGCTTTGATCAGACACGGTGAAATAGGCACCTCTGGGGCAAATTTCATCCTCAAGGGACAGACAAAAAAATTTCAAAAGACTTCTTACCACATTCTAAAGCCTCTGGTTCTGTGCCCCTTTCCCAGACAGGAATACTTCACTCTTAGGGAGATTCAATTTTGGGCCAAATAGGTAGGCTCCTGTATCCAATCCAATCCCAGTTTGTGATGGTGAGGGAGAGAAGTGAGGCAGGAGGCATTTAACTGTTTATTTTCAAAACTAAAACACTGGTGTGAAATGGAAAAAGAAGATAAATGTGCTGCACCTACATAAATCCTCTACATTTGGACATCTTACACATATGCCTCCTGTAAGGTATGTTGATAAGGGTAATTCCCCTTTGGCAGCCTTCATGTGAGTAAGCATAGCTTGGAGTGAATTTAAATTTGGTACAAATGCACAACAATAATTGCATTTTGGGTAATTATCTTTGCATGACTTATGCAGCCCCACTCTGAGAAAGATTTTAACTTCATTATCACTATAACTTCAGGCATCATTTGTTAGCACCAACCTTTCTCAAGATGGTAGTGAAACTGAGCATTGCAGTGGCTAAAGGAATTCAAGCCAGCAGCAGACAGCTTGGAATCCTACCTGGGACTTTGAGTTCGTTGCTGATGAAGATCAGTAGCTCTCGGCAAATATCACAGTAAGGCACAGGCCAGGTGAGGAAGTCACGGTATGTCCTGATGGCTCTCTGGAGGAAATCTGAATCTGGAGGGAAGTGTGGAGTCTGTAGAAGAAACAGCATCAGTATCACTAGGGCAACAAAAAATGGACTAGCACTTCCATCCATCCTTTCAGCTATCCAGATCTGACCATTCCGAAGAAGAGTAAATTTCCATCTCTTTTGACATTGCTACAGTTTTGTTATCTCCGTTTATTGGTCCCCACTGTCCAGATGGTGAAGAACCTCTGAATATGAGAACATCACCTTGCTTTTTAAAAGCTTTTCTTCTGTCTGAGGCTACTGGAGGGGCGGGGATAGTGGTAGTCCCAGGTGCTGGGACAGTCCTCCACCAAAGTGTCCCATGGTCCAGCAAATATAAAGGCCTCACAAACTCAGGGCAGACAGACTGACTACAACTCTTGACTATGTAACCACTTTCTTTACTGAATGCTGGCAAAAGACCACCTGCTAGGAGGCAGCAGAGAAGGACGGTATTATTATGCTCATACTCAGTTTGTGGGCTTCCCTTAAGCATTCAATCAGGTAACACAAAGAGAGTTTGCTGGACTTGCTGGGTCTTTCTTGTGCATGTATATGTTGTACGCCCAACCTTGACTTCTACAATGCAAAAGCCTGTTGGGCTTATGAAGGACTGCCAAGCACAACTTACACACAGGACAGCTTTGCTGAAGAGTAGAGCCAGGGGAGCAAAGAGATCGTAGTCACATTTCTCGTGGATCTATGGAAGAGGGGTGTAGAGAACGAAAGCAAACTTTGGTAAGCAATCACAAGAAACACACAAATGCAAAAATGCTGAACAGATCTAAAGCTGCATCTAGATACCGCTTACCTATTTCCCTATCTTTGGATATTCTGGAATAAAGCATTGATATCTTGGAATATCCATAAATAATGCAATATGCTTAATTATATTAAGCACATCAAATATACATATGGATATTCCAGCCCCTTGATCATTTTGGTTGCCTTTTCTGCTCCTTTTCCAGTTCCACCATATCCCTTCTGAGGTGTTGTGAGCAGAATTATACACATTATTCCAAATCTTGCCTCACCATAGATCTGTAAAGAGGCTACATTTTACACTTGCTGACTTGTTTTATATTCCCTTCCCAATTATCCCTGGCATTGAATTTGCTTCCCCCCCCCCCCCCCCCCCCCCC
>MTQE01002208.1:49336171-49398627 GCA_014337955.1 Aspidoscelis marmoratus | reverse complement strand
TTGCTTCCCCCCCCCCCCGCTGCTGCACACTGGGTCAACATCTTCATTGAGTTGACTATGAAATCTCCAAGATCCCTTTCCTGGTCTGCACAGAAAGTTCATTCCCCTTCAATTTATAGGTGTATTTGGAATTCTTTTCTCTAACGTGTATCGCTTTGCACTTGCTTAATACTGAATTGCATTTGCCACTTGGTTGCCTACTCACCCAATGTCAAGAGATCCGTTTGGAGCTCTTTACAATCCCTTTCAGTTTTTACTATCCTGAACAATTCAGCATTGTCAGCAAACTTTGTTACCTACCCCTTCTCCTAGACCATTTATGAATAAATTAAAAAGCACGGGTCCTAATATTGAACTTTGATGGACCCCATTTTTAACCTCTTTCTGTTCTGAGAACTGGCCATTTATTACTACTCTTGGCTCCCTGTCTTTTAGCCCTTTACCAATCCAGGACAGGACCTATCTGTTTATTCCACGACTCATGAGTTTATCCAGGAGCCTTTGATGAGGGACTTTTGTAAAAGCCTTATGAAAGTCCCGATTTTATTTTCAATGATGGGCTTCATTTAACAAGTGGTATACATACCATTACTTTCATAGATGTCCCAGCCTAAAGCAGATTTATGCCTCCATTTTTAAAACTATTTAGGACTATTTTTAGGACATAGAAATCTCGGAATAGACAGGGCAAGGTCTCCATTAAATAGCCAGGAAATCATGCTGTCTGACAGGAATTTTAAAAGGGTGCAGGAAGATCTGCTACATTAATCCACAAGCGGCAACCCTGAAGTGACCCTGCCTCACACAGAACTGTAGTAAGTTCTTTCCAGACCACAAAGCTGGGGTCACCCTTCCTGATTTCCCCAGTCTGCCCCTTCTCAGGGCTGCCAAACAATGGAAGGAGAAGCTCTGTCTACCAAGCAGCTCCCAAAGTACAGAATAAGACAATCACTCCATTCTGGGAAGGTGTCGTTGAAAGCAGGAAGTAGGAAATCTCCACTTGATTCATTAATTTTGCTAGCCCGGGTGTTCAGACTCATTGTCTTCTATTCCAGCTGCCCCTTGGCTTGCAGTTGCACATCTGCATCAATCTCATAGGCACTTGTGAACCCCCAAGCACAAACATTTTGGCTTAGGACTGTTCAGGGCCAGAGGACACAGGGATAGAAATGATCAGTCTCCCCTCTGTGATAAAGGACAAAAAAAAAGAGGCTGTTGTCCAAACCTGCTGCTAAACCCCAAAGTCTCAAGGACAGGAAACCTATGGATTTCATAAGTCATTGAACCCCAGTCCCCAACAGTCCATGTTACCAAAGCCCAAAATTCGGAGGTAATGGGAACTGTGCTCAAGTGATTTCTGATTGTCCACAGGTTCTCCACTACTAAATCAGTTTGGTCTTGTGGTTAGAGTATCAGATTCTTATGTGGCAGGCTCCTGGTTTGATTCCATACTCCTCCACAAAGCCAGGTGGGTAGCCTTAGGCGAGTCACAGCTCTCCTCCTGAGCTCTCACAGCCCCACCCACTTCACAGGGTGTCTGTCATGGGGAGAAGCCTTGTCAACTGCTATGAGCCCCTTTAAAAGGGTGAGAAAAGCAGGGTATAAAACCAACTCTTCTGCTGCTGCTCACATCACAAAAGTTAACTTTCTTTTTCTATGTATATATGTGGGGAGTTGCTAGTGGGCAAAACTGGAAAGCCGTTATGAGCAGTTTAATTGCTCAAAGTAAATGACCTTAAATCTGGTGATTTTTACCGTGCTGATGCACTTTAGGAAAGAAGTATCCTTAATGGACAATATCTACTCCTTTGCCATATAGAATGTATCAGGTTAAAAACTGGAACTTTACACAGTTAAAGACAAAAAGGAACCTTTTCTAGAGCTGAACCAGATCACAAATAATATTAGCCACTGCTTGTTCATACTTATAGTAAGGACATTTCAGATTTGGAAGAAGGGATATTGCATTTGATGGAGAACACCTTTCAAACTTAATTTTTTCCACACCTCCCTCCTTTTTCCCAATGTACCTCTTGAGTCTTTTGCAGAATTTTCTCCAGAAGGATGAGGTAGTTCCCTGCATCACGACTAACCAACTCCTGCAGACTCCAGCAATTCAGACAAAGCCCAGCTGCCCAAAAGAGAGGAAACAGATTTTTACTCCAACATCTACAGAGTAGTACAGAAGTCTAGATGATCACAGAAATTCTGAGCTTCTGAGGATAAGGTCTAGGCCTGGGTTCCCAGAAATGGCAAAAGGAAAAATGCTCACAGATGACGGCATATGCTGCTGGAAATACTGGGTATATAACACTGTCAAAATGCAGCTATGGTTCTTCTAGACATCAGGAACAGGAAATAACCTGGAATACAGCATTAGGGAACCAATACATTTTTGTTTAGGGCAAATGGCTTATCCTATCTATTTATCTCACCCTATAAATTTAAAAAAATAGTATAAATACAGATGAAACAGATTAGCTACTGACAGCAAGTGTTACAGAAGCAAGAGAAATGTTCATATTACTTTATTGTTTCCCCCTTTTCATGGGGAAATAAGAATGCAAAAATCCTTCACAAGTTCCCTAGCTAGCAAGATGGTCATGATTATAGGAAAAATAACTTGAGATTGCTGAAGTTGCAGCCCTGAACACATCACCCTGCAAGTCAGGTCTCTTTCACCTCAATGTCTACTTCTGAATAGAGATGTAAATGTTCTTACTGTAAGATATCAATAATAAAAAAGGACTAAACATTTTTTAAAAGGTCTAATGCTCTGTGCCCATTATTTGAATCATTGACTGCAATGTTTTCAGGCTAAAAATTGAATGTTCATTCAGTATGGGGAGTATGATCCTGGACAGGTAGAGTCTGCTGATTAGCAACTCTTCCTGAATGTATAGGACCCTTATCTCCAGATTAGCACCATAAATAATCCACAGAGGAAGTTGACAGTGCACAACAGTATCCAAGCAACAAGATATTGCACTACAGAATTGTGCTCCTATTTGGGTGGTGGCAACACCTATGTTCCTGCAGCAGTACTGAGAATAAGAACTTCTGAAAGATGTTTATTCTCAAGGCAAGTGTGGGCTGTCTTCAAAGCCTACCTGCTTCTTTCTTTCTAAGCTCGCAGCTGTGGTTAGCACTTCCACTCCAGGGTCTTGGTAAATAAAGAGCCTGCAGCCAGCAACTGCCAAAACCACAACTGGAAGATGAAACCATTATGGGTCCACCCAGGAGCAACACACCTTTATCCAGCCTCTGAGTGAGACAATATCAAAGAGAAAGAGGAAGAACAAAGGATTTGGACTTGCACAGAGTCAGGCCAATTGTTCCTCTGACCTACAAATATTTATTCTGGCAAGTAAAAGGTGCCCATAGCCCCAAGGAGAGTGATTTCAACTCAGGTTACTGGTGATAAATCTGGAAGGCCTGCTATTCATTGCTGAATAGATTTAGGGAATATCCCAACAGGTGCCAGAAGTACTCCAACAGCCATTTTCCAAGTGTGACATTTTGGCATTTGCTTCTTTGGAAGAATAAATTACAGAAACAATGTTTTTGCAGCTCCCCCCCCCCAAAAAAAAGGGGGCATCAGAAACTTCCTCTATGTAACAACACTTGCATACGCAGAAAACTCAAGTTTTGATAACAGAGAAAAATCATTTTTCATGCCAAACCTGTGATGTTGATATGGAGGGGATAAAAAGTTGAAGCCTTCTGAAACCCCTATACAATCTTGCTATACAGTAGCTCTTCACTATATGTGAGAATTATGGTCTGTCAAAATGAGCTAGATCCTAAAGTTTTTAAACAGTGGGACAGCTGGAAAACAGTTTTCAAAACAAAAACAAAATTCCAACCACATACAAATGCTTGCAACAGAGAGGGAAAGAAAGAAAGAAAGAAAGAAAGAAAGAAAGAAAGAAAGAAAGAAAGAAAGAAAGAAAGAAAGAAAGAAAGAAAGAAAGAAAGAAAGAAAGAAAGAAAGAAAGAAAGAAAGAAAGAAAGAAAGAAAGAAAGAAAGAAAGAAAGAAAGAAAGAAACCTGTACCTCCAAAGTACAAAAAAAAAAAAAAACCCTGCCTTTTTTATCACTATGTCACCCAACCTCTCCAAAGCAGGGTTCTTTTGCAGGGAGGTAGAAGATGTATACAATTGCCCTTATCTACAGACAGTGCATGACTGTATTGCTTCTCTGTTTAAAGATACAGAACCAATAAGGAAATTAACAGTCTCCCTGAAAGATCCTGCACACCCAGATGTACAAATGCTTATCTGCAGTTACACTTCTACTCTGCTTTCCCTCCAAGGAATGTAAAAGTTGCACAAATAGTCATGCCATCCTTATTTTATCTTGTGCAGCAGATTCATCTGAGGCAGAAAGCTAAAGGCTGCCAAGTGAACTCCATAGCTAAGAGCTCTTTTCCAACCCAATCCAGTCCCAGATTCTAATCTCATACCTTGACATCTTCATTGGGTCTCAATATGCTCAGATTGCTCAGTGCAACACCAGAGCCGATTTCACACTTCTCTTCCCATGGACGGGAAAGGTGTGTGATAAACTAACCTTGACTAGCACTAATCAATAACAGCCTCTCTGCTCTGTTTGATCACCAGGCTGCTCCTCTTCTTGGCACTGCCATCTTGACTGCAACTGTGCATGCTTAAGTACCGTTGCTATGACAACGCTGATGCTCTGCACAGTCACAATCATGTCTGGGGGCTATCAGCACGCTTTCACAGCAGCTCCAATGACCTCCCCAGCCAGCATAAGTGAAGATGGTCACAAACTGGACGCTAAAGGTTGTCTTTGGTTAGGGTTCGTATGCTTTTGGAGCACAATTTCATGCTCCACAGCTAGTATGCAATTAGGCAACCTCTGGGCAGGCAGGTGGCATTTCTGGTCTGTAAATGCTTCCTGACAGCGCAGATGGACCTGCAGAGATGCTGCCTAATTGCATACCATGCGAACTAAAATGCAGATTCAGCCTAAGTTATATAGCATGGCTGCAGTAGATGTAGCCAGGAAACAGAAAGCAAAACAAAACACACAAATGTAGTCTTTGTTTTGTGTCATTGGTAGTTTGGTTACATACCACCTTATTCTCCACATTTTGTTCTTATCATTTAGAGAAACAGCTGTGCTGGAGAAAGGATTCCCTTCACAATATTTCTTCTTGACTAGTTTCTGCAGTTTTTGGTTAAAGAGAAGCAGTAGAACAAAGAAGCTAAGGGAAGAAAGCTGTTTCCTGAGGTAATTCAGGGGAAGAACTGCTGAAGGTGGGGGCAGCTCCCAGTATCCAGGCATTCTCCTGGGGAGAAGCTGTCTGTATGGCATTTTCCAGAGAGTAAGACACACAAGTGAGCGTTTACTGTCTTCATCTCGCTCTAGAACAAATCTGAGCAAAGGGCAGGACATAAATTCTTAGGGTGTTTTTCCACTGTCACTAGAAGTACCCATTAAGTACCCATTATGGATACTTAATGGGTACTTCTTGTGACAGTGGAAAAACACCCTTAAATTAATAAAATTTGTAAAAGTGCAATGTTTGAGGGACCAAATGTATGGTCTTTCAGATGTTGCTGGACCATAAGCTCCCATCATCCTCAACTGTTGGTCATCCTATCTACAGCTGGTATGAGGAGTCCATCTAGAAAGACCTGCAGTTGTTGAAACACCATCACCTGGTCAGAATGATCAATCTTTTGCAGGCAAGAGTAGAATAAAATGTCTGAGAACATCTGCTGGTTCCTCAGATTCTTTAGGAGGCATTGCTATGTCCACAAAGTTGTTCAGTTCTCTAGCTACAAGTCAAAATTAAAGATTTGTGTATAAAGGACTAACTGCAACCAGTCCATTAAAACATCGAATTAGAAGTACTAAATCTGAATGGAATCCAGAGGTACATAGCCAAGGCCATCAAAGCTTATTTTCATTCCCACTGAAGGGGAAAAAAGCGACCATAAAATTAATTTCTTACCTGTCCAAGTGTCGGCAGAAAAAGCAGTTCTGCTGAGACCATGGAGGCATCTCTCCAAAGCATGATGGATCCTGTCTTCTGTGCACGTCGTGTGCTGCATTTTAATTCATCGCCTAGAAAATTATAATTAGTAATAAGATTCCATGGGAGGAAAAACAACTAGCAATTGTCAACATATTAGGAAAAATACTAAAAAAAACCCAAACACCCCAAAACAATATCTGTAACACAACAGGATAAGATAAGAATTCTGCACCATAAAACAACACCAGTTGAAACTAAATACGTTTTTTGATCACATCTTTTTATTTACTATAATCTTAGGGTTTGAAGTGACAAGGAGCCAAAACATGAGTCATTCCATCTTAGGAACTGTCCAACCAACATGTGACAATAGTAATCTGTCAGCACTGCCAACTTGTTCACAGTGTTGCCACCTCGTGCCTTTTCCAGATCGAGCCATCTCTGTTAACTTTCATCACAGGTGCCACCTTTCACTTGTGTTGCGGCTGATAGGGATGTCAGGAACGGCTTGTTTTGGGAACTCAGGGTTACACTGGTTTGAGCACAGCATGAGGGTATGGGAATTGTAAGAATACAATATTTGATATAGACTCTGTGTTGCATTAGACTCTTTGTAATATGTAATTGAATAAAGCTTGAGAGCATGACTAAGGACCTGTCCCCAAGCCATAAAAAGTCAGTTAAAAAGGTTATTTTGCCTCTGAGTGCCCCCATGTCCGGCTTTTCTCCGAGCTTCCAGCGCCACAAAAGGAGGAAAATGCATGGTAAAAAGACTGCCCTTTAAAGAAGACTACCAGCGCACTTTTTGGAAGCCGCGGGTATTCCAAGCAATATTGTGCATGGAGACACTCCGTGGCAAGAGGGGCAGGGATTGTCAGCCAAGATCTCCAAAAAAAGCACCCTGGCTCTGCTGCCTCTGCTGCCTGCACACAGCTTTAGGAAATGTCAATCTCCCAGAACTGCAGCACCTTCCCTTCCTTTCCCTTTCTAAAAGTCAGAACTTTTAAAGAGCCAGAATTGCAGAGAATTGCAACATTGTTATCAGGTGTGAAGTGGGTGGATTACTACAGTGTAACGGTTGCTGTACGGGGTGGATCTTTACAGTGATTAAAATCACTATCTTTGGAAGCAAGCTCTGGATCCCAAAGTGATAAATGGCTCTGGTGGGTTTTGCAGGCAGGGGAGATGAACAGAGAACTTGTAAATATGGCTATTTTTCTTTTGGAGTTGTCAGGGGTTGTCTCCCCGGCACCCTATCAAGCAGAGAGGGGGTGGGGAGAAAAAGATGTGGACTAACAAAACACACTTCCTTGGGGATGGTAGGTGCATTTAAAACGTGTGTTTTACCGAACCTCATGGGGACACTTATTCCAGAATTGAACGGCACTTTTAAAGTCCGCAGGAATAGAGGGGCAAATAAGTTGCTTGGGAACACAGCTTAAGCTACTTTCTGCCTATGGTGATTCTAAATTCACTAAGCCACACTTAGGCTGTGGTCATACCTTCCCTTTAAATCTTCTTCAGTCCATCTTCAGAACTGACTTCTCACACCTTCTCATTTCTATCCATTTTATTTCCAATCAGGAAATGGAGGGTGGAAAGTCCAACAGATAGAAATGAACAGGTGTGAGCAGTCCTGAAAATTGACTGAAGAAGGTTTAAAGGGAAGGCAGGGTCCACAGCCATAGACAGAAATCAGAAAACAATTCAGATTAAAAGAGTTATTTAAGTCGATCCCTTGACAATTTTTTAGTTTCTCTCCAGATTTGGTTAGTGAGCACTTAGATTCCAATACTACATTAGAACTAGCAAACAATTCCTTTCAGTCAAACAGTAAATTCTGCATCTCATTTCTACACCTTCCAAAATCATAAAGATTCATGTCTGTATAGCCTTGACAGAGAACCTCTAGCTTTCCAGAGGCTCCTGGACTCCAATTTGCATCTGCAATTTTTGAGGGGCATCCAGCTCCCCATCCTTTATCAGGCAGCACAATCCCTGTTAAGATGAAAAGGACTCTAAATGCAATTTCACTTGACTCTGTACAGATAACAAAACCCACACTTGTTAAGATTAATTTATCTAACTCCATAGACGTCTTCAAACAGTTTGGATCCGAGGGAGAGATTCTGGTAGCTTTTCAACCCCAACAATTCACAAGTTCAGAACTATCAGGCAGTAAGAACCCTGAATGCATCCATTCCACGTTGAACTGATACATACATATTCATCTAGGAAGACATCTGATGTGCGGTGAATCTAGGCCAAGTAGCATGTCTAACAACCAGCCCATCCAGCTGCCTTTAAAGGTCTCTATCCACTCAGAATAAGTCTGTCTTCTGTGAAGGCATTTCAATTCTGAGAGGAGAATGTGAGCTCAGATAGAGATTCAGAATGAAATGAACACAAAAGGGCGTGATTCTTTTCAAACCTTCTTCATGTCTCAATCATGCTTGGGTGCAAATGTCACAAGGAAAGTGGTGACTGAACAAGGGGCATGATTCATGCCACCAGTGTAGTCCACAAATAGCCTTCTCTTATGTCAGCTCCTTGCAGGACACCACAAAGTGTGATCAGCGGAAGATTTTCCTTCCCCAATTGGCCTGTACCAGCAGGAAGTCTGGGTAAACCACACGGCTCTTGCTTGTGCAATCAAGAACTGACAGTAGAGACAGGCAGTGGAGGGAAGCAATTCCCGTAATGTATAAAAACCACAAGGTAGAGATTCTGTTTGTGTCATCACTTCCCAGCATGATGCTGGAGAACACCAGGGACTCCAGCCTTTAAATAAGCGGTGCCTATGAATCTCTAAGATATGTCCTATACTCCACTGCCACAGAATCACACCTGGGATCAGGTACGGTTGGCAAATAAGGGAGAGGCAGTCATTCTGTACATCACTATCCAGAGAGGGTGTAAAACCCAGGTCTACTCCAGGGCTATGTTGAGATTGCAACATGTGCCTGTGGCAAACCCAACACAGTACTGGAATATGAGGTGTTTCCCTGCAGTATCGCCACTCTGGTTTTCCAAATATAGTAAAAGGACTTATCTGGTCTGGATGCTTGCTCCCAGGATCTGGCATGTTGTCAATGACTGCTCCAAGTGTGTGGGACCAAACTGGACCAAAAATGGTGGCCACACAGGTAAATGAGGTGGCAATTGTGCATTTTTAGGTATTTAAAACCCAGATGTCCTTGTCACAGCATTACAAGGGCAAGCACTCAGGCCAGGTAAGTCCTTTCACTTCCTCTATGTGATTGTCCAGCTGTTTGGGCAGCTAGCAATTATTCCAGAAGTGATTTTTTTCAGAATATAACCAAATAACAAGATATTTAGGCACTGCTCACGGCAGCCTTACACACATTGGAAAGACGAAGACAGCAGCAAGAGAAATTGTGGCTTTGTATTTCTGGGTTTGGTAGTCTAAACATTTCAAAGGCTATTAGATCAGCTTGGGGTGCTGTTATGCAAATATCTACAAAAACATTTTGGCCTGAAATGCCCCCTTCCAATTCAATTATTCTATGCCTGGTAAATACTGGATTCCTGGACCACTGGAGATTTTTCCTGACATGGGCACAATTTCATCCCTGCTGCCAAAATTTCAGTCACTGCAACTATTTGGCAGCACATTTCTTTCCAATTAGTTTTTCCTAGAACTATTAGTGGATGGTTACAGCCTGGGGTTCAGTTGTACTAGGAAACTTTAAGACCAACCATCTTCGACCACTCAGTGAATTTCCTGATAGTTTGCAAAGAGTTGGTAGTTTTATCTGCTGCTGCTGCTGCTGCTACTATTTGTAATTTATTTTTCACATTATCTCAGCATACTCAGATTTGGGGCAATGCAGAAGCTTTTTTTTTCTCGCTACATAAACTGAATTGACATTTATGCAAGGCCCATTGAATTAATCATAGGAAAATTTTCTTTATAGGACAAATGCAGAGGAAGTAGCCTCCATAACAGGCTCATATAAACATCTTCATTATTCAATAATTGTGACAGTAAATGATTATTTTATTATAACAGTGTGGATTCATGCTCTTAAGCATTAAAAGTGGATATGTGTATTCATTTATTGGAAAAAATATCTATTTCTTGAATACAAATCATAATAAATTAATTGGCCCTGCTGAAAATGACATATTGACTACTGTTTTAGCCATACTTCTTATCTGTTTTTATTGTGCTATTATCATAACCCACCCTGCGACCGGATATAAAGAGGGACAGAAAAACAAACAAATGAATAATACAGTTTTTGAAACCATCCAAGGTATTACTGGTCGCTGCATCCACAGCCATGTGCTGTACAAACAATGGTCTTTTAAAAATGGCACAGGCAGTGGGTTGATGTCACTTCCTGCAACATTCTCCTGATAGTTCTCACTCCAGCTACTGTGTAAGCATGAACCAGACAACCTCTCCTTTTTAAAGAAAGAAAAATAAAAGAGTTCTCATGAACCACCTGAGAACATTGCTGTTCTACTTGTTTTGGTTAAACCCATTCCATAAAAAGAATTAAAATACTTTAAAATATACAACTGATAAAAATTACATTGAAAACCAGGTGGGTTAAAGAAAAACAATAATTCATGCAGGGAAATGCCTAGTAAGGAGATATTGTCTTCAGGAGGTGCCTGAAAGTTGGAATTACAGGTACCTGAAAAATATCAGAGGAGAGGGCTTTCCACCAGGTAGGCATTGTTACAGAAAAGCCGTGGTTGTTGATGTAATAATTCAGTGACTTTGACAATAAAGCCTCAGATTCTCTACAGTATTAGTATAATGCAATAAAATGGTCATTCCATATCCTATCAGAGTTGCTCTTTGTTTCTTTTAGTTCACAGCTCTATTACCCTTTACGGCAGCCTGTTACTTGAGTCAGTCACCTTCAATGCTTGGCAAAAGCTGCCCAGATTGCTCCCTCAGGATTGTTCCTGGCAGGTAAAGCAACCAATGAGATCACACCAGCTAGGTAGTGTCAGCAGTCAGAACAGATGTTAAGTCTACCCTCTACCGTAAAACCTAGCAGAAGATAAGGCCAGTTCACTGAGATAACCAGCAATCTTTTAGATGCACCCATGCACTCCATGTGTCACATTTCTGTTGCTGTGATTTTGATGCCGGTTGAGGGGTGGGGCTGGAAGTAATTTTACCTACATGCAAGATTCCTGCCATTCCCATAGCAAAGACAATAAATTTCTAATCACAACTTTGGCAAGAAGGAGCTCAGGTCAAGGGTCAACTGAGAATGAGGAAGACCTTAAAAACCTTCCCAACAAAGGAAGGTTGGATGGGTGATCTCCCCTAGGATGATGTTCAAGATGTGCATGCTGTGGTGGACTGTTCCAGATCACGACCCATTGTGGCTGAGTGACGGGCACCCTCAGCATGAATTCTAACGAAGAACACCATCCAGCCTTGAACCCTTCCAAGCCATGCTTTTCATCTGTTTGCCAATAAAGTTGTACTCTTTTCTCTCCTCTAGATCACCTTCACACATTTTTTTCATAAAAGAACAGGTGGATCAATATGATTTTACCAAAATCCTTCAAAACACAGGAGGGCTTTACCTCCTTTGGCAACGCAAACAACAATCCATTCTATAAGCACAATGCTATTTCCTTAACAGACCACTCATCTTTTACAAAAGTTAATGTGAACCAGGAAGCTGCAAGTCCCAACCACGTGCTTTTAAAAATTATTATTAATGATAATATCAAATATCTAACAATTATTAGAAGGTTGTGATGACTACAAGACAAAGACTTACCAGTACAATACAGAATGAACTGATCTGTTTAGAACTATTGAGCCCTCTAATGGCTTTACAATTGAGAATCAATAGCATTCGTCACAGCTGGGGGCTGACAAGAGAATCCTAAACATGTCTAGTTAGTAGAAATCCCACAGTGCTCCAGAACCAAGAAAAGCAACCCAAGCTGTTTAGAGAAACAAAACCAGCGCAGACAGGAAACAAATGGAAGCCTCTTATGATGCTGGACCTGTGCAATCACCCTTAGTAAGTCATGAAAATAGGAAGCTTGGATGAGTCTTATAAGAATTTCCACCAGGAAGGAAGCTTTCATGAATTGACGGGCAACAGGTGCTTTCCCAACTCACATTTACTTCTTTCAAGCTACTGATGGACAGAACACAGGGATCTGGTAGAAGGGCTTCTGAAAACTTTATTCCCAAGGTACTACCAGAATTAGAGGAGCTATCAGATACAATCACAGAATATGACCAAATACTGTGCACCTCTTTGCCCTGGCCTTCAGTTAAATGGGGGTACACTTTCCCTTCCCACTTGCAGATGCTACTGTTTTAATAAATACTTTTAAAATGATGTTTGATTTTGGATGTTGTTACCCACCCAGAGACCTTCAGGTATAGGAATGAATGAATGAATGAATGAAATTTTAAGTATTTTACTAATGTGTGTTGTTTTTAATATTAAATTTTGTATTGTTTAATTGCTCTTATTTATAACTGCCTTAAGTAGCATAAGGTAGTAGAACAGGTATAAATCTGAATAACTAATAAATATTAAAGGCGTGAAAGCAAAGAAAACTAGCTAAAATTATTTTGTACTTGCATTCACAGTAGAAGTCCCAATAATATGGGTCCGAATAATATGAGCCAATGATTTTCAATTTCTGAGAGATCTGGAGAAATCTCGTAATTCAATGGGCATTTGTGGACTATAGCTAAATACGTTCATGATTACTTTAGGTTCTTGTTTTAATTATGGCAAATAAATATTAACTGATCAGCAAATAAAATACCAGCTAATCTAAATGTATTCACTGACATTTTTTGGCTTGCATAATCCAGGAGTCTGGCCCTTTCTGTGCTTCCCCTTAATCTGGATTTAAGGACTTTTGTGCTTTCAATTTAAATTCAAAATAAATTTTGGGAAACTGGTGTCACATATTTATATATTTATATACTGCAGATTTCAAGGAATAAAACAAAAAACATTACAGATAAAAATAAACAGCAGTCACCCAATTTAAACCATGCTGAAAGCAGAGGTGAAGAAGTGTGGGTTGAGTAATAGTAGTATTAGTGCTTTTAAAAAGCCATGGCAGTGTTGCTGCTGGAATTTTTATTGGCAGAACATTCCAGAAAGTGCGGATATCAACCAAAAGGGTCTCTTCCTGGCCCTGGTTCCAGATACTACATAAGGGTCAAGTACTCTGGGATCTAGCTGATGAGCCAAGCCCACAGGAATGCTGACTGAATGGGAGAGATGGGCTCAGACATATCCAGCAGCTGAACCCTGTAGAACTTTATAGGTCAAGACCAACACTTTGAACTGGACCTGGAAGCAGAGATGTAACCAATGCAGCAACCAGAGCAGGGGAGTCAGCCTGTCATACTATCTGTGCTTGATTATCACACAGGCCACTGTGTTTTGGACCAACTGAAGCTTCTGAGGTGTCTTGAAAAGTAGCCAGGTGTATCAATGGCTACTAGAACGGATGCCTAAGTAAAGCCTTCAGGTTGGAGAGACAGGCAGGAGGCCTCTAAAGGCCATTTGCTGGGATTTGAGAGCAGGTGAAGGTTTTGCCTTCATCATCTGCTTGAGATGCCCACGAGCAATTAATTGGTGGGCCACTGTGTGATACAGGATGCTGGACTTGATGGGCTGTGGCCTGAACCAGCAGGACTCCTCTGATGTTCTTATTTTTAAAAAAGGTGGAGTCTGGTAGCAACTTAAAGAGAGAAGTTGTGGCATGAGGTCTCATAGACAAGTCTACTTCATCAGATGCATGAAATTCTACAACTTATGTTAAGCTACGTAGTTCTTGCCCAGGGACAAAATCTCAAGGACTACATGCTTTGGCAGCATCTTACCGAACTCTGCTTAAATCATTCATGCCCTGAGATTTATGAACAGGTTTTGTTCTGGAGAGCCCAAAAAATTAATGTTTAACTCTTAGCAGGAACTTACAAGAGCTAGTCATAAGTGGCCAAATTAGCATATCTGTATTTTTTTTTCTCGGATTGAATTTGATCATGAAAAGATATTTCAAGTTTTTTAAAAAGCAACTCTAAGAACCACATGAGCAGTCAATGTGAAAACTTAAGGGTTACAAGGAAAGAATTCTACCTACTTTGCGGGGCGGAAGGGCTTCATAATTCTAGGAGTAATTTATCTTGCTATAAAAATGAGGAAGAGGAAATACAAGGAAAGCAGAAACCAAGGACCTGCCACAAACCCTCCTCCATCCCAGAAGAGTAAATTACATTTGGGACTATTATCACTAATCACCAGCGCCTTTGAGGAAATGGATACTGGGCAGGGTATGTAAATAGGAAGCTATATTTTAAAAAGTCTAAGAATCCCATAAAACCACAATATGTTTTTCCTCTCCCATGCAGCCCCTGGGACACTAAGGGTGTTTTTCCACTGTCACTAAAAGTACCCATTAAGTACCCATTAATGGGTATGTAATGGCATTTTTGTACCCATTAATGGGTACTTAATGGGTACTTCTAGTGACAGTGGGAAAACACCCTAAAAGTTGCCTTTTCTCATCCCACTGCCCATCACCATCAGTCAATCTTGGAGGCAGGAACCGTGGAAACCTAATAAAGAAAATACAGCCGACGGTTTGACTTTCACATCAACACCCAAATTCTGTGCAATGCACAAAGTGAGCAAAAGATGCAACACACAACAAAATGGTCAATACACGGTCAACAGTTGAATCTTTTTACAACAGCAACAGCAAGCCATCAGCCACAGGTCTTTTTCTGTGCCTTTATCTGGCATTAGTCTTCAGTTTTAACTAGTGCTATGGTAAATACATTAAGGAGAGGCTGCTTTTAGTTTCAAAATAAACTGAATGTATTCTGATACAAGCAGGGCTTTGTTTATTTATTTCCCTAAGATGCAGGCTTTCAGTGCAATCACTGTTCTGTTCTTGAATAGAAGAAATGTATTCATCTCTGGCATGAACTCCATTCACATCAGTGGTTTATTAGTAGGATTTAATTTGGCCTTAAAGAAACATGATAATTAAAATGCATGCATGGTGCATAACATCTTTTCATTTCTCATTGGCCTGGAACCACTGCAGTTACCTTTTAGCTTCACTGGGGGCAGTCGTCACAGCGTCCTCTGATGAATTTTTGCAGTTGAATAAAAAAAAGTTAGCTAAGGACAAGCAATCTGATGACACCAAGTGCATATCAGTTACAGACCCAGCCTCAAAGAGCTGGAAGGGAGATGAAGTCTAGAGGGAGGGAGCATCAGCTGAGCTTACAGCAGCATCTCCTAAAAAGAAGGGTTAGATGGCTGTTGTCACAGATTTCAATCTACATTTGAGACACCATCTTCCATTAAGCAAGACTCTTCAGTGGCACAAAACCATTACAATGACCTTTGCTTTCCTTCCTTGTTGATTTCTCTTTGCATGGACATCTTATAACCTGCAGCATCTATAAGGTGTTCTGAGATCAGGCACAGAGAAAGGATAAAGTGTTTAAAATAAATCCTGTGGTGTTCTTTCTCCAGACTACCATGTACAGCAAAACTGTGACATGCCATCACTTCCCATCTTTGAAGAACTAGGTATCAGGAAAACCATATAGGGCCAAGTCCACCAATATAAGACAATGGCACTGAGGAAAGGTGACCCAGTCAACTGTTGTAAGTCAACAACATTGTGGAAGGGAAGGTTCCATCTACCAGGATAGGTTGACAACATTTTTCAGAAATCAGATCACATTATCAAAAGCTTCCAGACTGGATTAAACAAATGAAGCAAATATTGTGCCAGCTGAATATATGCATAATTATGCTGATTGCATATAAGCATAATAATGCAATTTAAAAACCTATGCTATACAGGGAAAGTCACAATTTAACCACCTTATATAAGCAAAATGTGCTGTGCGAAACCATGCTCTGGATCCCTATCGTACATCTGCCATGTGAAAGAGGGGTCAGGATTCTGTACCTTTAATAGTTAATACAGAACGAGATTTAAGCAAGGGTTTCTTGCAGAGGTCTATCTTCTTCATATCTTAATTCTAGACTTAAGAACATAAGAGGAGCCCTGCTGGATCAAGTCACAGCCCATCTAGTCCAGCATCCTGTCCCTCACAGTGGCCCACCAATTGTTTGTGGGCAACTCAAGCAGAAAACAAAAGGAAAACATCACCTGGAGGATGTACCTGGCTTTTGGAGGCATCCTACTTGTCTCCCCAGCCTGGAGGATGTACCTGGGCATCCATTCTATTAGCCATTAGTATACCTGTCCTCTGTGAATTTGTTTGTACTCATTATTGACAAAATACATCCAATGCTTCAGAACACATGCAGTGCGCATTTTGGCAGAATGAGAGATGTTAGTACAGAGCGTAAAGAAGACCCTTATAGCAGTATACACTGTACTATCCTTTTCCCAGATGCTATTTCCAGCTTTCCATGGCAAATATTAGGACTTTGTTTCCCAGCTCCGGTGAATCAGAGACCTTTTTGCATTACGGCCAGCCTGGGACAATCCAGGCACAGGAGGACCATTCACATTTCTGACAGCCAAGGACTTTCCTAGGAAGCCAGAAATGTGAACAGAGCTCGTGTACCCAGAGCGCACAGGCCCATGCCACCGCACTGTGGCCCCTGGCTGGTGCAATTAGCTGTCACCGCCCGCATCACACATTCTGTGATGCGGTGGCTAGCAGGTGGACCGATTGATCTATCCAAGGGAGGGGGAAGAGTAAATGCTCTCCCTGCTGGACGCTGTAGGTAAGCCCGGAGGATAGGCTGGGGCAGGTGTGAAGCATAATTTTGTGCTCCACACCTCAGCCACAATTAGTACAGCTCTGGTGAGGGCGGGCAGGCTTCTAGGCTGTAGCAGCCTAGTGAGCATGTGGATGCTCTTTACTAGAGCTGTCCTGATCGCATACCGGAGGCCTAAATGGAAATAGGCCCCAGGATACATGATCAAGCCAATGTGATGGTTTGATCTAGAAACCCACTAGAGGGAGTTCAGCCAAGAAAGAATATTTACAGGATTTCAGCAAAGCCACCCAAGTACTTCCTTAATCTAAAAAGCTAAGCTCACAGGATTGCTATTTGTGCTCAAGTCCACACTGGAAATTCCTCATGTGTAATTAACATTCCTTCTATATTTTATGACCTCATACAGTTTTCATAACTGGGCCGTCAAGCCTTTCTTCTCATTTTTAAACCACTTGCAACAGCATTTGCTTTACCCGTGCAACCTACAGCACATCTGAAACTGACTGGGGTGGTGCAAACAAAATTGTGGGTAGCTTAGGAAGGATGAGGCTTTGGTGAGTTTCTTAGAAATGCTCTGTGCTCTGCACTGAGTACCACACTGAGCATCTGCACAGATGACTGCCTTCAAGAACGAGAAAAAAAAACCCTAAGGCATACGGATAAAACCAAAACAAAAGGAAATGGCTTGAAAGCGAAGCAATTTTTTTTCCAGGAAAAAATAAGTTCGAACATCTTGATATAGTAAGTCTGATATGGTAACAGATGTAAAGAACAAAGGATGCCAGGGGAATTCAGAAGCAGAATGCAGTAACCATTTTGACACCCCAGGATGGCAGAGCAAAGGGAGCTGCCATAGCATGACTTACTGTCTAGAAATAAAGGAACTTGCTGTAAACTGAACTAGGCACCCTCCAAAGATCAGAGGCCTTTTCGCATGAGGGAGTTTCGAATGTGTGTATAACACATTGGGACAGAGCATTCTCTCTTCAGGGGCAGCGGCTCCATTCAAGCAACTCCACTGATGCTCCAGAAAATTTTTGAATCAATACAGACTGTTGAAATGCCCCACTACCGCTTCTATGACAGCCATTCTTAAAGAGGGGTGTGCACAAATGCAATTTTCAACATATCTTGGATTTGAATGGAATATCCAAATATTTGAATCCATTCGAATGTTTAAAATATTAATATAACCACATTCAATTCAAATATGTTTGTATCGATTCATATAAATATTTGATTCATATTTGAAGATACAAATGTCTACAACATTTGTACATGTCTGTACGCATCCATACGCATTCATATGCATCCCGTTTTTATCCTGTATGCCTCCCATTTTTATCCTGTACGTCATGTTTCCCAAACTTTTGACATATGTGTACCCCTTCTATAATTTTTGTAATGCTGAGTACCTCTCATAAAAAACATTAGGGATGAAAATTGTATTTTATAAAAATAATCAAAACCAGTGGAACTGACTAAAGCACGATAACAGGTGCCCGGAACTAACTATTAAAGAAGTAAGTTGTCTCTGAAACGAAGTGCAGTATATTCACGCCGTGTCACGCCTCACAAGACCGTTAGATAACACTGCAATTCTCTGGCGTTTAAACAGCTCCGCGGCTCAACGTCGACTGTTAACGTTCCTGCAGTTTAAAAATGGCCGAACCCGAGCTGCGCGAAGGATGCGCAGAAGTTCCCGCCATAATGAGTCGCGATACAATGTACGATGGCCCCAGTTCCCGTGTAAAAACTGCGATATGCGCCTATTTCTTTTCTTGTTCTGTGGGCGCAGCTAAGCACAGTGCAGTGGATATTCCCACATGATCCCCACCAAACTCCGGTTCAACGCGTACCCCCACCAAGCTCTTCCTGTACCCCTGGGGGTACGCGTACCACACTTTGGGAAACACTGCTGTACGTATCCATACAAATACATACTGATACAAATAAGATGCATACGAATGCCCAAATAATTTGTATGAATGATTTGAAAGATTTGAAATTCATTCGAATGTTTTTAAAAAACGAATATCTAGACACTCAATTTGAATTTGAATGTCCAAATTTGAACTAATTCAATCGAATTTTGAATGTTTCGAATATTCTTGCACAGCCCTATTCTTGCACGGCCCAATATATGCCTCTTGTCAGATGCAGGGAACACGTAAAAGGGCTAAAACAGAAAGCCAAAAGACATCCTTTGGAAGATGGAACTTTTAAGTACTTCTGAGGACACATGGGTATGTGGTCCTTTCCTCTGGTGATTATGCATCTACACATCTACAGCTCTGTGCAACATACATAGAACAAAACCTAAGGGCTGATTTACTGCACCAAAGGAATCAAACAAAGACTGGGAAGAGCAGGAACAGAAGGCAGGAAGGAACATAATGGAAGGGAATTAGAATTCCTGTGGGCTATAAAGTCAACATCAATGCATTTCCTTCAGACACATAGGCAGCTTTTGCACAGTCCTATGAACCCTGCCGGATGGTGTCAGCGGATGTTCGCATCACATGCCAGCATGCTCCCCAGTTGGAGTGCTCCTGGGTGCAAGTATCTTGCCCAGGGCGCTCCAGAGGGAGAACACTTTGAAGTGATCTCCTATATGTCCCCAGGCTTGGATCTTTCTCCAGTTGCCATGCAGTTGCTAGAGGGGTCCAGGAAGCATGTGGAGTCCAGCAACATTTCAGAGGTTCCAGAAATATCCCCCTGGGGGCTGGGGAGGTTGTATGGTCTAAAAGGTACTAGATAATCACATCTTTCAAACTGCACCTCAGCAAGAATACAGAATATCTATGTTTTCTCTTGGTTGGATATAAAATTAGCCGACCCATTATGATAACAGCTTAATACATAATATAAATATTTTCACAGGTCACTCATAATCCCAAACAGAAAAGAAGGAAAAGGAAGCTGAAATCAGAGGAGTTGTTTAAATCTGATTAAACAGTCATTTAGTAGGGTATCTTTGGTGTGTGTTTTCTTTGAAGAAACAAGGTGAGAAAGGGTCTTACTCTTGAAAGCTATAGAACTCTCAAGTGGATGTTTCAAAGCAGTTTGGAAGTGGACATTGTTCAATATTCAAGAAATGTGTAGACTCATTTGGAGCTAAAAAGCATGAATTGGATGAAAATTTGGAAGATCTGTTTAAAAGAGAGAGAGAGAAGCAGACTATTTACAGAAGTTATATATTTAACCCACAGGAACCACCATCTGTAACCAGAATATCCTGTCCTGGGTACCTCAGTAGCAACAAATGGGCAGAAACCAACCCCATTCATCTATCAAAACACTGATTGACTACACAACATTAACAAGGGATAATGGATGATCTAAAACATCTAGAGCACTAGAAGCTCTGAAGTTTGAGTATCAATAAAGCAGGAAATATAAGTGATACCTCTCCAAGAAGAGTAATGGAAATGCACCTTGGCAGATTTGAAGCTCCCCTACTTCTGCAATACTTTCATAGCAATAAATCTCCAGGGCACCTCCTCTCCATTTTCCAGAGTTACAAGTTCTGCACAGTTAGTTCTGCTCCAACTTCTGGCACTGTACCAGGAGAAAGGGTAGAACAGGGTGGTTGGGGCTTAAGGTTTAGATCTGCTTATTTCTTATATAAAAGTCTGCCTGGAAAGTAGATTAAGACTACAGCCATGGACCAAGGCCATATCCTTGGCTTAAGTGATTTTTAGCTGTGCAAGGAAATAGATGATTATGGGGCCAATCTTTAGCAGTTATGGACTCTGTAAATATCTGAACGCTCCCAAATATGCTCAGAAGCCTAACCATGTGTCCTGTACCCAAAAGGAGAGAAGATTTAAAGGAAAGTGAAAAGGGGATATCTGTTCTTTTGCAAACAAGTAAAATCACTTCCAATTATTGCAAAAAGCAATGGAACAACAAAGCCCACAATGGCTAGAATTTCAGACTAATACCTCGGAATCTATGGATTTCAATCCCTGCCACACTGGGAGATCGACATAGGTTGTTCCCTCCCTGTCAGTCCAGTTTCCCTCCCTCACAAAGTTGTGAGAATAAAATGAAAGGGACAAGAAGAAAGTGTGCTGCCTTGAACTGTTTGGGAGTTGGGCTGAATATAAATGCCATCACCAATCGAGCAAACAGAAACCTACTTTGCGACTAAAGTACATACGCATCTGCCAATAGCAGAAAATTTGATGGGAGACTAGGAAGGCCAGCTGAGCTATTAAATATGGGTAGGCACTACATTCAGGCAACTGGTTTTAAGAGCTGGTTATTTCAAGTATTATTGTTGTATTCTTATGCCAGCTCTATGGATGGAAATATTAATGCCAGCTTTGGCAGCACAGGCCTATGCCCAAGAAACACAGACATCAGATGTGACTCACTTTCCTATGTTTCTATAGTGAGGGTTGCAGGAAAACAGTGCATAATCAGAGAAAAACCCAAGAGGAAATACTGCCATACATAATTCAGGCTTCCTCAATGAAAACATGAGTGGAGAAAGCCTGGGCATTCTCAATACTCTTTAAGGCTTGGAAAACTCCTGCACAGTGCATGCACACTATGCAAACATGGGGGGGGGGGGTGTTTATCAGAAACGGCCAAAGTCCTACACACACACATTTAGGTTTGAAACACTTAAAACTGATCCATACTTATACAGCCCTGAGACGTTTTTGCACTTACCTGATAAGGCTGCCATGAACTAGGGCTGGCAAGCTTCAGGTACAGGACAACCATTCATATTTCCTGGGAGGTAAGCTTCCCCAAAGTATCCATCACCGGCCAGAAATGCGAATGGTCCTCCCATTTACCAACCCGCAACACCGTGTCCAAAGTTGGAAGTCCCACCTCCTCGCTGCCGCCTGCTGCATCATCACATTCCATGATGTGCCCAGACACCATTGGAGAGGGAAATGATCGCTCGTGGTGACGCGCTGGGGCCGATCACATTATTGGCCGGGGAGATGACCCCACATCCCTCTGATCGATCCCATCTAACCTGCCACTAGCTCATCAGGCCACAGAGATGTGGCGTGTCTGGCCATGCCAGAGGCCAGTGGTCGATCAGCACTGGCTATGCAGTTGTGCTTGCTCCGACGACATGCTCCCTGCCAAACACATGCCATGAAGTGGAAATAAAGTGAAAGGTGTGCTGCTGGACTCTTCAGGTAAGCTTTAGGCAAATGTTGGTAAAGGTGTGGAGCCCTAATCAACAATTAGTGAATGTCTGGGGTGGGAGGGCACGCTTGTAGGCTGTAGCAGCCTAGTCGATATGTGGATGCTCTTCACCAGACGTTCACTACTTGTTGACTAGTGGCCTAAGTGCAAATAGGCCCCTGCATGCTGCATCTGCATCTCTTCCAGGTTGGTAGAGGACAGGAGGCAAAGTGCAAATCTGCCCTCAGTTTTACAGCCCACCTTTCTTACTGGAAGCAGAGAAGAAACATCGAGCAACTAACAGATAACTAACTACAAAGACCAGATAATAAATGACCAGCAAACTGCCATCTCCTTCAGAGTCTGAAAGGATGCTATCATAAAGCAGTAATAAGATGTGATCCAGAAAGTGCTTTCTAGAAGTCCTGTGGGTGCAAATTAGAACAATCAATCAAGCAAGAAAAGTGGGAAATTATCTTTTTAAAATGTTGCTCAGATTTTTGCTAGGCAACAACATTTAAACCTTGATGCATTTAATTCTGTGTACCTAGGCCAAGGTAGGCAATGGCAAACCATTCCTGTATCTCTGCTAATAAAACTACACAGATGTACCCATGGTGATGCTCAAGCAGTCAGTGGAGAATAACTGTCAGGGGTGAGTGGAGGGGTTGATGTAGTTTGGGAAAGAATACTACTCATTGTACTTTTTCTTGTATTTATATTATTGGAATGTATAATAAAATAGTAAATTATTTTTTAAAAAACAGGATTCAGCCACAATTTGGTGTTACCCTACAACAACAAGATAGAGGTCACATCTCCACTGTATTGATGGCTACTAGAATAGACACCTAGGTACTTCTTCCAGGTAGGAGAGAGAGGCAGGATGTTTCTAAGGGCCACCTGCGGAAACCTGAGTGTGGATGAAGGTATTGCCTTCATCTCCTGCTTGAGAATGCCCAGCAACAATCAGTGGGCTCCTGTGTGAGACAGATGAGCCATAGCCTGATCCACAATAACCACGCCTGTCCATTGTTCCCTCTCCCAAGAAGCCTGTAGGGAGCTGGTGGTGCCTTGCATGCCTGTTGTCTCATCATTGTGTGAGGAATGACTCAGAAAATTACTTCATATGCTCATGCATCCTTGTTGCCTCACTGCAGCCTGTAGAAATGGGCTGGGCAAACTCGGAGGCTTCCGCGCATACACGTGAAGGAGAACATTGCCCTGCAGGGACATGTAGAGGAAATGTTGAGTGTTGTTTGGCCCAGCATCCATGCAGCCAGGGAGGTGCCTCAGTCAGCCACAAGGCTGCTATGGTGAAGGTGCTTCTTCTCAGGCGCTTCCAATAGATTCCAGAGAGCTGTGGCCAGATTCTTCCATACTCTGTTCAAGTATTTAACACTTACTTTCCCTCATCACAAATGATGCACTTTGTTGCTTTGTATGTACTTCACCCCAGGTTATCCCAAAAACTATCCACATGTTTGTAGCTCTTTAAAAGCAAAAACAGTAGTTGCACCTACGTAACCCACCCTAAGTGGAAGTATTGGAAACAATGCAGACAGGTTTGTTGTATTTCCCAAACCAAGACCATGAATTCACATTCTATGATGGCATCTCTAAAGAATAAAGATAACTTTTACGATCAGCAGAATTCCTAGTCCAGAATGACAAAACTGCTAGTTTCAAACTAAGTATCCAAGAGCACATTTCCTCAAGGGACTGGATTTTCTGGCCTAGTGGAATGGTATAGATGCCATTTTGACCAGTCATTAGAAACCACTCATAGCTCTTCTAATTTCTTTAATCCCATTCATCCTCTTGTTTTCCTTTCTTCTGCAAACTCTGTAAAGCTTAATAAGAACACAGAGTTGTATGTCACGTGATAAAATGTGTATGCATTGAAGGGGATAGAGATTTTCTTCTTCTCCTCAGGGCTGAATTTGCACTTAGGCTTCTGACATGCAATGAGGACAGCACTGGTACAGCCCTGTAACAGATTCTAAGTGCGAATTCAGCCCAGGATACAATCTGAAAAGCAATATAAACTCAGTAAGGAGGGGGAAAATATTAAACATGTTTCGAGGCAGGGCATAAAAACCACAGCCAGCAGTTAAGACGCAAGATCTAACAAAACTAAAATAAGTTGACACATCCGTACTTCAAAGATATATTGAAAATTGAGTAACAGGCACAGGATGCAGAATTTAACATATGAAAAATGCCTATATTGGGTTGAAAAAGTAAAAGGGTATAAGAACAAAGCAGTAAAGTCCAAATATCCAGTGATGCCTCAACCAGATCATTTAATGGTCCCTGGGGACCAGTACAGAGGTTTCCCTGCAACTGCCTTAAGCAGGCCTCCAGCTCTGGAGGCTGTAACAGATTGTTAAATGGGCACCTAACTCCTGGCACACATAACATCTGTGCCAATGAGCAACTGGATGTTTGACAAACAAGGTCAAAAACAAGTTGCCAAACAGGGTACTGAACAGATAGCCTCCTTCATTATAAATCTGAAAGATACTAAAATCCTTTGCTGCAAGTAGCACAAATTACCAAATGTGAACTTGCAGTTATCTGCAGAAGGGCCTTTTCTGTGGTGGCACTTGCTTTCTGGAATGGTTTCCTCTGGAATATTTCAGTGGTATCTACTACTGCAGCTTTTAGGCATGTATTGAAAATCTAGGCCTCCCCAGTACAGCTAGCTGAATCACCGGTTCTGTTTCCCTTATTCCTACCACTGTTCTGATACTGCTTTATACTTTTGTTTTCCTCATTGTTCTTGTTTTTAACCTTGTTTTCACATTAGTGGATACACCACTTTGGGATGTTTTATGAGAAGCAGTGTGTAAATGTTTTAACTGTGTAATTAAATCAGAAAGAAAGAGGGCAAGAACTCTCCTTTATTATACAGGATTACATATTATTCAGGATTTTGTGTTGGAGAGCACATATACTATGAAATTCCTTGCAGCATTATTTGTGGGATTTGAGTCAAGTCAAAGGCCCTTTCTGCAGTTTAGGGATGTGCATGAATATTCAAATACATTCTAAATTTGATCAAATCAACCAAATTTCAACATTCAAATTTGAATCAAATGTCCTTAAATTTGAATTTAAAGTTTCGATCCAAATTTCAAATTTTGGATCTATTTGTTCAAATTATTCAGACATCCGCATGTGTACGGATTCATACACAATGCGTACTTGAAGATCTGCATCTTTCCCGCATTTGTATGCATTTGTATGGATCCGTATGAGATGAAAACGGGTTGCATACGAGATAACTACGGGATACATACAGCTGTTTACGGATGTGTACGGACCCGGGGAAGATGCGTACAGGCATCTACGAAAGTTGTCGACATTCATAAGAGCAAATTTGAATGAATAATTGAAACGAATAAATTTGAATTTGCTTAATTTGAATTAAATTTGGTTAAATTTGAATATAACAGATTCGAATCGAACTGAATTTTCTGTATTTTCTGGTGTATAAGACTACTTTTTAACCCAGGAAAATCTTCTCAAAAGTCAGGGGTTGTCTTATACGCCACGTGTCGTCTTCTTATACGGCAAGTATATCCCAAACTCTATATTTTAACTGGAAAGTTGGGGGTTGTCTTATACGCCCAGTCGTCTTATACGCCGAAAAATACGGGTATTCTGTTTGAATCAAACTGAATCCTGAAAATTGCATTCATGTATGCCCCTACTCCAGTTTATATCCCTAAATAGGGTCTGCCATCTGCACACTAGTGCCGACTGCAATAGGGCCCACCCTCTTATAGTTTGCCCCAGCATGCAAAACTTTAACATTTATTTTGAAACCTAATCCAGAACAAGGCCCAGTGCAGAAAGCACCAAAGAGTCCTAATAACAGAAGACAGAGAACTATGGCAATATTCTCAAAACCTAAGAACAATTTTTCTACGGCAGCCCACCAAAGTGTAGTTCTTCTCGCTGTTCAAAAAGATTGGAGGAACGTATGCTTGTCTATATATGGGAGGGAAGGTGAGGAGCAGCAAATCAGGCCCCATCAACAAAAAGGTAACATTTTACATGCTTAGTTCCTCATTGTGCTTCTACTTCTGCTTTTCATTTCCCGTGCACTTGCAGCGTTAACAACAAAAATCTCTTTCTCAGTTGTCTCCCAAGCTGCAGTTCCCATTCATAATTAAGTGCAGCCAGTGTCTGGCTAATTTGATCTCTACTGTCATTCTTCTCTTCTTCAGTTGTCTTGAGCCACCTCCAGATGATGAGAGGAAAATGTTAGGCCTTGCTTAGTCACACATTTCTCTCTTACCATCAGATGGCAGGCTGAACTCTCAGGACAAGCTTCAGCTCTTACTTTGTCTGGCACCTGCTCCCAATGGCCTTAATCAAGTTTGTATCCTTGAATAGGACCCACCGCTGTGCTTGTGTTGTGGACATTTTCCTGAAGGAAAAACCCAGAAGCAAGCACCAGACAAGGTAAGCAATATTGCTTTTTCAGGAAAACATGGACTGGGAGTTCTTTTGCCCAGAATAGCAATACTTCAGGATTTCACTCCTATATTCCAAGGCTATGATTGGATTACTTCAGATATGTGGGGAAAACCCAATACAGTGCAAAGATAATGCTGTGTGAATACAGTACTGCTTAGGTTGTTTTCACTTTCCCTTGATCTATAGGAGGAAATTAAGTGTTTCTCATTCTCTGATATGAGAGATAGGATCTGAACAAAGAGGCATTTGCATGTGCTGCATAGAAAAGATACAGGTTTTCCCGTGGATGCTCCAATGAATCCTGAGCTGAAGGGGTGTTGTGACCTTGCCCTGGACATGACAACTTGAAAAGAGCAGCTCTATCTGTTTCCAGAATAGGACATACTCACACTTCAAGATTAGAAGTCTTTCCAAAAGAGGACAATATGTTTGCTTTCAAAGAAAAAAAATGAAGGTTCACAAGAATCTGAACCCTGTACTGAATGCTGAAGTGGTCTTACTATAAGAACATAAGACCCTCTATTAGATCAAACCCCATCCTCTAGTCCAGCATCCTGTCTCACCAAGTGGTCCACCAATTGCTCCTGGGCAATGCTCTCTCTCTCTCTCTCTTGTTGACAAGACCTAATCCATTCACAGTGACATATTTGCAAAGCTGACGACAACAACTGAGCTTATTAACCCTCATCATCCCTGAGTGCCAAAGCACAGGCGTCTTCTTTTGTATGCTGTTTGAAAGACATGATTACATAACACATTTTTACAATTTCGGACTCCTCTCAGGAAAAATCCCTGCACAAATCAGGCCAAAGTCCTATAGGATTTGGCTGCAAGGACTAGAAATGAATAAGATCCAAACAACTCCACTATCCACAAATTAAATGAGCATATTTCATAGATTCAACCTTGGAGCAGGAATTCCAGATATGAATTCTATGAAGTGAAGTCTGATGGAAACCGGGGTGTTTCAGAAGTTTCAATCTAGTTAAGATTTGAGGATCTACAGCTGGATTTTAGGATTCAGAAAGCCAAAAGAAGTGTTTAATAACAGCCACAATCTGAAAGTGGTTAACAACAACTGTAGCACACAAGAGATTCTCCAAATAACTATTGCCTGTTAACTGAAGACTTGACAAACAAAAACCTCTAACTACTTACACATTCCTGAGCCCTGAATACTGACGATACTTCCAATTTAAGGACCTACTTAAATTGCTGCCTTCAATTACCAAAGGCAGGCCCTAGCCTCAAGATTTGGCCACACACTGCATATGATTAACTGCCCCTAACTATGGCAAAAATATGACAAATAATACAATATCATATACTAAATGAGGCCCTTGCTCCTTTCCAAGATCTGTTTCTGCAAGAAAGATTGGGGACGTAGGAGAAAAAAAACAACCCATGCAGACCATCTATATTGATCAGGAACAATTGATTTTCTGGTATATTTTCTACTGTAACACTCTGTCCCATTTTTGAGTTAAGAAAACACATTAGCACTCACCAGCAGTGGCAGACTTCCACCTTTGGTTACCAAAGATGATTCACAAAATATAACATAGCAACATTTCTAGCAGAGAAGCTACAAACAGAATGGATGTGTATACTGAATCCCTTACTGATTTGCATAAATATAGGGTGCTTTCCTTGTAGAACAAGTGTATCAATGGCTACTAGAATGGATGCCTAGGTAGTGCCTCCAGGTTGGAAAGACAGGTAGGATGCCTCTAAAGGCCATTTGCAGGAAGCAGGAAGCCAAGAACAGGCGAAGGTTTTGCCTTTGTCTTCTGCTTGAGATGCCCAGAAGCAATTGATGGGTCACTGAGTGAGACAGGATGCTGGAATAGATGAGCTGTGGTCTGATCCAGCAGGGCTCCTCTTCTGCTTTATGTTGTTATGTTCCTTCAGTCAAACTCAAAATTGATCCATGGGGAAAACAGATGGGCAGAGGAAGAATTCTCAACCTTGGAGATCAAGAATCTTTTAACATGGCATTAAATAAATATTAGATGAGTCCTCAAGAGAAAGCACAAATAGGAGGCCTGTTCTCTTACATCAGCTCTGCATACACACAGAGATATGGATAGCCCACTGAACTTCAGTTTGAGGTGAGGGAGATGTGATCTAGTAAGTTCTGGATAGCTCAACGTGGATAAAAACACCCCTAGAAGCCTTCAACAACCAAAACTGTGTAAAATTTTAAAGGTTAAAAACAGCACTTGAAAAGAAGAATACAAAAATGTTTCATTAAATATAAGTACAGTTGGCCATATATCAACCAAAATTTCTATCAATCTTTCTTGATGAGTAAAACACAGAACTCCTTTGTACAGATAACACAGTAGGAAAAGGTTGAGACCCTGTGAAAAAAAATAATGCAAAAAAGGGATGTGACAAGCTTATTTTATATACTGTATGCAAAATACTAAAATCACTGTTAATCAGTTTTTTACTGTGGCATATAATTGAAAAAGCAGTTTATTACAGCAAAAATGCCTAAGGCCATGACCACACTTTCACTTTAAGCATTCTTCAGTCCATCTTCAGATCTGACTGCTCACGTCCCTTCATTTCTATCTGTTTTATTTGTGGACTTTCCACTCAGGAAAGTCCAAATGGAAAGTGGAAAGTCCTCAAATAAAATGAATGGAAATGAAATGCTGTGAGAAGTCAGACCTCAAGACAGCCTGAAGAAGGTTTAAAGTGAAGGTGTGTCCACAGCCTAAGTTTCCAAGTACACCTTAAACAGGAATAAAATAAATGGCAATTTTTTCAGCGTAGCATTTCAGCCATAAAGTAGGAAATCTCCCCATTCCATTTCACAACAAGCAGACTTCCACTAAAGGCAACATAGAAAGGAAACACCATCTGGAAATGTATAAGTGTGAAAAGGTCTGAACAAGAAGAGGTCGATCATTATAAAACAAGACCAACACATTGTTCTTCCTGTTGGGCATCACCAAATCGTGACTGGCTCTTGCATGGGTACCACTATGCAGTTTCCTTAGCAGAGATAAAGAAGTGGTTGCCATTGCTTGCTTCTGGACAGAGGCTGATTAAACTGTTCAGAGACTGACAAACTTCAACATGCCCTACTTCCCATCTGAGAAATGTTGGAAGGTATGAATAGTAGAAATATGTAGTTGCAAAATGTATTCAGAATGGACACATGCATGAACTTTGTGAAATAAGTCTCTTTTTCGGCAAGCAAACATACTGCTGATACCAGAGAAAAGGAAATGAGATCTCTAGATTGCAGAGACCTAGGAACACACAGCATAGATGAGTTCAGCAGGGAAACTGATAAGAGGGAATAAAGCACTCATTTTAAAGTTAGACAGTCCAAATTCTGTGTCCAACGCAGATGAATTCTGCAATCTATACAAATAATTCAAACTCCCAATGGAAGTGTGGCTTACGCATCTCCTACACTTTTTAAGACTATTTATTTATTTTAAATTCCCTCCTTGACTGAAATTTACCTATCCTTTTGCTAACCTGAGTGTTTTAAGAAAATGTATTCTTGCTGGTAAGACAGTTGCTTTTAAGAAATACATAAAACAACCTGTATAAATTCTAAGTTTTGCATTTACTTAATGCAGTCACAGAACCCAAAGAGCTATGAAGGATTAAGGATGTTTTTAAAGACCATCTATTACCAAAACTTCTAAGCAGTATACAACACATTACAGAGTATAATAAAAATAAAAACTCTGATAAAAAATTAACAATATGAGAGATAAATCATTGTGGTCACCAGCCTGAAGCCTTCTCAATTTAAAAACACACCTTCAGTTGGCACCAAACTTTCCAAAGGATATGCATTATGTATTTCATTGAGGAGGGATACCCCAAATATGTTCAGTTTAGGGTCTAAAGTGTAAATGGTTCAACCCCTACACGGCCGGAGAAGCATGATGGGTAACCTTGAGCAAGTCTCAACCGAGTTCAAGATTGTTATAAGAATGAAATGTAGGGGAGGAGCAACCTCAAGCTGTTAAGAAGGAAATTGGACAATAAATGTCCTAAGCAGACAAAATTAGCTGGACTATAATTTTGCAACTCCATTATAAACAATAACAATGGCACAATATCCACCTTGGGCTTATACAACCCTGGCAATCAATGCCATGAATAAGCCCAGCCTGGTAAGCACTGGAAGATCTGCTGGAGTGAATTGGCTTCTTCCTGACTGTTATTGTGGTTGGTGCCTATTGTGGTTGGAGTGGCAAAGGGCATGGTAGCTAAAAATAAGTGGCTCCAGATGCCAAAATAGGAAGGGCTAATGCTGGGTGAGATACTGTGAGGCTATAATTCTGTGTTAACCAACATGAAAATTGACTCCAGTGAACAGAGTGAACAATGCCCACATTAACCAGACTGAAGACATGCCCTATCAGATAAAAATTCTAAAAACAACAAGCAGCGGAAATAAAACAGAATGTGAAAAGAAAGTTACCCAGATTTAAAGATGAACCTCTCATGTGGAATTTCCAGGTAATATCTTATTTTGAAGGCCTATGAATAAACAGATAAGCAAGCAGTCACATACAAACAGTTACCTAGCAGCTCAAAGTTAAGTATCTAGGCATGGCCAAATCCATGGAATGCCTTTAGCAGAACCATTGCAATATTGCATACCTCTGGTTGTTATCAGCACCAAGACCAGCAATGGGCAGTGAACCCAAACTGGTAAGGAAGAAGCAGAACAAGCACAGGACTTCTGAGAGCCTCTAAATGCACCTCTCTAGCTTTGATCTTTTCTGGAACCTCATCTGGCACAAGGAAGAAGATCTCACCAACCAATTGCCCTGGTGATTTCCTAACCAAGACAAGTTCTTTGTTCTAAGAACACAGCTTCTAGACTCACTCGACAAATCACATTTTCAGCTTTACTGCCAAAACAATACACATTGAAGCATAAAGATTTGGAGAATGGGAGGCTACAAATGGAAGAGACTGAGACATTTATCCTAACCCGTAGAAGTCTTTTATTCAAGATAATGCCAAACAACTGCCATCAAAAAGGAGTATGTCAGTACTTTTTCTCTTGATGCTGGGACTCACTCAGTACCTGGCTTAATAGATGTGGGAGTCTCAACAACTTACAACAGCCTACTTGGGGGGCCACAAACCAAGTTCCTACTCTACTACACAACTGCTTCAGTTCACCTTTCTATTGATCTTCTAGTCACTATAACATGGACGCAGCTCAAACATTTTGGATGGTGCATTCAACCAGGTACAGAACTCTGTATTGCCTAACAATCAAGTTATGATGTTTATTTGGGAAAAATTACAGAAAGCCTACATTCACACAACGTATCAAAAGCACATCTGAAGCAGCTTACAAATGGTTCTCCGTGTCAAATGGATTTGAAAACAAGTCTGTTTAGATTATTTCACTATTTCTCTTTTACAAACTCTTACTTCCTACAAACATATTTATACCATCCTGATGGTGATGCTACCACCCGGTTCAGTGTTTTGATGCTGAGAAATCAGAGGACTTCCCCTCCTTTAGTCCTTCAGAGAAGTGAAGTAAGTTTTCAGCAAGCTTAAAATATATATCACATCCTCTTCCAAACTGCATGTTATATGAGCCTTCCTAGATCGGGCCATAGCTCACTTAATCCCACATCATGTCTCACACAATGGCCCACCAATTGCTTCTGGGCATACTCAAGCAGAAAATTAAGGCAATACCTCCACTTACTCTCAAATCCTTAAAAATGGCCTTTAGACAACCTCTATACTCCATCAAAACCAAACAAATAAATAAAGATATCAAAATCCAGTCTTACCATAATCGTTCTAAAGCCAGATCACCCACACTCATAAAGACTGTGGGTGACTAAATGAGTGACTAAAAGCAAGGCAATACCAAGAGAAACTGGAAGCTCATCACTGGTATTCCAGATAATTTACATTACAGCAAAGGGTTCAATCAGACATGCTTAATGAGATGCCTTCTGGATGAACTTGAGGTTGCAAGGGCAAACATAAAATCCCTAAAATCACTTTTCCCATCCTGAAGCTGGGAAATGGGCACCCTTTCTTCATACGTGATTTAATAGTACCAAGAGCAACTTTTTCCTTGAGTTGGACTGGGCAGAAGCTACATAAGCACAGAGGTGGGAAATGTAGCCAATCACAGCATGCGAAATAGCTGCTACAGATGAACAACCAATCAGGGCCACAGAAAGTCAGGCAGACAAGTGGCCATTCAGTGGCAAATATTTGTTGTCAGGAAGGACTGGCAGACTCTGAAGCAAAAGAAGAGCAAAGTCCAGAAAATGAAGCCTACTTATTCGTTTAAATGTCTGAATTAATTCTTTGTACATCTACACAGAAGGGACAAACAAAGCCCGGTCTGATTGCACCCAGAGACTCCTGCAAGGTTTCGCTTTATCTTGGCTAGCAAGTGTAACACACTTACTTGTCTTATCTGATACTTTTGCTGTCCATAGTCTAGGTGCAAAAATAATCATTCCTAGGACCATTATTTATTTCAAAACCATCTATTGACTACAAATAGATGACAGCCACCCAATGAGTTTATAGCCATGACGTTATTTGTTGAATCACTGCGCTTTGCTATTTTTAAAGGAAATATAATAGAAAGAGTCCCTAAAGTTAAATAAGAAGGAAGCCCCTTTTGTTATTGTTTAAATAAAAGAAGTTACACTAGGTTTCTTCTTCTTCCTGGAGATAAATGATGCAAATTGAGGGAGCCACGCTAAATTATGCACAAACACAGCTAGCTGATTTCTGAAGGTTAATAATCAACTCAAAATTGGGAGTGAAGTAGAAGAGTATCAGCTCAAGGGAAGTAGTTTCTGTGAACCTGACAGCAAGAGTGATGTCTGAGCAGGGCTCCTTGAATATTTTCTACACACTATATAGTGGATGAGTAAACCGAACTTGTGCTGACAAAAACAAGGTCATGGGTGTTTGCTCTGAGGAGCATTCAAAATATTGAGATGATAATGTGCACAATTCCTTCAAGACTTAGCCAATTGTGCACATAACAACAGCCTTCCATTGTCCTAAATGAGAGAGGCATTCTAAAAAGGTGTACAAGATGTGGAATTTGGTATTTTGCTTTGAGCTTGAACCAAATGAACCCCACTTCAGTTCAACGCAGGCTCAGATTGATCTGAACTGAACCTGGTTAGGTTTAATGCCAAAAGATAGCATAAATCAGTTTAGCGACAGGAAAAGAAGGGAGGGGGTACAAATTGCCCCCACCATGTGTTCTCTGAAGGCTCTAGGCACTCCCATTTTAAAATATTTTCCCCTATCTTTCCCCTAATGCTCTACTCTTTGAACTTCTAAAAGGAAGACCTAGTTATATTCCCCTTCCCCAGTGATTATATCCATGAGACTCAGACAAAACTAAGCCACTAGTTCATGTATTATTAGAGATACCTTTGATTCAGGTAATAGAATTGGCTCAGTTAATCCAAGAACGATGCACTTGCTAAGATGACCTAATCACTTCTATGTGGTATTTTTTGTCGGCAGACCAATAAAGTGATTCTTTCATATTACTCAGTTTCCTTACACTATATAACATCATTTTGCTCTTATACAGCCAATAAAAGGCAACTTTCCATTATATAGGACAGCTTTCATCCTATAAAAGTCCTCATTAACTTGCAAACCATCATTAAAGGAAACGATCATTTCAGCTACTTCCCAAATATTTACATAATGAACGACCATGTTATATAAGGGACAACTGGACTCCAATATTTCACATAAAGTTGCAGTCCTGCTTTTTATTTTATTTTATTTTTACAATTCAACCATGTTTCCTAATGGCAGTTCATCTCATTCGGTGTTAGTAAAGAAACTTATATTTATCAGATTTTATATGTACATCTAATTCTAATGGGACTGGCATTTACTATCATTCCAAGTGCTTCTATAGACTCTTCTAGTATGAAGTGTTTCCATATGGTTAGCTAGTCTAAGACTGTAATAAAAATCATTCTGAATTCTGGTGGCCACTATAAATACTGACTGACTGATAAACCAAGCCAATATCTTCTGATACCTAAAACAAGGAGTAACCACAGAGCTCTTGAAGAACCTGGTGGCTCTCCATTGCCCTTTCTGCACTGATCCTTATTCCAGATTATACTCCAGAATAGGAACCTGCTATCTTCATGCCATTGCAGACTATGAGTGTTTTTCCACTGTCACTAGGGCCGCATTCCCATTATAAGCTTATTTCAGTTTCAAAACGTTTTCAATCCTCGCAGTTTCCAGGTCAGGTTTGCTTAAGATGTTTTTTGCGTGTTAAATCGCCCCAAAGCATTGTAAATGTTAATCCTCATTTCAACAGGTCTTACTCCGATCCATGCACTTGAAACATTTTACATTTTTTACTGTGGAAACGGTACCGTGTTAAGGGATGAGAATGTGTGTGTAGGGTTTCCCTCCCCCAATAGCTTGCTTCCAAAGATAGTGATTTTACTGTAAAAATCCACCCCTTAAAGCAGCTGCTACACTGTATACCCACTTCACACCTGATAACAATGTTGCACTTTTGTGAAAGTTCTGACCTTTAGAAAAGGGAAAGGAAAGGCAAGCAGCTGCAGGTTCTGTTTTTAAGGATGTGGATGTGAGCGGGCGAAGGGGGCTTGAGTTGCTGCTGCTGCTGTGTGCCCTGGGCAATGGGGAGAGGAGGGGAAAGAATTGCTGGCTGTCAGCTGCAAGTGGCAGCCACCCAGCTAGGCTCCGTGAAGGCGTCCGTTATGGGTGGCGCGTTCATGCCAGGAGGAAGAGGGCAGGGCAGCCCTGAAAAGCGGCTTTTAAAAATTAGCCACTTGAGTCCCCCCCTTAGTCACGTATGCCAAGTACGATCCTCCAAATCCAGATCGAACGCGATTAAGTTAAAAGTAATGGGATCAGGCAAATTTGCGTTTGCATCTGGTTCTATTATTTCAGTTTAGGGAAACTGAATTAAGCTTATAACGGGAATGCAGCCTAAAAGTACCCATTAAGTACCCATTTCTAGTGCCAGTGGAAAAAACACCCTATAGCAGACTTCAGGCAGGGTGTATCATAGTCTGCACCAGCTTATGGATGCCAGGGCTATATTCCGGGATACAATCTGGAGTAAGGCCCGGTGCAGAAAAGGCCAATATTGGCTGGAAGTGGTTTGAGTTGTACTTCAACCATGTTGTAGGCACACCAGGTTACTTTATCCCTCATCTAGAAGGACCAAGAGAAAACAATGAATCAACTATCCCAGCTCTGAAGTAGTTCAGCTGTAGTCCAGTTCAGTTGCAGTAGGAGAGGATGCGACTTTTCCACACAGTAAGCCAATTTAAATCCATTCTCCTTAAAAGTGTACCATTAGCCATAAAACAAAATAAAATAAAAGCACAAAACAAAGTTGTCAGTTACCTCTGAACTAGCAATTGATGTCCCATAATTCTGCTCCATCTCCCACCCCCTCAGGATGTTGTTGCCCTTTTGAAGATGGCAGGAAATGAAAATGTGCTCTAGCTGAGCACATAAAAGGGGCAAATGGTTGCTATTTTAAAAACATCAGTATATATGAGTCATGGCTGAAGTAATTTATAGGAGCAGTACATGAAGAGCCAGTGTGATATGCCTACACTAGCTAGAGTGCAAGACAAGAATTTAGAAGTCTGAGTTAAAGTTCCGACTCAGCCATGAAAGCCAATTGGTGGCCATGGTCCAGTTATTGCCTCTCAATTAGTAACAACAACATCATTTAGGAACAACATTTAGGAACAAATAGTAACAACAACAACATTTATTTATAATGCCCTTTCACCAAAGGGTGGAATCACAAACTTATTCAATACAGGCAATAGTCTGACCTCTGCAACCTCACAAGCACTATAGTACTTTTGTTGATGGTGGCATGGTAATTATTGGGAACTCAAGAAAAGTTACAGAATGCTTCTTAAAACAGCCACAGAGTTTCATGCATGCAGATGGCCAAAAACAATAGAGGAAATCAAAGGAAATGCCATCTGGAAGGTTGACAGCTTGTTTACACAAACAAATCCAAACCCAGGATATCAGTCAGAATAGATATAATATGCTGGGAACATGAAAGAACTATTCAATGGAATAGTCAGTGCTAGTATTTTTACCACTGCAAGATGGGGGAGGCATTTCAAAAGGTAGCACATCCAAACCAAAAAATCAGTAACAGATTTTAAATCATGACCAGCACCCTACACGACCCTGGCTGTGGTCACATCTTCACTTTAAAGCCTCGTCTTTTATCTTCTGATTGCAAGACTCATGCCTTTTATTTCTATCCATTCTATTTGTGGACCTTCCACCCTAGAAAGTCCAAACGGAGGGTGGAAAGTCCACAGAGAAACTGCATGAGAACCAAAAGGTGTGGGTGTTTTGATCAGAAGATGTACTGAAGAAGGTTTAAAGTGAAGGTGAGACAATGGCCCCTGTCTTGCAGAATTTGATTCTGAACTCCTCTCTCTCTCCAGTCTGTTCTCAAACTTCTCAAACTGATTTTTGTTTATCATGAGTGATGTTTCAGGGGGAAATGGACACTGGCATCTACTGTTCCCCCAAAACAATGCCTGGGTTGATGGGTGCTTTCAAACACATGTTTATTAAAGAATCAGTGGCACTAATGTACATCAAAGTCTGAATCTCTCTTGGCTATATAAATGCTGTATGTTAAAAAGAAAAAATCCTCTTAAGGTCCCTAGGTACATACAAGCTTCACCTTGTGCTTTAAAATCAATTCTGGATGAAATTGGATTAGCTTAGGTTAGAAAGAAAACAAACCTGAATGGTTAAAGTGCTTCTAGTGATCTTTTTCTTTTTCTTTTTTTCAGAATGAGAGCATTGTTCTCTAACAACCCTTGTCTGATGCCCCAAACTAATCAATTGTTAGCACAAACCCTCAGTCATGAGCGGCATTCATCCACTCTTTCAGTGCTGAAGTGTGTTCCTGTACAACACTGTAAACTGATTAATCTTAAAGCAGAAGTATATTTTTGAGCAAAACTGGAAACTTACAAGCCTAAAATGAATGCAGAAGTGTCTTCCTGCAAACAAATCCAAAAAAGGTGGAACTAAGGGCCTTTCCGCACGTTCTGCCGGAAAACAGATCTAAAAGATCCGTTTTCCAGTGAAACATTTTTCAAAAGAATCTGCCCCAAACAGGGACAGATTCTTGGAGGCCCCACGCGTTCGCACATGCGCGAGGCAGTGGCGGTGGTGGCAGGGCCGGATTGGAGAGGGTGCTGCTGGTGCATCCCAATCCAGCCTCCGAAGGGCCTCCCCTGTTTGCTTCCAAAATGGTTTCAGGGGAAAAGCCAGATGTAAGACCTAATTTTCTAGGATTACATCTGGGTAGGATTTCGATGCCAAAACTGGTTTAAGAAATTGGCCTTGCGTGCTGAAATGCAGACGTGTTGTCCTCAATGGTGCTCCAATGTGGCCTCCACTGAGGAAGCCACGTCTTAATCCCTCCCCAAACAGGCTCTAAATCAGTTTTTAGAGCCTGTGTGGAAAGGCCCTAAAGGACTTTTAAAATCTGGATCCCCTCTCAATGGCTCCACAGCACTAGTGGGTGCCAGTTGCCTAGCTGTGTGTTTCTTTCAGCAGTTGCCCTGTACTGTTTTTTTTTTCCTTCTCTCTCTTAAGCAGGCTACAGGAACCACCCCAGTTTTCTAATTTTCCATGCCAGTTCTTCAGCCAAAACTCGGTGTCACCTTCTCTCACAGATTTTTGAAGGGCTGGAGTGCCTCAGGTGCAATAAAAGATTGGTTATCTCCACAAGGAAAACATCACGGCAACAGGATCCCATGGAATACTCACATCTGGCCTCTGTAAATTCCCAATAGATGCACAGCCATTTGTTTTTTAGAGCACCTTAGACAGGAAGAAGCAATGTGCTTGGAATACTGGAAAAAACAGCCTCCAAAAAACACAGATTAATTTGAAAATACTGCATATCTGGAGTGATGTCACTGCAAAAATGATAAAAACTGTGTGTGACTACCCCCATGTATCTACAAGTATTGTTGACACAGAAAGTCCTTGGCCGTGTTCACACAAGTGTAAGACAGGATGTCCTATTTATTAATTCGAACTGAGGTCATATCAGTCCTGGTCACACCTAGGTTGTCCTCATGGCCAAACTCACTTTGGGCCACATTGGTAACACATTTCTCCGGGATCGACCTGAGCCTCCAGGTCCAGTTAAGATGGTCTAATGGGAGGAACATGACCTGAACATGACCTGAGGTTGTCCTAAACTACTAGTGTAGTTTAGATAGTTTAGATACCCTTAAGATAGTATTTCAGGAGCAGCTGGCCCTTAAAGGCAAAGGGGGCAACACATCACAACAGCTGTTCGGATTCTAAATCTGTTTTCTCTTTCAGCTTCATGCACATTTCTGTTCAGCTATCTACAACAGCTGAACTGGAGTCAGTATTGCATGGACTCAGTTTTTATGTGGTTTGAATAAAAATGGAAACCTTAGAGTGCCACCTCACCTACAATGAGCTTTACAAGTTCTAGTCCCTGGTCTCACTTTCTTCCACCCCATCAAGATGCCAAGTACCGCTGCAATCTAGAGGAGTGGCAATATTTCACCAAGGGACATTTCTTCCACGTCATTAAATGATCTATCACTATGCCAAGATATTTTACCTAGTCAGGCACACAACCAGCCTAGATGGCAATAGTCTACAGGTGTAGCCTGAATATTTTTTGCTCCAGTATGCATTACTTTAAACTTGTTCACACTACACTGCATTCTTATGCTCACTTCTCTAGTCTGCAGAGATCCTTCTGGAAATCTTCTGTTTTTACCACTCTCTGCAATTTGGTATTGACGGCAAAATGGTCCCAGTAGAGAATTTTGGGACATTCCATTGGTTACTGCTCTCCCATTTACTCTTACCCTCTGCAATTATAGTTAAAGCTTCTTTGCTTGACACAAGTTACTGTTTCTTTATTTTCATAGCCCCACACATCCAGTTTTTGCTAGCATATGGCTAATTTGCCCCATTTTTATCTTCTGTAGTCAAGTTATTCCTTCAATAAAAGCAAACCTTGTATTGAGATTGGCTGTTATTTCCCTCTCCCAGAGGATTAGCTGCCAAACTGTGTCAACTGTAAAGCCAAATTTATATTCTTTTAAAGATCCTGCTCATGGGAATGCTATGGTACACTTATCTAGAGTTGTTCATCACAACAACTCTCTCATTACTGATGCCCTCAAAAAACTCTAAAATACAGGACAGGACAGACTGGCCATTCTTGAGCAAGACCCGTGCTGTAAATGCTTAGTAATGTCATCTTTAATAATAGCTTCATAAGGTAACTGAACAGAGTGCTTGCGATTTTTAGTACTAAAATGCCAAGAACTAGAAAGTAGATTAAAGGTACTTATAGAATCAGCAGCTCTTTCCCCTCAGCATTGAACCTTTCTACAAACAGCATAAATAAGAGTACCAAATAAGATGAGATACCAGTCAGGGGAAACGAGGCTAAAGAGATGATAAAGAAGAATAATCTCAAACACAACTGTCCTTTACATACAGTAAGAAGGAGCATCCAAATAGATTGTTCCCTCTTCTAAGTTATGGCAGCCAAATTTCATTTTATTATCCTACATATTTATTTAGTTATGGAATCTAAAGCTGCATACATGTGGTTCCCACTAAATCTCCTATCCGTGCACCGATCAGATGTTAGATTTTTATCTTAACTTAATAAGACAAACATCTCGCGTTTTGTCAAGAGAATTGACTACCATGTGCAACAGTCTGTGGAAGGGAGGCCTAATGTAACTCCATGAACACATGGAGAGAGAAATGAGACAAAAACCTCTAGAGATGAGCAAAGTGCAAAATGGGCTCTATGTGAATGGACAGCACAGTACTAAGACCCTTTCACTATAGGACCACCTTTGTAATTTGATAAACTCAACTGTTTGGACAGTGAACTTGCTTACATACAATTGCAAACGGTTTCATACCCCACAGAATAATCAGACACAAAAATAGGCAAAACACTGTACAGTACTTTGTACCTAGAAAATACTTCAGATACAAAATACTTAAGCAATTGTATTTTCAATGCAAAATACTAGGCAAACAACCAATATAAAAATCCAAAATACAAATATATGAAATCCGTATTAACATACAAAAATGCAATGTATGAAAAAAACAAGCAATTTTGTGATGCTCATTACTTATCCAAACGTGTTTCTACACCTTTATAGCAATACAAATTGCTCAAAGATTAGATCCTTCTCATTGTGTCTCTACAGCTGTGAGGCACCCCAGCAAATGAAAATAACAATTCTGTGGAAGAACTTGATGTCACACTTGTGGTTCATCTAAAACAAATAGCCAGCAGACAATGGGATACAAATCAATTACTTGCATAAGCTTGTTGGTTTATACTGGAATTAGCTTGGAAACCCTTTGTTTCCATGGGCTGAGATAGTGCAAGAATGCCTGGTGACAGGTTTATAGCGGGTAGATGATTTCCAAGGGTATGCAAAGCTGAAAAATGGGAGAGCCACAATGGACATCCATAACCTATGCACCATAATAGGGTGTGACACACCTATATTCAGTGTGGTTAATACACAATTGTATACTCATTAACTCTGACATAGTTATAGGGACTTGACCTGGTGACTCATAAAGTCAAAGGCAGCTATAAATTCACTTATTTGTTAAAATATAGTGTTTATTGCAACAGCTAAAAACAGAAATAGAAGAGGGAAAAGGCGAGGGAGAATGCATGCTAGAAAAGGAACAGTTGGCAGCTGGCGTCTTCAAAACTGTATTCAGTTTAGAAACTGTCTCATTATGGAAGTTTGTTACTGACACATTCCCCTCAAAGTTCTCATTTCTTAATGAAAGCTCCACTTTTAGCTAATATAGAAACTTACATTCTGTGGTACCAAACTTCCCAGTACACCATTCAGTAATTGAAACCATTGTCAAAACACAAAAGGGTAACCTCAGGCCTCTTCACCAATTTATATCAAAAATACTCTAGCCTGACATGTTTGGTGTGCTGTGATTAGGGGATACAGTACTTCAGCTTAACCTTCATTGACACAAGTTGGGGTAACTTTGTACCCCAGCCAAGTGAAAGTATAGGTGTATTTTTTGAACACACATTGACCAAAAATATTATCATGTTCAACAGTTTTAGGACATCCCCTAAGGGAAAATCCTTGCAGAAATCAGGCCAATACCACAACCAGTTTAAATGGAAGATTTAAAACAAGTGGGACAGAAAATAATTCCACTGTCCATAAACTGCATAATTTTTCACCCACACTGTTAAAGATTAAATAAATTTCAGTTCCAAAACACATGCATAGTTCTGTTCCATGGCTTATTTACTCAGGTGTCAACCTTGCTATATTTAACTGGTCTTAAGAAGAGTTTGAGATTAACAGAGTTGTCATAGGCCCTTTCTGCCCTGGGTCTTAACTCCAGATTACGTCCCCAATTAGGGCTGCAAAAGATCACATATTCCTGAACTAAACAACGGCTAAGACAAATAAATGGCTTTCTGATTTGAAACAAGATGAGGACAGAAACTTGTCCAACCTTTACAAGTGAAATAAAGACTCATTTGGAAAGAGAAAATTGGTTTTGGGGACTTGTCTGCACTGGCCTTTTTCAATTATAGTTTTGTTATTTAAAAATAGTCCAAAAAAGCAGTCCACACTAACTTTTAACAGTTCAAAAAATGCACAAATGTAGCACCATGTTTCCTTGGAGTCTACGGAGCAATTCAGAAAGGACATTTGATGCCTTTGTTGCCTTTCATGCTGAACTCCTGCAAAATGCTTGTTAACATACAGTTTAATCTGTAATCAGTATGACAATGCCCATAACTGTATCATTAAACTTGTGATACCGGCTGTACATGTGATCTTTGCAGGATTAAAAATATAAACAGCCTGTCAGGCTCAAAACAAGAATAGCATAATTGTGTAAAATTAAAATAAGCGGCAACAGAAACAGGTAAATCCTAATGGAAAGATTTTTTTTTAATTTAAAAGATGCCTCTCCAATGATGTAACTCTACAACATGATCTGGCAGAAGTCCATAGCATCTATAAAAAAATCCCCGAAAACAATAAGGGAACATTTAAGTATCACAGTATAAGACCAAGTCACTTTATCGATTTGGTCAGTCAGAAGCATAGGCAATTTTGAATCAATGTAACCTGTTTTAGTTTAAATGAAAGTGACAACAGGTGCAGTGGAGGGGCTGTTTGGGGGACAAGCTCCAAATAGGGAATGGTTTTGCAGGTGGTGATGACAGACAATACTCCTTATCATTGCTGACAGATTCTTCTCTAGTTTTGCATTTTGCTAGTGTCCTTATCATTTCTGGTAGCATGAGATGGTACCTGCAGCCCATTCAGGTTGCACAAGTAATTCAGCTCCTCCAGGATGGTACATCCATCCATGCCATTGCAAGAAGGATTGATGTGTCTCCCAGCACAGTCTCAAAAGCATGAGGAAGATTCCAGGGCATGGGCCATTACATGAGGAGAACTAGGTAAGGCCACAGAAGGGCATCAGCCCAGCATCAAGACCAATATCTACTTCTTTTTGCTACGAGAAACAGGAAGAGCGCTGCCTGAGCCCTATAAAAGGAACTGCAATGGGCTGCTAGTATGCATGATTCTCTCCAGAATGTCAGAAACAAATTCCATAAGGGTGGCCTGAGGGCCCAGCATCCTTGTGCTCACAGACCAGCACCATGCAAATCAACTGGCATTCACCAGAGAACACCAGAATTGGCAGGATCCACCATTGGCACTCCATTCTCTTCACAGATGAGAACAGGTTCACAATGAGTACATGTGACAGAAGTGAAAGAGTCTGGAGATGCCATGGTGCCCATTTTGCTGCCTGTGAAATCACCCAGCATGACCAGTTTTGGTGGTGGGTCAGTGATGCTCTGGGGAAGCATATTCTTGTGATAGGTAACAGTACCCTGACTGCTGTTAAGTACCACTGTCAGATCTTACACTGGTGCAGTGGGCCCTGGGTTTCTCTTGATACAGGACAATGCCCAGCTTCATGCAACCACTGTGTGTAGGCAGTTCCTGGATGATGAATTCACTAATGCCAGTGACTGGCCCTCACGTTCCCCTATCTTGAATCCAATTGAGAACCTCTGTGACATTATGCATCCAATACATCACCCACTGTCTCATCAGGAGCATGCCTAGATGTTGTTGGGAGTGCATACAGCCACACAGGGGCCATACACATTACTGAATCACATTATAAGTTGCTGTGATGAAATTCACGCAAATAGAATTCACCTCTGATTTCAATTTTTTCTTTGATTGACAGGGTGATCTGGAATCCAGCCCTCAATTGCATGACGATTTTGGCTTCCACTGACCGTTGATATGTCAATGAATTACACAATTTATATCAGCAAAAAATTTCAACTCAAATCTTTGAGATCTGATGTGTGATGTAAGTGTTCTCTTAATTTTTTTGAGCAGTGTATTTCAAAGATTAAGTCATGGGAGGACAAAGAGGAGAAAAACGAGCCAATAATTACTTCAATCAAGATAAATATCTTCACACACACTCAAGAAAGAAAAGACAGGGCTAGTCTAACAGGAAAAGACAATGAATGTGGGATCAAAAGCATTTGTAATAAAAAACAACAACAGGACCCTTGAAAGCATTTCACAACTTCTTACACAAGAACAAATTAAGCTCTTGGCACTTTGGATGAATACATGGAGTTGGCCAATGCAGGAAAAGTGCAAAGTATTTCTGCATTTTTTTTGCAATGCAATTTCACTCATAACGTTATTTTTTTCCTTTGGTTGAACTTTGTGACAATGATGAAGCCAAGAAATCAAGAAATCTTATTTTAATATGAGGAAAGCAAAGAAGATGGACAACATTTTTATGCTCTTTATTAACAAAGCAGTTTCTGTCACAACCCTGTTCTGAACTCTGTCAAAACAATAGCATACACTTGAGGATTTGTTACATGAAAGCCAGCTTCCCAATATATATAACACAGATATGAAGAACCCTGTCCTCAACTCCAGTTCTCATCCATTTTTATCAATGTAGTCAACACTCAAGGATAAAGGAATATATAATACCACACAGACAGCATTATCTGGAGGGGTACAGTTTCCCTTCTCAGTACAGTATTAGAAGATCCGGACCTTTGAAATCCGGTCCTCAAAGATCCGCATCTTGGTGAGGACCCTATGCATCTGCATGGGCCATCTAGCACCCAATGGTGCTAGACAGGGCTGGCCATGTGGATGCCGTAGCACCCATCCTGAGGCTCGATTAGGCCCAATTAGGAAGGTCTGCTGGTAGCATGGTGCAAGTGGCTCCCATAGCTGTCAATCAGGGGTCACTTCCAGTTGCAGTGGCCGTGGCAGAGAGAGACGGCTTCATAGCTGCTTACGTAGCTGCTATGAAGCTTGTGCCCAGCTTCATAGATAGCAAAAAAGGATGTGTGGGCCTATGTACAGTGTGTTGAGAGGTGAAGCTGGAGCTGCCCCAATGCAAATGGCAGCTTCAAAGCCTGCCTCTAGACCCCACTGCCCCAGAAGGCATGAGGACACATGTCCTCTGATCTGGTCTTCATGACACCATGACACCATGAAAGGTGTCATGACACCATTAAAGGGGTCTACTGTTAATCTGGATTTAAGAGCCCAAAGACCACACTAAATCTGGATTTTGCTGGTGCTCGTGGGTACAAATGGGGTCCTTAAGGAGTCATGTGCAGAGAGTGCATAGCTGATCCATACCAAACAAGTACCTATCGAGTTCCTAATGGGGTCCTAATGGGGTCTTCATTGCTAGTGCAAAAACAGCCTACATTGAAAAGAAGTAGGAATATATGTTTGCCAAAGGGAGAAGTGGATAAAGGGTGGCCCACTGGACACAGAGGACACCACCACCGCTAACAGGTCAGAACCTCAGGCTCTTTCTGCACTGGGCTTTAATCCAGATTATATCCCTGCATAAGACCCAGTGAAGGAAGGGCCGCAGCCCATGCTCACTGCCCGCTTAAACATACCATAATTCACGGTAAATAACCTGCACTGTTTGGCACAGGAAACTTTTACCTGGCTGTGTTTAGGACCCAGTGTAATGTTTAGCCTGCCAACAGTTACTGGCCATAGGTCCACCATCTCCATTACACACACACACACAGCTCTCTCTCTTTTTCCTTGTCTCATAATGCGTTATATAAAGTAGCCTTAAACTATTTCCTTGGACCAATTGGTTCACGATCTGCTCCTGTTTGCATTTTAGCACTATGCGTTCCCCTTAAGAAAGACACCGATTTTGCAACTTATGTAGGACTGAGGGTGGTGGAATCGGCTAGATGAGGAAGTTGGGGCAGTGGCAACAGGGACAGGAGGGAATCGCACATTGCGCTGAGTGTAGAGCTCAACCTCCGAGGACATTACCGACACAGCGCCCCCCCCCCCCCCCCAGCCACACACACACCCCAGAAAAAAAACAAAACGTGCGTCTTATCTTCTTTCTCTGGGATCCAGAACGACCTGAGCAACACGGAAACCTCAGAAACCAAAGAGGGGAGGGCCCAAATAAGCCTCCCTGTCCACTGTGGGAGGTCCTTCGACATTTTAAAAAGCCCCTCGCTCTTCTTTTTCCCTCCCCCAGAGGTACCCTACAAGATCGGAATCAAAAGTTTTCAATACACATTTAAACATAGGAAAGAAGTCCGCCCATATGCAAAACTTGGTTAGAGCACCTTAGTCCAGGCTCTGGCTTAATGGGATGAAGGATGTCACCCCCCCCCCGCTTCTGGGTCTTCCTTTCCTTCTTCATACACTGCACGGTAGGCAAATAAGTGGCTTTTCTTGAGTAAATCGCGTTCTCTCGCCACATTTCCCCCCTCATCGGCCAAAGGGTGGCCGTATTCTGCACACTCCGCAAACGCAGCCTCGTCCCCCGCGGATCCAACATGCAGAACGAAGCTCAGCCAAAGAAACTCAGCCTCTTACGTGCCCCCTCGTCGGAATCGCCCGCCGATGTCCCGGAAGACACGAAAGCGCTTGGACGCCCGCTGGTCAGGCGTGTTGTGGTGGTTACAAAATGCCTGCGGCAAGGCTGAGGTCCGGCTAGATGGCCTCTGGGTTCCCCCCCCCACTCAGTTCTAACACGTCTTGCGGTTACTTCCCGCGACCCGTCATTCCCCCTCCCTCTCAAAGGAAAAAAAAGAAGCATCGGTGCGATATATATATAGCAGGATCTCACCGGCAACACCCATGCCGGCACAAACAGGATGCGAATCCAAAGAGGACTCATCTCGGGGCGGGTCTCTCCCCTTTCCAGAGCATCTGCGCGCGGGCTACCCAGTCGTCAGGAAGCCTGGACGAAATTCCCAGAGGCAGGCAGTTTGGTCTAGTGGTTAGGGAGGAGGAAGCTTATCTGGGAATGCCGGGTTTGATTCTGCCCTCCCCCACGAAGGCAGCTGGGCGACCTTGGGCTAGTCACAGCTCTCTTCTCAGCTCTCACAGCCCCACCCACCTCACAGGGTGTCCATCGTGGGGAGAAGCACAGAAAGCTTCGTCAGCCGCTTCGAATCGACGGGGGAGGAAAGCGGCGCAGAAAAGCCAAGTCTTCTTCCTCCACCTTCCCGTTTCCAGTCAGGCACTTTGCAGCGGCCATGCCGCGACCACGTCGGTCAAGCCCCACGTTCGCCCCGCCGCTTACCTGCTGCTGACCGCCCCGCACTCGAGGCCCATCCTCGGCGGCAGCGGAGTCCGAGCAGCTCCAGGCCTCCTCCTCCTCCTCCCCGGGCGGCGCGAGCAACACTTTCTAGCGACGACCGCCCCGTCGGCGACAAGAGACACCGACGCTGAGTTGCTGCTGCTGCTGCTGCTGCCCAGCTGGAGCAAGCAGAAGGCGTGAGCCAAAAGCGCCAAGCGCCGCCCACCCCAAGGCGCTCTCTCTCTCTCTCTCTCTCGTGCTGCCGACACAGGCTGGGGGGCTTGGTCGGCCGTCTGGAGCCGAAAGCGGATCTTCTGCACTGGTCGTCCGGACAGGGGCCGCCGCTGACCCGTCGCTCTCTCGTCCTTTTCCAAGTCTGTCCGGCAGATCGCGGCATCCAGCCCTTCCCCTCCCTCCCCGGCTTCGGTAGCTGAGAACTGAGACGCATCACGCCCCGCCACTTCTTCTGGAGAAATTCGGCAGAAAACTTGCGGAGTCAGATTTGCTGGCAGGTCAACGCTCATTCGGTTATGCAATGCGGACCCAGAGATGGATCAAGGTCCAGCTCGGTTCCCGTCCCAGCAGGGACCCATGACTGTCCGATAAGCGACGGCGCCCATCGTTCCTCGCCATACTGCCCAGAGCAGGCCGTAGCTCATGGGAGTCGTAGTTCAGCCACATTTGGGGAGCCATCGCTTCATTTAGCAGAACCCCTCTGTGTCAGGACGGTGCCATTTTGCCTGCCCACCACTCCAGTGGGAGGGCGGACAACAGAGACCGAGGGGCCAAATATAAGTGCCTGCGAACCGAGCCGGACAGGGAGCGCCCAAAGGACAGCGAATTTCAGCCTGTGCCCCTTGGCCTCACTTTCTTTCTTTTGCCCTACCACCCAAGTAGCAAAAGTCCTTTCCCCCTTTCACACCCTACAAATGGGGGAAGACACAGGCAGGGGTGTTCAGGGGATCCTTGGTTAAGCATGGCGCTGTCTGAAAAGGGAGGAAGAGGAAGATTTAGTCAAAAGAAATCGGTTAGTGACCCGCCCTGGGACCTTCTAGTGAAAGGTGAGATATAAACACTTACATAAATACAATAAAAAATGCCAGAAAAAATATTAATACAGCTGCACCAAGGGCTTCATATGTTTTCGCTTGCTAGGTTTTTCTTACCAAAAAAGTACTACTTTTCTTTTCCTAGGGAGCATCTCCCGGCCCTCAGTGTTACTCTTCATGAAGTAAGTGGGAGAGAGTATGCTTGGCTGGTGGAATTCAGATAAAGGGGCCTAGATTTTGAATAATTTCAATTTCACGCAACAGCACTAAGAGGGAGATCTGCATTTCAGTGTGGCACAGAACTATCAGGGAGGTAGATCCCTTCCCCTTCCTTACCAGGTATACTTTTTTCCACGTGTCAATCTAGTTCCAAACTTATGACCCCAGGCAAAGGACACGGAAGCACACACCCTTTTTTGTCTTGATAAAGAACTCAAATAGCCAGCTCTTCCTCCTACAATCCCCAGGGTGGTCAGCTGAGGTTTTTAAAGCCCTTCTAGATGGAGTATCTATATAATGCATGAGAAAGAAGCTTTCTTGGAGCGTTCAACCAAGCAGCCAACCAGCACTTCTGGGCATCTTGTGCAGAAGCCATCCCTGCTGCACCTTTGTTTCAGTGTTCTGTTGCTTCTTGCTCCTCCTTCTCTTCCATAGAGTTAGCAACTTCTAGTTTTGTGTCATCTCCGGATTTGATCAGCAGCTCCTCAAGTCCGTCATCCATATAAAAATGTTGAACAACACTGGGTCCTGGACAGAGCCCTGTGGAATTCTTCCGAAGATGTTTTTCCAATTCAGTGTGAAGCTATTTATGATCACTCTTTGAGTAGGACCACTAAGCCAGTTATGAATCTACCTAACAGATTCCTCGTGGATCCCATATTTGATGTCTATAATATAATATTTATCTTCCTGTTTAAGATCTCCATTTCTCCTTGTTTCCAATGCTTTGAGCATTGGTATAAAAACATCTTAATTCATGACAAATACTCCTTACAAGCCTGTCTCCTCTAGTTTCCTTTCAATCTCTTTTACTTTGTCTCTGTTCTTTCCTTCTATTTCCCCAACCATTTTTACTCAATAGCTATATATTTTTCTCTGTCCTTTTACGTTCCTATCCCTTTTGCTCTTGTTTAAAGCTCACCTGCCAAATATGTCCTTTCCTATCTTTGTAAGATACAGACCATCTCTGGCATATAAGCACCTCACTCCATGGTCTAGAAGGTAGTAACATCAGTGTAGCCAGTTGTTTACATCTAGAATCTCCTTCCTTCTTCTTGTTCTATGGCTGTCCACTGAGAGGATAGATGAGAAAAACTATCTGTGCTCAGAGTACCTTCATCTTTCTACCAAGGTCTTTGAAGTCTCTGCAGATTGCTGCAAAGTCCCATCTTGTGGTTTCATTTGTCCCTTAATATATTAGTCACATTGGATAGTAACATGTACAGTAGGGCTGAAAAGTCTTGGCAGCCTATCAGTCACATCTTTGATGCAGCCTCTCCATAAGAAGTCGCCTACAACTCTGTCCTTCTTCATGGCACCTCCTAATTTTCTCCATTCAGAGGGTATCTGGGTGTTTACTAAATTGTTCTCTTATGGACAGAGTTGTAATATCTTTGAGTGATTCCACACTGGCCAGTTTACTGGACCACAACTGTACTAGAAGCCTTCCCTCTGCAAGCTGGTGCAATCGAAAAGAACCCCTGCCCTCTGTTAGTATGGGTCCATTCGCCCAGGACAGTCTTGATAAACAATCTTGATAGATCTCTTTTTTTGAGGTCTTCTGGTGTACTAAGGGGTGGTGCACCAGGCCATGAAGGTGTGCAAACAGTCATGCCTTGGGTATACCATGGGACCTATTGAGGCAGTGCAACAAGGCACATCAACCATAATGGGCCTTCAGAGCTTTTGGAGACCTCCTGTGCTGGCTCTGAAACCAGCATGCACTTCAGAGCCAGTGTGGGGGATAGAACAGAAGAGGCTGTCCCAGTGCAGATGGCCTTATCCAGTCCAGGAGCCATCCGTTCCAGTAGAGTCTGGGTAAGTGCATGTGAAAAAGCCCTCATTGTTCTCTTGCATTATCTGTACAGGTGCTGGCTGCCTCTGATCCTTCCACTTCTTTGGCTTACATGCTTCCATTCCTCTGCTTCCATTGGTTCTTTGGGATTATCTTCTTTTATGTGATCATTCTGAAGAGCTTCATGCATTCTGTCATGGAAGTTCTCATTGTCCCTGATGAGCTTCAGAAAAGCTACTCCCTCCTCAAGACCACACATGTTTCTGGTAGGGACAAAAGCTTGCATTTGTGGAAGGTGTAATTTGGATTCTCTTCTGTACACTGTTCAAACATTTGGATGTATTTGTACACAGTTTTATGGTTTTTAGCTTTTTATTATTGTGACCCACCTGGGATCTCTTCAAGTGAAGGGTGCAACATAAATGGATAAACAAATTGTGCTTAGACCTCTGTGCATGACCAGGTCCCAGTATAATAAACTTCTGTCTACCTGTGTTTCCCTTGTGCAGTAAGCAGCAGCAATGTTTCTTCAACTTGTGTGATGTGCCACTGCTAGAGTGTATGTTGTTAGATGAGTTGTGCCATCAGGTTGCAAAAGCAGAGCATACTGACCGCAGCTGTGCCTACTCTGCTCGCTAGAAGTCACCAGTCAGCTTGAAGGAGCTACACAAATAGACAGGTTGCTAGCTAAGTGAGATTGCTAAGCACAGCCATCAGCTTTTGGGGCTCACATGGGAGGAAGGAAGAATAAAGAGGAAGGTGGTTTTCCGGGCCATGTGCGCTGGGAGACAGTCTTCCGCAATTGCTAGAGACGAGAGATGTAAACAAACTCGTACCCTCCCTTAAAATGTGCTAAAAGCAATGGCATTGTGTTGGTTCAATTATATCTACAAACACTTCCCCCATCATCATCAGCTGCGGCTAATCAGGAAAAAACAGGAGCTCAGTAATAGAATGAACCCATAATAGACAACTCACATACTGGAGGCCATTCTGCTTAAGATGTTCCAGTGAACAGCTTTCAATCTGTTTCATCCAAATACGCAACATCACACAGGGGCAGAAGACATGTCCAATCTTTTGTCTAAGCAATACATTTTTGCCGACTTGCTCTTTTGCATTTCCTAGAAATACTGTTACTTGCAAATGAAGCTATATTTAAGCTTGCATTGCCATTTTGGTGCTCTTCTTGTTCCAGTCAGAATGGATTCATCTTTGGGTGTTTTTCCACTGTCACTAGAAGTACCCATTAATGGGTATTTAATGGGTACTTCTAGTGACAGTGGAAAAACACCTTGCTTCTTTCTTACTTAGGGCCTGGCTACACCAGAGTTGTCTGGTCTGCATTTTTTCTTTGAGAAGTCTTAGTCCAAATGTGACAAGCTCATATAGCAGGATCTTAGTGCACAAGCCATGCAGATTTTAGTGAGCATGCTTTATGCTCCTTCGTAATTTGCTGACTTTTTCCTCCTTCATGGCACTTAGACAAAAGCACCCATATTCATGTATGTGTATATGCACACATAGACTGAAAGAGGGAAAGAAAGCCCTTCTGCCTTTCATAAAGAGAAGCACTCTTCTCCAATCACCGATGTTGCCTCCAAAGCCTAGATGTGTGTAAAGAACTTGGGGCACAAGAAAGCTTGTTCAAAATCCAAACTGATAATTTGGAGTGCCTCTAAAGGAGTCGAGCAGATGAGAGTTTCACACTTGTCTTTTGCTTGAGATGCCCAGAAGCTATTGGTGGGACCATGTGTGAGATTAGAATGCTGGACTAGATGGGTGAGACCCGAACCAGCAAGACTCCTCTTATGTTCTTATGTATGTCTTGAAGCAGCAGTAAGAAGTTATATGTACATGTATATGCAAGGATGAGCTCTTCCCTTTTATCAACTCTATCCTTTTACTTTTGTGTTGTTCTTGGGACTTTTTAGTATAAAAGAAACAAGGAACATTTGATTAAATGCAAGTTCCTCACCACAGATGGCTTTTATTTTGCACAAAGAAAATCAATGGCAGAGTTCATACCAAAGAGCCACAGGAAGAGCTAAGGCCCCTCCCCCTCTACTGAGGCCATATCAAAGGAAAAGAGAAAGCCTCCTCCAGCCACACCAAAACAACAAGCTGGACTAAGTGGAGGAAAAATCCACTGTGCAAAAAATACGGACTATGCTAGAATATAATAGGACATGTGCAGACCATCAGTTTTAAATGTGATGTCTGCACAGCACAGCTGGCTTGAATGCACAGCAAATTATACGTCTAGCTGCCCTCCTCATCACCTTGCCTTATTGAAGATTAGCATAACAGAATCAGAGTCTTTATGCAAACCCATAATCTTGCAGCATAATGGTTTATTCTTTCATCTGTTTACTTTGCATAACAACATTCCTATAACCCTGAAGGACAACTTTTTCCACTGCAGGATTAGATTTGCATAAAAACACCACCCTTGCCTGAGAATTAGATTTGCATAGAGCATCATGCTTGCAAATAAGCCAAGTAGACTGACAGGCAGGACAAGAGATCTGTAGGTACTTATGCCTGCTCGAATTCTACTGATTTGGGACATGCACAGTTCTAAGAATTTCAGTGATTGCAGCAGACAAAAGGACAGACAGCACAGTTCTCAGTGTCTCTGGACTACATTGACAAATCAAATGTACAGAGCGCTTCCTTGAAAATGGTTCATATAGAATAATTTGTAGACCATAAGAACATAAGAGAAGCCTTGCTGGATCAGGCCACAGCCCATCTAGTCCAGCATCCTGTCGCACACAGTGGCCCACCAAATGCTCACGGGCATCTCAAGCAGAGACAAGGACAAACCTTCTCCTGCTCTCGAGTCCCAGCAGATGGCCTTAGAAGAATGAAAAGCAAAAGCTATCAGTGAAACATCTGGACTCAGATTACCTCTTGGCTTCTCATGGGCAATAGGGCAATGGAGGGGATCCCTACTACAGAAGTACCTGTAGGTATATGGGGAGAACAAGAGGGGTGCGGCTGTTCCTAGAAGTTTTCCTTTGATCTTCTTGAAGTGTGCTTTGATCAAAGTGTGGTTTGGAGAGATAAAACAAAGCATCCAATGAAAGCCTAACCCCTCCTAACTGCCCTTTGGTCATAGGCTGTGGGCCTCTGTTAGTTCTATGGGTCTTCTTGTAGTTCCTCCTCTCTTAGGCCACGGTTACACCTTTACTTTAAGGCTGTGTCCCCATGGGCTCCATTTACTGTGCTGCTGAATTGGGACAGCCTCTAGTGCAAATTAACAAGTCCCCATGTGACTGGAGACAGCGGGGGTTCAACGCAAATCCGCCTGTCCCCATGAAAGCTGCAGTAAACCCTCATCAAGGAACCACAACTTTTTTCCTCCAGCCCCTTTGTGCTTATAGTGGCTGATGTCACCAGGCCCTGCCCTGCCTGCTGCAGCAATGACAGGGGAATCCCATGCGAAACCCCTCCAGGTTGCGCCTCAAAGCACAACACACACACACAACATTCTAAAAAATGATACAAGTGGGGCATAATAGGGTGGGGAAATCTGTTTTAGCAAAGGTGCGCACCTCTGCATGCCCGGGGTGAGATGTGGCTGGAATCTGGCAGCCCAGCAGGGACAAACAGCCTCTTGGCTTGGTTCTCCACCAATCGCGCAGGCCAGGAGGCGCCTCCACACATTGGATTTCATGTGGATACCTCTGCGCTCCCAGCCACCTGCTCTCTCTCAGGTGAGGGAGGCACTAGGAGGCGGATCATTCTGGCCAAACCCCTCCCAAAGTAACCATAGCATCCCCTTGCTTAAGAATAATTTATCCTTGGCTGCTAATTTGCAGCGAGATCAGTTGCAAAGGGGGGGGGACTTAAACATGGATTTGTAGCCCAAATTAGGGCATTGCATGGGGACTCTCGCAAGGTGAATCCTTACCATGGGGATGCCCAGTGAGTCTTCTTTAGTCAAAGTTCCATCCTGTTTGGTTACATCTTTAAATGCCAAGCCAGTTTTTTCTTCCTGGATTTTCCTCCCTCTATTCAGGTTTTCCTTCATTTGGGCCAACAGAGCATTAACATTTTAATCCACTTCCAGTAGGCCACCTTTCCGGTTCTCTGCTGCCCAGAAAAGGATACTTATAGAAGCCTCTCCTCTGAATCTTGGACCTGTTTACACTTAACTGCCTAAAATGATATTTCATTTGAGCACAGTTAACTTCAGGGATGATTGTCCACATTTGCACCACGAGCACCAGTGCCATCTCCAACTTGACTATAGGTGCTTGAGGCGTGGATGGTCCATCCCGGAACCTTTAAATCACTATGGCAACAGCCGCAGCGACTTCCGCTGTGTGCCTGGCAGTTGCCATGGCAACTGTGGCACAGTGCATGCTTCCACAGCTGCAGCCATCCTGCTCACTCATGTCATTCCCACTGGAACAAAGTCTGAACGCTGTGATGCAAGAGCTCACCGGGAGTTCTTTAGCAGCTCCTGGTGAACCTGTGGGGAAGTAAAACCCTGCTTAATAGCTTCATGGGATCGGGGGCACTCCTGGATGCTCTGGGACAAAGGCAACACCGTAGTGTGTAGATGGAGCATCCTGGAACACCTGTGAGCGTCTGCACAGGGTAAGTATAAACAGGTCCAGAATCCAAATCTACTATGGACCCTGATGTGAAAGGAAAGCACAGAGTACACTAATGAATACCAAGTTCAGCAGCCAGTTAAACATCCAAAAAGACTCTTGATGCTCCCTTTCCTCTGGGCAAAAAGTTGGGTTTGCTCAGGGGTGATTAAGCCTTTGGGTCAGAATTCAAACAAATGAATAAAAGTCAGTAAAAGCCAATGCTTAAGAATACTTCATTATCGTAAAACCTGATGCTAGAATTGCTGGTAGACTTACCATGAAAGTTAATATGTAATGGTATAAAATCAGAAACATAGGGTGTTTTTTCACTGTCACTAGAAGTACCCATTAAGTACCCATTAATGGGTACTTAATGGGTACTTTTAGTGACAGTGGAAAACCACCCATAATCTAGACAGATTGGAGGGTCACTACAAGTAAGGCTAAACAAAATTACAGCCCTTTTTTGTATGCTCATAAATACATTTATGGGTTTTGAGTCTGGGCTGAAAGAATGAGAGGCAAGCCTTTGGATGTGCATAACCAAGAAAGTTTTTATATTAGGAGAACTGGCAGACATTTTTGTTTGTTTGGTATATTTATTTATTTATTATTTCTATCCCGCCATATACCCAAAGGTCTCAGGGCAGGTAACAGCACTTAATAAGCTTAGAAAGGGTCGAATCGAGTAAATAAGGGGCCTATTCGCACTTGGCTTTATTCTGGAATATATCCTGGAATAGGGATTTGCTGTCCATATGCTAGTGCAGGCTTCAGCAGGCCCAACATGAGGTCTGCCAGAGTCTGCATTAGCATGTGGGCCACAGACCCCTATCCCGAGATATACTCCAGAAAAAGGCCAAGTGCGAATAGGCCCAAGGTCTGCCCCTTCAATGTGTAAACTTTAAAAAGAGGAAATGGATTTCATAATGCAGCATTCAAGGTATTTGCATAAGACTTTGCTGTTTCTGGCTTTGTCTGTTCCGGGTACTGTGCATATGTGACAACAATGTGACAAAGTGGAAGTAAAATAGGGCTAATGAGATAACGGAGTTTTCCATCTACTCGTTACACTAAACCCCTGTATGCAAGGCCTGTATTGAACTGTGAGCATTTCCATATCTTCAGGGCAGGGGCAGGGGAAGAATAGTTCCAGCACCTGTATTTTGGAAGCCGGACCTCTCCCTAAATTTGTCAGTGCTTCACTAAGGGCTGGTGAGATGCTGGAACCACAACACTGGTGCCAAAGCACCTGCATGGTGCCATTGCTAAGGTGATGGGGCGATGCGGCACTAATCGCTCCCGCGCTGTCCTTCCTCAGGCTACCTTTGAACTTCTCCCAGCAGGGAGAAGTGTGGAAGGAGCCATGCTGGGTGCCAGGGAGTGTAGATGTGGAACAGTTATAACTGCTCTAGAGCTACATGGCTCAGGGGAACTCCTGCACACGAGCAATCACCTAGAGACAGCAACTATTCCAGGAAATGTGGAGGATGTGTGTAGAAGTTCTCCTGAAGTTCCTTAAGCAGATAAGTGCGGAAAGGCTCTGTGAGGTATGAGATGCAAAATGGATTATTCTAACTTCTCAGTGTCCATAGTATGTTTGGTTTGTTAGTACCATTAGTATTGATGGATATTTATAGGGAAATGGAGAAGAAAAGACTAGAATCTTAGCCCATTTCCTCAGTCATCTTGCCTGGAGCGATTTAATTGCTCGAAACCAAGAACAGCAGGCACCATTTACATTGTGAAGGCAGGAGCACCATTCATCCTGAACTAAGACTGGCAGGCTGTTCTGATCCATACAACTTGGGACATAGCACTACTCCCGTGTGGATGAAGCGTACTGGGCAGCCACTTGTGGTCTGGACTACTAACCAAGTATGGAAATGATCTTATTTAAATAAGACCATGCAGTGGAAAATATAAAAGTGAATGTAAGACCCAAGCCAGATTAGTCAGCAGTAAGAGGACCTGGTTTTATTTTACTTACTTAGCTCTTATCAGTATGGGTTGGGTACCTTTATACCCTAGCCAAGTGAAAGTGCAAATGTATTTTCTGGAGCTGTTCATGATTATGTAGTATAATCGTAGGGCACACGCCCCAGGAAAAATCCTTGCAGAAATCAGCTCAGCTTGTTTGGCTGCAGAACTTCATGTACAATAGAAAGCAACTCCTCTGCAGATTGCATAATTTTTCATTTGTACTGAAGAAGGTTAAAAATAATTAACTTTCAAGGCTTCCTTTCTAGATATAAATAGTTCTTCAAGCCAGCATGCATAATATAATAAAAATTTTAAAACAAAACATCATGATTCTCAATAAAATAATGCAATAAAGCAGTAAAATGGTATAATTCTATGCAAACGATACAAACGTCGCTTCACATTTTTGTTGTCCGCTTTGGTGTTACTACATTTAAATTGTTTTTATTTCTTATAGTATATTGCTCCAAGAGCTGTGCGGTAAGGTGCCCCATGAACTGCATATATACCAGAGAGAAATAATATGGGGAAGAGAAGGAAAAGAAAACAAAATAAGTAGGAACTAGTGATCAGATAAAACAATTTCTCGAATAAGAATGACAGCTTAGTAGCCAGATTCAAGCTGAGATTCCTCCCAGCAGGAGGCAATGGAGAACCTCTTTTACACCCTCTCCAAGTAATTTTGGATCACAGAGGTGTGCCATTCCATTATCCATTATCCATTATTGTAGACCTAATATATAATGAGAAGCGGTATATAAATATTTTAAATGAATGAATGGAGCATCAGTTCCTATGGGCAGTCCGATATGGGGACGACAAAGAAGAAGACTTGGCTTTTCTCACCCATTTAAGAGGACTCAAAGCAGCTGACAAAGCTTTCTATTCTTCTCCACGCAACAGAACACCCTGCGAAGTGGGTGGGGCTGTGAGAGCTCCAAAAAGAGATGTGACTTGCCCGAGGTCACCCAGCTGGCTTCGTGGAGGAGAGCAGAATCAAACCTGGTATTCCCAGATAAGAGCCCGGTTCCCTAACCACGTGACCAAACTAGTCCATTCAGCCATTCAAGATGCATTGTTTTTCTCTTCTGGAAAGCAAAGGACTTCTGCCCAGAGGAAGACGGAAACAAGCCAATACACAAAAGTGAGTGTGAATGGTAGATATCATCTAGGGGCCAGGTCTATACCTGTTTACAGAAACAGAGTCTGTCACTTCCTCCCTTTTTCTCTCGCTTACAGCGAAGGTGTTTGTTTATCTTTTAGATTCCTTGTGCAAAGCTGAAGCTAAACTGATGCAAAACCATTACTGTTTATTTCATGCATGCATTGTCTTCCTTCTGCAAGCTCATGCAACAGTAGAGATATTATTTTCACACGATGCTTAAACTCACTTTTCCTTTAAATGTATGTGTAAAGTAAAGTGCACATTTACTTTCTCTGCTCACCACTAAACATCTTTTCGGTACATTGGTGTTGTCAGTTGCAGTCCAACGTATGGCTATTTCCCACAGGGCCAAATTGTATTGGCTTGGATGCATTCACTCCCAGTTTGTTTTTTAAAACACCCTGGGGTTGGTTTAGAGATGTTTTGCAAATAGAAAGCTTCCTATGCAAGTCTGTCCCTCCTTCCTCATAAACATTCCAGACTAGAAAAGGTGGATTAGGGATGGACAAGAATGCAAGGTATTGCTGTGCATGCTACTGTTTCTAAGGCAGCTTCCACACAAAGGCACCAACAATGATCTAGGTTAGTCCCCTTATTGATAGTAGCAGTAGTCATGTAGTGAGGCGAACAAAGAAATACAGAATCTTTCTTCTTCAATTCAGTGTTTCCACCCAGGAGCCCTCAAGGGAGCACAGGACATGACTACAGAAGGCGGCCATTTTCCTAAGATACACAACACAAGATCAGGTAAGTCCAGATGCTGCATCTTTGGTTCAACTATTGGAAAGTGCTCTTGGAATTTCTTCCAGGGCTTCATGAGTAAATGAGAATGTATAAAACTTCCAGAATGCACTGTGAATCCCAAACAGGAAATGGAGACTCTTGGGCAGGCCTGAGGAAGGAAAGAGGGAGATCTATTCAGCATAGGCTTATCCTTAGGCCTTGTTTCCACTGCACAATTTACTCCTGGTTTTAGTCCTGGTCTTTTAAATCAGCAGTGAGCTCTGTATTTTCGCAATCCCACTGGCAGCTTATTATGTGGACTTGCAGGGGGGAAATCCCCTCCCTTATCGCTTTTCTGTCATACCCTGGGTGGGAATCCAAGCCCCACCCCTATATAAGCCTGATTCAGACCACCATGGGGAAGAAGAGAGGGAGGCAAAGGCATAGGTGGAAGAAAGGAGGGGGGAACAAGATCACAATCGTCAGCAGAAGAGTCCCTCTTTGCCAATCTGAGGGATGGAGAAGACACCAGCTTTGCACAGTGTTGGCACAGTGCAAATGGCAGGCATTTTAAAGTCTTTCCAATCCCTGTCTAAGCAAAATCAGACCCTCCTGGGGCTACGGTCTGATAGCTCGCTGCATTGTATGGTCTGATCTCTTGATACATTTCACTCATACTTTCAGCCAAGCCCAAACCTTAGCTCATCATGGGGAGAGGGGGAAAAGGGGAGGAAATAAACAGCTTATAATTGGATCTGATAAGCTGAAAGTAGGAAGGCTTTTAAGAGCGGACACACTTTCGTAATCCCCAGGGGGAACCTGCCAATTTGAGCATTGGGTGGGAGCCAAAAGGCAATAGGATTCCTCCTTTGTTTTCTCTTCTATAGCAGAAAGGAGAGTCAGAGCACTGAACAGCACAATGCAGCCAGATCTCATTAGCAAACTGCCGGGGGAAAAGTGGAGAAAATCACAGCTTATGATTGACTCAGGGAACTGAGGAGAACACCCCTAAATCATGCTTCCACACCTCCAAAAAAATGATTGTGTCTCCATTGACAAGGAGGATTATTTCTAAATCCTGCAGCAAGAGTTCTTTTGATTTGAATAAAGATTATCCATGTTCTAGGACCTTTCATCCTTGGAAACCGTGGATTTGTCTGGTCCTTTGGGAACGTTCAGCTTTGAAAACGAATTTAAAAGTTAAATGAGAATGCACCCTTAGTGTAGAAGAGAGTAAAGAGAAACTGCTCTATGTAAGGAAGGTGAATAAAAATAAATCCTCTGGTTAACTTTGTTTGATTCAGATTCTTTTATGAACATCAGAAAGACCTTGTTAAATGGCATCCCTAAGTACACAGACCACACAAAAGTAAGAATTCATGAGATCCCAATTTCTACCAAATATTAGGAAAAATTTGCATAGCAAATTGCATAATTGATGTGGGGGGGGAGTAGGGGGAGTCTCAAAGCACAGTTCATGAAGATCACTGATGAGTTTCTCCAATCAAAACTTCTTGCCCGCCTCTCAGGGTGCCTCCAGACATTGCTGTAAAAATACACAGCTTTCCAATAATCGAAAGTAAAGTGTTTCTTGAGAGAAAATGGTTCATCCACAGTTCTGGCACTGCAGCAGCATGGATTCTTCCATTCACCTGCTCAGCCCCTCCCTGGTAGAGCAAACTGCCCAGAAAGTAGAGGATCACCATTTTGATCCCCAGCTCTCCCCAGAATTAGGCAGTGGAAAACCACTTCTGTATCTCTGCCAAGAAAACTGTGTACAAGGTTTTTCTACCTTGCTTTTCTCACCCATTTAAGGAGACAAAGAGTGGCTGACAAACCTTCTGTTCTTCTCCCCACAACAGAGACCCTTGTGAGGTAGGTGGGGCTGCGAGAGAAGTACCAAGGAGTCAATCAGGAGTCAGCCATGTCTCAGTGGTATATAACAATCATCTTTAGGTGGGATTCCACAGCTGTAATCTTAAAATATGCTTATTGGAACAGTAACATATAGAGCCACACTGCCTCTGCCTCATGAAGTTTCCCTTCTTCTGTTTGCTGCTGTACCTCAGAAGTAGATAGAAGTTAAACTAGTGACTGTTAGTAGATTTCTGGATGTTTTGCAAAAGCTGCTGGAGTATGTGAATTAGGTCCATTAGTTGAACTCGTGTCTTTCCTATGCAGCTGACTGCCTCCAGACAGACTACAGGTTTGAAACAGAAGAGTGTCTTACCTCCTGATTGAAAAAGCTGTGACTCTCATCAAAAACAACTGAAAAATAGCAGAAAAAAAGAAAAAAAGAAAGGCTGGCTGGCTGGCTGGCTGGCTGGCTGGCTGGCTGGCTGGCTGGATGGATGGATGGATGGATGGATGGATGGATGGATGGATGGATGGATTTTAAAGCTATTTTTAAAAAGCATTTTAAAGCTATTTTTTCATGAACGTCGAAAATCCTAACTTGCCATGACTGAGGAATTAAAGATCAAAGAATAATCAGCATCCAGTGGGCACAACCATTCAAAGGAAGCTTGATCAATCATGATGTAATCAAAAGAAGCTCTACTGGTCCCATTTGCACTCACCTGACTGCTATGGAATAATAACAACAGTCCAACAAGGTGAAAATGAAGTTTGGAGGATGCCAGCTGCACTTCAAGGCCTAGTGATGTCACAGACCAAGCCACCAGCACTTGAGGGCCAGGCAGGCAAGATTGCCATGGCAACAACTACAGCAATATCTAGCATGTGCCTGGATGTTGTCATTGTGATAAGGAACACAACAGCATAGCCATATCACCACACCTATTTGCAGCTTCATACCCAGAAGAGGACATGAATGCTACTGCCTGGAAGCTACTTAGTCCACAGCTATTTAGGGCCAGGGATGGCTTAGAGAACTCTGGGGTGAGAACAGTGGTGGCAGTGTGCATACAGGCCTTATCAAGGAGAGGATGGAACTGCTCCAACTGGAAAATGCAAAAAGGTCCATTTCTGTTTCAGCCTGTTTATCCTTGTTGCATCTTAGACTTGCTGCAGTAAAACTACTGCTAAAGTAGGTTTCGACAGTCTTTTTATGTATTAAACAGATTTCTGCAAACACGGTCAAGTGTAATTTGAAATTTTTAGAGGAGCAAATCAACAACAAAATTAAAAATACAAAGTGTACAATATGTCACATAAGATACAGGCATAAATATTGCACAAGTCCATCTACCTGTGCTGTGGAGACGTGCAAACATTCTTCCAAAAACTGTTATCAGTGGATAAGTTTTGGATGAGGTAAGTGTCATAACAGAGGTACTAAGTACTCTGCTGAGAGGTCTTGGGTGTAGAAATATCTGGCCATAGACATTTTGATAACACATGAACAACCTGTGTATCTAGTGCCGCTCAGCTTTATGAATCTATGAATTACAAGAGAAAACATACCTACTAGCAGGGTAGAGGCCAACCAGCAAGCTGCAGCACTGTTATATAGGCTGCCATCTGCTGGTATGAAAGCATATAAAATTTAGACTCCCCAATGCCAAAATATTGTTTATAGCTCTTTGCAAAGAATCTGTAAAATTAGGTGTTGCAGTTGACCACTTTTACTGTTTTCTCTTTGCCTTCCTGCTCGGAGTTAGATGTCTTTGCAATATAGTTATTTACTCATTCTTAGATCATGTAGTTTTCCTTTTGTTCTTTTTATTTTATTTTTTTTTTTTTTT
>MTQE01002208.1:49311960-49323121 GCA_014337955.1 Aspidoscelis marmoratus | reverse complement strand
TTTTCCTCCCTACATTCAGACACTGCTATGGCTTTAATATATTTAATATGTTATTGGTTTTAATGTGTTCATTTTATCTCTTGTAACCTGCCATGGGACCCTTGGGTATAGGGCAGGATAAAAATGCAAATAAATAAATACATAATTTAATACGAAAGGCCTTTTCACACTTTGGTTAGTAGGGAAGTCTAGGTATAATTCAGCATGGGGCATACATACTCTGCACATGGCAGTTTGGTCAAGTGGTTAGGAAGGCAAACTCTTATCTGGGAATACCGGGTTTGATTCCACCCCCCCTCCACAAAGCCAGCTGGATGACCTTGGGCTAGTCACAGCTCTCTTCTGAGCTCTCACAGCCCCACCTGCCTCACAGGGTGTGTGTTGTGAGGAGAAGAACAGAAGCTTTGTCAGCTGCTTTGAGTCCCCTTAAATGGGTGAGAAAAGCAGGGTAGAAAAGGCACTTCTCCTTTCTCCTTCAAACAGGTCTCTCTGTCCTCCACAGCCTCCCAACGTCCACCTAAGGCATGTTTACTGCTTCCATGATGCCATCTATCCATCTCATCCACTCCTCCTTTTGCCTTCAGCTTTTCCCAGCTTCAGGGTCTTTTCCACTGAGTCCTTTCTTCTCATTTTGTGGTCAATGACTTTGAGCTTCAGCTTCAGTATTTGTCCTTCCAATGGACAGCCAGGGTTGAGTTCCTCTAGTATTGCATGATTTGATCTCCTTGCTGTTCAAGGAACTCTCAAAAGCCTTTTTCAGTGTCACAATACAAAAATGTGAACTCTTTTCAGCTCATCCATTTGCTGAAATTCCAGAGCAAGAGAAGGTTTGCCCTTGTCTCTGCTTGAGATGCCCATGGGCAATTGGTGGGTCACTGTGTGGGATGGGATGCTGGACTAGATGGGCTGTGGCCTGATCCAGAAGGGCTCCTCTTTTATTCTTATTCTTTCCTTATGGTCCAATGCTCTCAGCTACAAGTTACTACTGGAAAAAAACAGAGCTTTGGGGATATGTACCTTTGTTAGCAAGGTAATACTTCTTTTTGATATGCCATCACTTTTCTCACAGAGAGCAGATGTCTCTTAATTTCATGGCTGCAGTCACCCATCCTTGAGCCCAAGCAAATAAAACCTGGCAGGCTTCCATTTCTCCCCTCTCTGTTTGCAAGGAAGTGATGAGACTGGATGCCATGGTAATCGGGATCTGAGACAGGGGAGGTGAAGAGGTCTTGAGCATTAGCTGACTCGGGGGAAGAGGGAAATCTCTCTGGTCAGAGCTGGTGAGGGGAAGGGAGGAAGGAGGAAGAGGCGGGCAGAATGGGAAAGACACATAACAGGAGGTGTTATAGGAAGGGGCAGAACAGGCTAAGTGAAGAGAAACAAGCAGGTCTTGAGCAGCGGAGGGAAGGCGAATGTTGAGCATTTTGTTTGACTGAAACTGCCAATTCCTCCTCCCAATCCAAAGACCGCAGGCAGTAGCGGCAGCTAAGCTAAAAGCTTGACTGCTGGTAATGCCATGGACCCTTCTCCAGCCCACACAGGGGTTTCCAGCCTTGATACAAGCGTAGGAATCAGTCCTTTGCAGCCGGATCTTGATGGAGCATCCACACACTGCTCGCTTTCCTCAGTGCAGGAAACGCCGTGTGGGCTGCCCTCGCCCTTGGCAAAATGGGCACCAGAGGTGGCCGAACCTCGCCAGTGGGTGAGCTGCTTCATTCAGGGCATCCCTGGCTGGATCCCTCTTTCCCAAGCACCAGGGGCAGACAAGGGGCGCTGCTCTTGAAGGCCAATTCACTTCCTTCCTCTCTTTTGTCCTGCCGACGGACTTCCGAAGGCAGGTCCAAATGCAGGTTAAGCTCGCGCACTTGCTCCGCTCTGCTTTGAGAGTCCAGAGTCAGGAGGACGCCTCGAATCGGATCCAGTGTTGGCGTTGACAGGTGCTGGAAAACCAATATCATTTCCCTGCGTATATAACAGGGAGGACGGACGGACGGACGGACGGACGGAAGGAAGGAAGGAAGGAAGGAAGGAAGGAAGGAAGGAAGGAAATCATTGTTATGTCGTTCCTTTGGTGCTTAAATAGCGAGCTAAAATGGGTGTGTCTTGTGCTGTTCCTAACTTGTGTTCTCCAGCCATTTTTGGATCCTGGAGCCTCCTGAATCTATAGCTGATCCAGCCCAGGGGAACCTTCTAGGGGAACCACACAGGGATCCATCACGGCCCCCCGCGTTTGTTTCTGTCCGGTCCGAAGTGGAGTGCCCAGTGTGACCCTATCTGGGCGGGTTTTCAGGAATGATTTCAGGGCTCGCCCTCTTTCCTTCCTTTCATTTTTCCTTTCCTTCTCTTTCTCGCCTCTTTCTCCGCCCTCCCCTTTTTTTTCTTTCTTAATCATTCAAAGTGCTGTATACGCTCCTCGATCCGGTATGCCCTTTGGGGCGAGAAAGGTCACGGAGATCACCATGTGAAAAGAGGAGGGAAACGACCCCGCGGCCAAAGGCCGCCTTAACCGTCGTGGCCCCTTGCCCGACCACCCACGGAGCCACCCAGGCTGCGCGCGGATTCGAACCCAGGATTCCTAGATCCGCCGGGCTGAACCCATCCTTAAGTCCCCCGGCCCTGCTCCCAACCGCAGGTCCCTTCCGTCGCCCTGTGGGTTTCCAGCGAGCTTTTCGCCCGGAATCTCCACCGATCTTCCAGTTTTCCCCTTTCTGCAAGTGCTGTATACCGGGGTAACTTCTGAAAGCATCTTTGCAGCCGCCAGGAAAGTTCAAAAGAAGAAGAGCGGGCGACCCCCTTCTGCTTTAATCACCCCCCCCCTTCGGCTACCCAAGAGGGGAGCGCGCGAATCGGCGAACCCCCTCGGGGCCCCCTTTCCCTTCCTCAACCCACAGAGACCCTCAGAAGAGGAAGACCCCCGGTTGCGCCCAACACAAAAGGCGCCGCCTCGCTTCCGACGGAGGCCGCTTTGCCCAAGCGCGACCCGCAGGGGAGAAGGATCCCGGACGCCGCCCGGCGCTTCGGGGGCATCGCGGGAGGCTTGCTCGCCAGAAGGCGAGACAGGTCGCCGCCTCGAGGTGGTGGTGGGGCGCTCTAGACCCCCTTCGTGGGAAGGTAAGTGGACGGTCGCCGCCCAGAGGTTAATTGCTCGGAAAGAGGGGTGAGATGGTGACGGCTTTCCTTCTGATGGACGTGGCCGGATCCCGTTGACCTGATCTCGGGGGAAGGGGCGTCGAGGAATAAGGCGAGAGTTTAGGCTCGCTGGTGGGTGAAGCCCAAGTGTGGAGGCTGAGAAAGAGCACGCACGCACACACCCATGGCCATACCCATCTCGCTTTTCTTTCCCTTTTTTGCCCAAGGTGAGTCACTCCGGGTTCTTAAAACGCCCCCCACCCACCCTGCCCGCGCGGTTTCATTGCTACCTTCCGCCTCGCCGGAGCAGCTTGACCCAGCCCAGCTCTTCGGGCGCCGCTTGAGGTTTCGAAGGCGCGCGCGCCAGTCTAAACGCACGCGAGGTCGATACAGGTGCGGTTCGCCTTTCCCCCTCGGTCTCCGGCGGGCAGCCTTTCCGCCAGTCGGGGCCGAGACGATCCCGGGAGTTCATTTCACACGGGCCCGAGCGCGATTGCAGTTCATTGCTTCCCTCTCGCCCGCCCCGCGTCCCCCCGCGCGTCCCGTCCAGCCCTTCCTCGCCTTCGCCCTTCGCTTTCCTCCAGTCCTCCCCGTTGCCTTGATTCAGGCCTTGGTAATTAATTTGGCATCTCAGAAAAGCTCCCGGTCCGGATAAAGCCGCCATTCATCCCCGCAGCCTAATCTGAACACAATCTGGAAGAAAAGCTTTCAGAGAGACAGAAAACGCCTTTCGCTTCCCCTTCAAAAGAGCTGTCACTCCGGAGGAATAAATCGCGCCTGATTATTTCCAAACGCGGCTCCTGCGCCACGAACTCTCGACGGGCGCTTGGCAGGAGCAGGAGCAGGAGCAGGGTCCCCCTCGTCGCTCCCTCCCCGGAGAATCTGTAGAAAAAAATTGCCTACAAATAATTTGGGATAAGGACGCAACTCTTTTTGTAGGGTTGCAACTACGCAACCCACTCCGAGAGAGGGGCGCTTGGGTTGGGTTGGGTTGGCATGGCATGGCATGGCCGGAGCGCTCCGCTGCGCTTCGACGGCCCCAAGAGAGGAGAAGAGGGTCGGCAGGCGGCTTCGGCAAGAAGGAAGACGCGCGATGCAAAAGCAAGGGAACTCCGTCTCCAAACCGGCGGGATTAAAATCGAAAACGCTCGACCGTGAAAACACTATTTTTAATCTGAAAAACAGACCACGTGCCCCGAGGGATGCCGCCACCCGCCCCTACCGCATTTCCATTTAATACCCGAGGACTGTATCTTCTGCGTTAGCCCTAGGTTTTAATCCGGTTTCAGTCCACCTTCAGAATGACAGAACACCTCAGCGAAGTGACTGGGTCGTTTTCTTTCCAAATTATCTACCCCCCACGGAACTCCGTTGTCCCAGTTCAATAACCCCAAAGGAAAACTGCTCGTCTCACTCTGAAAGTGGAGCGAAGCTGGATTAAAACCTAGGTATGGGCACTGCGAACCGATTTCTCTTTCCCGTTTCGTTTTGCTTCGTTTCAAACGAGGCAACCAGGTCTGGGGGACGAATACCGATGATCCGAGCGGCTCCCTCGGTTTTCTGTAACGCGGCCGAGCGTTCAAACTGGGAGGTCATCCTACATTTGGAGTGAGGCAGGACCAGCGGCCACGCGACACCTTCACGCCTCTCCCGTTGAGAAGCGGGCGAGGGGTCACCCTGCCGCACTTGGGGACTCGGGACTCCTTTCCTTTTCCTGCGCCGAAATCGGAGCGAGGCGACGCTGCTTCGCTATGGTCCTTCAGGCCATCAGACACCCCCCCCCCCCAGGAAGGCGGCGCCGATTGTTAAGGAGCAGCGCTCGGGAACCAGGACCCTTTCTGCACTTGGCCTTATTCTGGTCTGTGTCTCCGGAAAGCAGTCTGCTGACCACAAACTAATGCAGACTATGGCAGGTCTCACTTGGGTCCTTCCTTAGTCTGCACTAGCGTGCAGATAACAGGTTCCTATCCTGAGATATATTCCAGAATAAGGCCAAGTGCAGAAAGGGCTATGGTTGGTCGATCTCGGAGGCTCCAGCCATATGCTGCGAAAGGAGCTTCCCACCTCACCTCACCCCAGCCCCTCCAGACGTCGAAGGATCCTGCGCAAAGTCAGAGCAAAGGTCAAAGGAGGATGGAAAAGAAAGTGGGGAAAACGCCACTGGCTTTACAGGAGGAACAAAAAAAGGGTGCATTGGAGGGACAACCCTAAAGCGCCCCCAAGGATTGTTCAAAGGCTTTAAAAACAAAAACAAAACAAAACTCTGTTTGCATTGTTCCCGTCTAGGGGCAGGTACTGTACCTTTCTTTCCCATCTGTTTGCTCATCGTCACCCTCGTCCAAAACCAAAACAGAACCTGAGGAATTTGCAGACTATTTCCTTACTCAGCGCCGCACGAAATAGAGGCAAAGAAAGAATAAAGCCAGGGATTTGTCCGCAATCCTAGCAGAATTACACCTGAGGATGTGCACATAATAGAAAGGGTGCTTGCTAAATTCTGGGGTGCAAAAAAAAAAAAGCCCAGCGGTTGGAGGGGGGAATAGACACACCGGCCAGCTGCTCCAGACACTGCATTCACGATAGCCAATATTAGTGGAAGACAGTAGGATAGGAAGTAAGTCCAGTAGTAGTCGTAGCAGTAGTAGTAGTCTTCATAACGAAGGCTGAGAGGGCATGCGTAAATATCCATGCCTCAAAATGAGGGTGCCGTTTTCATCCTCTAGTGGGAAGCTGATGTACCAGAGACAATTTGCCAAGAGAGAAAAAGTGAGTGACTGAATCCCCCACTTGCTCTCTGAGCGACCACTTGAGTAAGGACAAGGATTGCAGAGGTGACCTCGAAAGACTTGGGGCTCCTAGGTTTCCTGGGGGGGTGATAAAATTGGAGAGAGGGGATCCACCACCCAGCCACATGCGGAGCAAAAATGTTCCTAGCATCCCTTTCCTTCTACTGAGGCCAGAAGTGCATCTTTCAGTGGCCACCTGAGTGCCTTGTCACACAATACTTTGGTACCACTGTGAAAGCTGGGGACAGTCTTCCATGCTTGATTTCGAGGTGATTTTTGGTAATCCCTCTGGAGGAGAGGAGAGGGCCGATTTATCGAAAGAAGCAGGAATGCGGTGCCTTCCAGACCTACCTTCTCCGGTCCTGGATTGAAGGTGGGAGAGTCCTCGGTCTCTTCCCCACCAGGACACTCCAAGGAACAGCGGAGCACTGTGAGTGATGCTGGACCATGGGTGAAAGCTGCTTACATGTATCCAAGTAAACCGCTGAATTGCAGCAAATGGAGTGGAGGTTTGAGCTATATCTAAAGCTTCCCGAGGACGAGGGAGAGAGGGAGGGGGCCTATTCTGTTTAATTTCATTGAAGGGAGAGAGAAATGGGAAAGCAAACCCCCACCCCCCAAAATATGAAACCCCAATAGATGCTTCTTAAGCAGGCGCAGAGGAGTGTAACTGAAGTTGCTCAAAAACTTGGACTTGTAGAAAAGGCGAGTTCCTTTGCAAAAGGCCCACCAATGTAAAAATAATAAGCAGAAAGGTAAAAACAATGTACACAGACAGCTCTGTATTAAAAGTACAGCTTGATCATCTAAGGCGAGATCAATCCTGAATAGGAAAGACTGAATAGGAAAGACTGTTGCCAAGTGAAGTAGATGTCTCAATGTCACTTGAGCAAGAAGGGCAGATCACAGACTGCATCAGCACACACAACAGCAACAATAATACAGAGGGTTACAAGCAGCCTTGAGATGGTAGTATCCATGTGCTAGTGCTTAATCTGCATTTCCAAAGTGGGAAATAATGGGATGGAAACACCAGCATCAGCATACTACCATCTCTAAGCCACTTCTGACCTCTGTGTGTGTGTGTGTTCGTGGATGTGGCCACTATGTTGGAATATCCATTAAGACTGTATCAAGTTCAAGGGGATACTTAAACACCCAACAAGTGGTGGGATGAAGTAATAAAGTTTCAGCAATATTCATATGTAAATTCAGACCCTGAATATTGATCTGTTCTCTTGTTGACTTGGACTGACTTTCCCCATCCAACTACCATGCCTCTCCCTCTAGAAGAGGCAAATGATTGCCCTATACCTGAAAGGGCATGTCTGAGGTCTCCTCAAAGGCAAATGAGTTTTTGCCATGATCATGAGGTCACCTTGTGAGCATTCTAGATTCAAAGATAAATCTATGTTCTTCTGCAGGATCACTTAGGTGTTTTGTGTATTTTCCTTCCCTTGAGATCAACCTGTATGCAGTTGACTCCACATTGTGCTTTATCCTATTGCATTTTTGCTCTGCCATTTCCTTTGGGTCAACCAACCCAATGTTCTATTTCTTCATTTTCCTCTAGGAGACAAAAAGAACTTCCTAAAAAGAAAGGGCAGACAAACTTAATCAGAAAAGAAAAAAGGGGGGCATCCTAACCTTACGGAGTGTGTTACTTCCCTTCCATCCAGGAATCCAAATTATTTTCTTTAGCTCCCCTGCTGAAGAAGAAGAGTTGGCTTTTCTACCCCACTTTTCTCACCCATTTAATGGGACTCAAAGCATCTGACAAAGCTTTCTATTCTTCTCCCCACAATAGACACCCTGTGAGGTAGATGGGGCTCTGAGAGCTCAGAAGAGACCTATGACTAGCCCAAGGCCACCCAGCTGGTTTCATGGAGGATAGAGGAATCAAAGCCGGTATTCCCAGATAAGAGTCTGGCTCCCCAACCACTAGACCAAACTGTCTCACTGATCAAGCTGACCCATGTGCTTTTTCAATGTTACACTTTGTGCATGCTTTTGAACCCAGTCTGCAAGGTATGTGAGACCTTCCCAGGGTTATACCATTGATCCTAACATTATCCATCAGCTATTTTCTTCACCAGAAACTTTGCTCCTACTACCATGTTATTTACTTGTGAAGAATAGTAGATAGAAAGGGAATTCTTTGCTTTTTCATGAATAAAAGTCAGGCCTAGTAACATTAAAACCTTCTGAATTTGTATGAAGTTTGCACAGGTAAACCAAATATAAAAGAGAGATGTAATACTTACTTGAACCAAGAAAATGTGGATCCAAAGCATTGACCATCTTCCTTCCCTCCAAGAATGACTACAAAACCAACCAACAAATCATAAACCACCTCTGTGGATGTGAAAGTCTTCTGTGGCCATTTCAGGATTGGGTATCACTGTTGGAAAAAAAGTTTGGCAGTTCTAATTTCAGTTCAAATGCCACTCTGAGGCCGTGTCCCCATGCACTCTATTTACTTCAGATGTGAATTGGGTCATTCCAAATGCGGATTCTAGTTCAAATTAACCCATCCCCATGCAATTGAGGAGAGTGCGGGTTCAAGTTAAATGTACATGTCCCCATGAAAACTGCGGTAAACCCCTTCATTGGGGAACCGAATCTTTTTCTTTCTACCCCCTCCCCCTTGATAGGAAACTGGGTTGACATCACCATACCCTGTCCCACCCACTTCAGCAATGGCAGAGAAACACCTTCAGGTTGCACCTCCACGAACACAACACACAAAAAGATAAACAATGATAATAAGGGGCATAACTGATAGGATGGAAAAGCAGCTCATTGCTTGAAGCCACCACAGTTCTGTGGAGGTGTGCACCTTCGCATGACAGTGGGCACCCCCCCACTCACAACAGGTTTGAGGAATTCTGTGCTTCGTCTTCTCATGTTGCATCTGGTGCAGGGAAGCCACGGGCTTGTCACCCATTAAGGCGATGCAGCACTCATGTGCAAAGACATTACCCACACGTAGTTTGCCGATTAGGCAATCAGGGAAGGGAGAGTGTAATAATTGTAGCCGGAAAGACACTTGTAGAACAAATGAGAGCCATTTGACCCCCTCATCATTTCTCTTTCATCATAATTTATTTAAAGAAATCCCCAAACAGTTGTGACAGCAGCGCGCAGGATGGGAACAGTGAGCACAGGCAAAACCCCACCCACTAATGATGCAAGCGCCAATCCCCTCCCCCAATAACTCAGAAGCGTCCCCATGCCTCCAAGATAATCCGTGCTTGCCTCCCAATTCACAGCAAAAACAGTTTGCAAGGGTTTTTTTTTAACCTCATGTAGCCCGGATTGGAGCCTTTGCATGGGGAAGCTCCGAGTCGAATTCCGGTTTGCTTCAGAGCATGTAGTGCATGGGGAGAGGCCCTGAGATTTGAAAAGTTCAGGGAGATTAAAGTTCTTGCAGTTTCCTCCTTCTGTTCCGTGAACATTTTTTGTAAGGGGTGGAAAGGGAAGAAGAAGCTAAGTCATCCTCCTCACTTTAGGATAAGGAGAGCCCTGTGCACCTGGCTATGCATGCACAGAATGAGAGGGGTTGAAGAAATGTTCAAGAACATAAGAGCAGCTCTGGTGGATCAAGCCATAGCTCATCTAGGCCACATCCCCATGGTACTTTTTTGTTTCTCTATTGTCCCTCTATTGTCCCCCTATTTCAGCAGACTTTTACAATGCTGTTCAATTCCAGAATAAGCATCCGCATGAGGCTCAGCAAATCACACATTTAAAATGCACCTACTGTCCCCACAGCAGCATGTTTTGTTTGCCCACATCTTTTTCTCCCTGCCGCCTCCCTGGTTGATAGGGTGCCAGAGAGAACGAGGAGGTACTGCATTCTGCACGACCACAACCAGGGAGACAACCCCTGACAAGACCAAAAGAAAAATAGCCACCAGTATTTACAAGTTTGTCTCCCCTGCCTGCAAAGGTGGCCGGGCTGCAGCCAGCGCTCGGGCGGAAGCAATTCATAACGCTATTTACAAGATCTCCAGACACCGACATGCCTCCCCCAGCCAGCGATCATGCACTCATTCACTCTCAACACTTTCAATTTCCTGTGGAAACAATTCATTACAATGTATCTTATGCAATTGGAATGCCTGCCTACTGTTTTCATAGATCGTGAATGCTGGCTGTGGATCAGAGGCAAAAAAAAGAGAGTGAGAGAGAGAGAGAGATGATCTCTCCAGCTGGCAATTCCCGCCCCAATACCTCTTTTGCCACGGAGCGTTCCCATGTTAAATGCTGCCAGGAAAACCCACAAAATTCCAAAAAGTCCGCTGATAGACTTGTTTAAAGGGCAGTTTTCTTTAGAGCATTTTCCTCCTTTGTGGCTCTGGAAGCCTGGAGTAAAGCCCTGCATGGGGGCGGTCAGAGGCAAAAGAGGCTTTTTAATGAGCTTTTTATTGCTTGGGGACACAGTGCAACACCAATTGCTTATGGGCATCTCAAGCAGAAGACAAATGCAAAACCTTCACCTGCTCTTGACTCACTGAAAATGGCCCTTAGAGACATCCTTCTTGCCTCTGCAACCTGGAGGTACCTCTGCAGTCTTCCAGAGTCATTTCTGGACATTGATCTTGTGAACTAGGCATGAAGGAAGTTAACACCTGGAGAACTTCTTCTTGGAAAATTCTTGTTCGAAAATTTGTGCACCTATACTGATATTTGCTTTTTTCACTAGTTAAGTTTTTTTAAAAAAGATAATCTCTCTTTCTAAGAAGCTAGCCCAGCTTCAAATGCCAGCCTTGAAGTTGCTATCTTGGAAATTTTTGACTAGGTGCCCAGAAGCAGGACACTTCTGGCACTGCTATCATATGCACAATCAAAACTGCACTGGGTGTGGTTTACAGATCTATGGATGTGAGCTGTCCATGGTTTGGTATATCTCCATGGAATGTTTATAGGAAGTTCACCAGTGGAACAGAATATGGAGCCATTTTGGCACCTTATCCCACTCCATAGCTCCATCTGGGGCTGACAGAGTACATTTGCAGGGGGCATGGTCTCCACTAGACCACTACATTTTGTGGACCCAGCAGCCCCACTGTATGGCAGTGGGCCTGTTTGGTCTTTCCACCGTCCAGGCTGGTTGTCGACAAATTCCACTCTACAATATTATTTCACTAGTCTTTGAGTACAGAATATGATAGTCCTTGCTATGACCACTATAACCCATTTCAATCTGGCTTCAGGCCTGGTCATGGCACGGAAACCACCTT
>MTQE01002208.1:49279190-49301880 GCA_014337955.1 Aspidoscelis marmoratus | reverse complement strand
TCCAGGGAGGTAACCTTATTGCCCCCCTGGAAAAGAGAGAAATCTGAAGCCTCTGCACCTCCTTTCCCCAATCTCCTGACAGAAAGACACTTGGCTTTACTGCAGAAATAAGTTTGACAGTAAAGCCAAGCATCTTTTTTTCTGTCAGCAGATTGGAAAAAGGAGATGTAGAGAGTTGAAATTTCTCTTTTTTCCAGGGGGGCAACCTTATTGTCCCCCTGGAAAAGAGAGTAATATCAACCCTCTGCACCTCCTTTTGCTGATTATTTGGGGCTAAAGCAACCCCTTTCCTGGGTGACTGCTTGCTCAAGTAAGGGGGAGCAATTGCAATCACAGCATTAGCAGCAGGGACAGTGAAACCCCATCCGCTAATGCTGTGCTCGTAACCCGGGAGCGTCCCCATGCCCCCTTTATAACTGTTCTTGCCCTGTAATTCAGGGTGAGAACAGTTATAAAGGAGGGTTATTTTGCCACAAATTTGTGGCATTAGTCCTTCATGAAGCCCGAATTAGGGCTTTGCATGGGGACTCTTGCAAGGCAAGGTGACTTTCACCTTGTAATATCCTTGCCATGGGGATGGGCACTTAGACTAACTGCAGAGGGCAATCCCAGGCATCCTGGGTCAGAACAGCACTGCAGTGCAACACAGTACAATCTGAATAGGAACAGCTTTCAAATAGGTGTATAGGGCTGCAAGTTGAAAAACCATAGACAAACTACACCCATTTGTTCTATATGGAAAGGCAGGAGATACAGTCCCTAGAGAATATGAAACACCTGCTCAAAGGTCTTCAGATGTGAAATCAGGCAGAAGACTCTGGACAGCTGATATAAATAAGAAAAAGGGAGTTTTATTTTGCTTTTAACAGCCTTGCTACCAAATTCTTAAGCAAATGTACATCTTTGTGAACATTCTGAGCATTAGTTTTATGAAAGAAAAAGATGCTTCCTCAAAGACTTAAGATGCTTTCAATTTTTTTATTTTCCTCCCATTAATACATCTTATTCAGTACATTATTTTCTTATAAAACAATGGTAAATTTATATTTATCCCCATACTCTCCTTCCTCAACGGCCAGATGTTTTCTTTCCCTCCTTGATGGTTCTGCTCACTGACTTTCTGCTCAGCATTTTACAGGGTGCAAGGTGGAACATGAATTTATGTTACAAATGGTTCCAAGACCATGTAAAGTTAATTGCAATTCTTGTAAGAAATCTAGGATGTTTTGTTGAAAGTTGTGGTCTCAGAAGATGTTTTTAAAAGAGTTGCTATTTAGTTACAGGCAATGAATATCCATTGCATCAATGTATAGGCTTTGAAATATTTTCTGTTTTTAATCAGAAATTGTGGCTGATTTCCAAGTAACTCACAAGCAGTGCCTTCTAAAAATCTAAATAAAAAGCTGCTTAAAAACAATCTCTATTTGGAGGAGGCTGCAATTTAAATGGAATAACTGACTTTCAACTGGTCAGAATATCTTGAGACACAGCTTATGGTACATTTCTTTCTGTCTGTGTTAAAAATTTACCCAAAAATTTAATTTTTCTAATCTATCATCTGAAAGAGTGAAAGAAAACACAATAATGAAAATACAGTAACAACAAACACAGAACTTGCTTTCTACTAAATACTAACAGTGGTCTTAGGAAATCCCCGAATTATCAGAATCTAGGACATATATTGTCATTGGTCTCAATAATATAAACAATTAATTATAAGTATGACCTAGATTGGAAACAATGGTTGGTTTGATTGAGCTAACAATTAATTTATTATTATAGCCATAGACCAATAAAAAATTCAAATCATTGCATTGTAAATCAGTTTAGAACCCAGTCAGTGTTGTCTCAAAATATGAAATATTATATTTTAAAAATGAGAAAGTAAAGTAAAATCACCTGCACTGAGTTGAGAGAAGATCCTTATCCAGGAATACAAAACTTAAACCACCTGTGATGGAGGTATGTGATATTACTTTTTCCTGACTGGTTGGCTGACTAGTTTTTATATAAGCAAAGTTGCAGGACAATCCTAATAATTTTTAGTCAGACGTAACCCAATTGTGCTCACACTGGTACTTACCCCCCAGGAAAGTGATTTTAGCGTTGCAACCTAAACTATTTTAAAGAAACATAGAACAGGGAAGGAAGAGAAGTTAGGATAACAGTCCTAAACATTTATGTACCATGGACTTCAAAGAAAGAGAATACGTATTGCTTAAAGATGGGATTCCCAACTGCCTAGAAGTTACTATTCTGGCCATTTCTCCTCAACTGCACACACAAGTCGCAGTGAACTAATCATTCCTCTTGGCAAATATGTGTGATGGCCAGAATAGTAACTTCAGTGTCGCTGAATTCCATGCACTTCTCATTAACAAGCAGTAAGATCACAGCTCAACTTTTATTTAAATAAGTTAAAGACAAATTTGGTTGGATCCTGGTGCTATATTTTTTATATTCAGTCCATGTATTAATTTATAAACTGCACTGAATAATGGTTCTACAACTCCATCTAAAGCAGAAGAAACTGAATATGGGAAACGAATAAGAACGAGGGTCTCTTAGCATAAAAAACATCAGAAATTACAAGAAAAGGGGTTGTGTTTTGCCACTGGACACCTTCCAGAACTAGCTCTGCTGTGGCATTCAAGTTGTGTGGCAATTCAGGGGGCAACTGGCTGCCCCTAGACCTCCCCCTCCTGATCTCATTATGCTAACTAGTTATCTCATTTGGTTAGTTTGTCAAGTGCCTTTCTGCCTCCCCATTCAGAGCTTGCAACCCCCAGATTTACATGGGAAATTTTCATTCCACTCAAAACCCAACTTTTTTTTTCTTTCTCACCACAAGTGTCAAATTTGCATAGCCAGTCAGGACAAAATGTGGTATGTCCAATTATTACTGCCTGGCCTGAATGCTGACCGTGCTGATCTTGTATATGTTTGAGCTTTGCATACAAATCTCACTGACTGTGCCTCTTGGCTCTCTGGGACTCTGTTTACCTTCTCTGGCTCCCACAGCCCTGAGTGTACTCTGTGCCACGTATAGCTGGACTCTGCCAACTTCACACATGTGCAAACTAGTTTCCACTATGTTGAGTATTATTTGTGGATGCTTTGTTCTAACAGCCTAATAAGGCTATCTTCAGGAATTTGTGTCACTTGAGGTTTGCTTTGCACTGATAGTTCTTTCCATTTTTCCCTCCAGCAATCAGTGAAAAAATCACCTATCTGTAAAGAAGGATCCATTGTAAGTTTATATTGAAACTTGACATACTTCAGTTAGGCTCCAGTTAGCTGGAAAGCTTTGCCATCTCTCTCTCTCTCTCTCTGTATACTTTGGGTCAGGTACGTTTCTCATGGATTCCCCACACCAGCTGGGGGCAGTGTGGTGACATCAGGGTGTCTAAAGTCCAATCTTCTTTAGATTGTCTTGCTTACTACCAGTCATAAGAGGAGAGAGGATTCCACGGAGTAGGTTTAGTTTCCACCTCTTGGTGTCTGCTCTGTCAGGTATAAACTGAATTTGGAAAAACTCAGGTAGGACCTGTCCACCTACTTGCCCAGGGAATCTGCACAGGTAAAGCACAGAATGCTACCTGAGAGAGAAGAGTTTTGTATTCTCACCATGTTAGCTTTTCTGTCTTTTCCTAAAATCTGTTGACCTTTCAGCTCTGATCCCCCTTAAAAAAGGCCAGGGCAGTGGCTGCCTAGACCATAAACATCCGAATCTCTCCTCTAGCCTAACCTTGATCTTTTCATGCTGTGTATTTTGTCTCTCCCACCTTTGCCCATACTCCGAACTCTTTACATGAAATAAATATGGAAAAACAATTATGCTAATGATGCTAATGCTCAGTTTTCATATACTCTGGCAGGTGTGTGAGCAGGACTCCAGTTCAGGTGAAAGACCCTCTGGAGTTAGCCCTAGTGCACCTAGACCAAGCCCACATAGCTTCTGAGTTGCCCTTAGAGAAGCTGGGATTGGAGTGCAATTGGGAGTCTGTTAGGCTATTAGAGCCTTTCAAAGTCTGCAAAAGGCAGAACTAACCCAGAAGAGAAGTTGAGGTAAAAAATAATAGGACATCCTCTGGCAACCAGTAAGAATGGCTTATATAGTTTCCAAATATACCTGTGACCTCTCAGTATGGGCCCTGATTACTATGTACAGAGAAATATAGCAATTATATTTCTGGAGCATATTAATTTTGGAGCATTGACATTTCTTATGCTCAGCATGAGACCTATAGGTTTTGCATTAATAGCTGCAGGTTTAGCACGATCAGAACAAGTTTTTTTTCCCTGACTACTGCTCATTTAGCAATTCCATTCACCCTTTTTGATAATACATGGGACTCCAGTTTCTGAATTATTGCTCAGTTTTCTTTCTGCCTGGACGGGTCCCTTGATAACACAGATAATGGAAGCTAAAAAGGAGTTTTTGAATGCTGATAAGCAGGGAAGCCCTTCTCTTTACCAGCAAGCAAACGCAATAGTTCTTCCTAGACCAGATGCCAGAAATCCTACAAAAGTTGGACTCCCCATTTAACAAAGCTAAGCTTTCTTAGCAGTTGGGCCGATCTCTATCCCCCCCCCCATTGCCACTGTAAGCAGACGCGCTTCTCCCAATGCATGGTATGCAGCAGGGGAAGGTCCCACTGCACAGATGCCTAGTCTGCTGCATGGCTGTTTCAGCTATGCTAACAGATGCCTCCGGTGCTGGAACTCTTGTTCTCTTTCCCACCGGGCTGGCAGAAGGCACCTTGAAGGTGAAATTCCTTTAACTAAAAGGCCACAGCCCCTGGCGTAGAATCAAGCCTCAGACTGTGGGTTTCAGCTCCACTGAAACCTTCTGCAGCCATTTCCCAGATTTTCAGGTGCGTTTAGGAAGAGCTAAGGACACACCCCCACCACCACCACCACCACCACCACCAAAAGTTTATTCTCTGAAGGTAAGGGACCGATCTGGATAGCTTAGAGGGAGATCCTGAGAACCAAAATCTTTGCATCTGTGTGTGCAGTTCCTCTTAATTCTTTTCCTTGGCAAGTCACTTTGTGGGCTTTGACTGTGATCCCAAGCAAACTGTTGGCGGTGTGGGATGCATGGGTTTAATTTTTGCACTTCCTAGTAGGCAGTCTGGCCAAACCCAGATAAGCCGCGTTTAAAAAACCACCCAGTCACTGATTTTTACACATACATGAACGCAGCACGACCCTAGAATGGAATCAGCTACTAGCTGCCATTCATTGGCGAGGAAGCCAAGATTTCTACGGTTTTCTGTTTCTAATAATCTGCGTTCAACAGGGGAGATCTTGTGCCAGGCCAAAAAGAAGAGCAGGAACCGTTTAAATGAAGCTGGGGTGTGGGGGTGGGTGGGGGTGGGTGGGGGTGGGTGGGCGGGCAGGCATATGAATCGCAGCAGAATTCTTCTCGAAGCAATCCCAACCGCCCATAATTAGAGATACACCGCTGTATTTATTAGATAAGGGAGGGATAGCGGTTGGATGCTGCTAGACGGATAGCTCGGGTCCTTTGGAGCTGTTACCGTTCAATACCCAGGAGCAACTTGGAAAACTAGTAATATCCTTGGCAACGTAGGGCAAAAGCCAGAGCCGGGAAGAGAAAGGGCTCTGAGTAATTTGTGTCCCAAACCAAGGATCCGCGGGGTCCCTAACACATGGCACTGATTTACACGGTGCATCTCGAAGTAAGCGAGACACGAGTGTAAATCGACCGGAGCTCGACAGGTGGGTAAGCGCTTTGCGTTCTGATTTGGAGAGGGGCGCATCTCACCTTGGTTTTTGCCGGCTGAGCGGGAGGTTCGGGAGTTAGGGAACCTCGCTGGCTCTGACGCACCTCTTACGAGCTGAAACTCACTCAGAGGACAGCGCGGTCCCTCCCAAACTAGGCGCCGGGACGGATTCGGTCTCCTTCGCAGAGGCTCTTTGGCTGGCGCGCTCCTGCCTCGTCTCCCCCACCCCGCCCTATCCTGTCCTGTCCCTGTCCAGCACTCGATGCAGATCGGTGGCACGAGACAGAGCACAGGCTTTCCTCCCTCGGATCTCTTCCTCCTCCCGAAGCCCCAGACTTATTCCGGGCTCCTTCGCGCCCCCACTCCGCTCCGCCTAAACTCCGGAGGCGTCTCTCCCGGGAAGGCCACCGACTCGCCCGCCTTCCTTCTGCCTGGGAGGGAAAGTTCGCGCGCCACCGAGATGCGACGGACGCAGCGCTTTCCCGACGCCACGAAAACGATCGGGGAACCTCGGCCGCTCTTCTCCGCTCAGGGCATCTCTCCCCGCCGCCGCCGCCCCCCCGGCCGCCGCCGCCGCCGCCGCCGCCGGAGTCGCTTTTGCCGCGCTTGGTGCGGAAAGCTCCCCGAAGGGCCCGATCCCGCCGAAGTTTAGCAACTCCCCTTTGCAGCTCCCTCCCACTGCTCCTCCCTCTCCCCGCCGCCGCCACGGATCCAGAGCCGCCCTTCTCTCTCCTCCTCCCCCCCCCGCACGCATCGGTCCCCGCCCCCGCCGTGTGTCCCGCCATCCCGCCAGTGGATGTCGTTGTTTCTTCCCCCGCGCGAGCCCACGGGGTGTCACTCCTCCGGGATGACCTCAACCCCGGCCCGAGCCCGTCTCGTCACTCGCGCCGGGCAACCGCGGAGCCTGGCCTCGCGCTGGGGCCGGACCATGGGCACCGACCGGGACCCCTGAGCGATCCCGCGCCGCCTGGGCTCGGCCGCGAAGAACCAGCCTGCGCTCCAGCCGGTGACCTGCCGAACCAACCAAGGTACTCCGGGAGGGGGACGCGAGGAAAGCGGAAAGAGGCTGATGTGTGTGCGCGCGTTCTGGGTGGCGCTTCGTGGCCGGGAAGGGACCTAAATGGAGCCGAATCAGGGAATGTCTCCCCGAGGTTTCCTGGAGTTGGAGAACCTCCCGCACGTCTTTTGACCCAACTTCTGTGGGCGGAGGTTTCTCTCTCTCTCTCTCTCTCTCTCTCTCATTCTCTCTCCCAGCCAGAGCCCGGTAACACAGGTTTCTGCGGTCACCGGGTCTGTGTGACATTGCTAATGGTTCTCCAAAACGTCTCCACCCTCTCATTCTCCAGCTCTGGCGACTCCGGAGAGTTTTCGCGGCTAAAAAAGAGTTTGGGGCATGTCTGAAGTTTGCAATCCGGTACAAATCAGTAATAGGACCCAAGAAGTACCCATCATTTTCCGAGCCACTTGGCAGGTTCTTCTTGGGCCACAAAACTCATGCAACTCTGCCTTGTGCGTCGCACTCGGTGCCCTTTAGCCACCTTAATAATGATTTCAGATGGTCTGGTGCCACGGCTCTTCCCTTCCTTCTCTTAGGGGGATTTGGCTGTTGTAGTCACTGTGGACTGGACAGACCGGGCTAGGTATGGGGCTGGAGTTTCTGCAGCTAGATCCACAAGCACAGAACTCCGATCGCTGAGTTTAATTCAGTGAATAAGGAAATAATATCTGCACGTTCTCTTGGGCTCAAATGCTGAAATCCTGTGCCGTTTTGGGCTGCAGAGCTGCCACCTTAAGGTGGAAATCCCAACATCACCTTCCTGGGAATAAGCCCTGTTTATTGCGTAAGGACACCGATCTCTGTGTACACCCTGGCTAGGATTGCACTATAAGGCAGAAATTGTCCAGTGATATTATCTTTGAACAGCTTTCCCAAAATAACTTCTCAACAAGTCTGTTCAACTGGCTTATTTATGCAATGCCATGCTCCACTGTTTATAAAGAACCTCAGGTGCAAGGTAAGGAAATGGATTCTTGAAACCTCAATTAATTGGGAGTAGAGCTTTCTGTGTTGCTCCTAATTCCACATCCATCTGCTGTGCTTGTTTCCCTTCAGGCGGAAAAACTTTGCTAGCCTCAGAATAATCTATAGATTGGTTTTGAAGAGCAATCTCCACAGGCCATAGCAGGTTATTTAGAGGCTCTCTAGAGAGGGAAGGGAAGACCTGTATGCAGGAGAAGGGCTGGTCCCAGATCGCATAATTGTGTGTGGAAGATCCCATAAAGTCCCAGATTGCATATTTGTATGGGGAAGATCCCGTAGAGTTGGCAGCAGGACACTTTGCCTCTTAGCGAAACTGGAGTCCTGCTTCATGGGGCTTCTTTTCATAACCCTGTGACGCAGACACCATTTGGAGGATGTTTAGGGCAACAGGACCCCTTCCTATGGCATCTTCTTTGGCTCAGTTCAAGTCCCTTGAAATCAAACTCAGTAATTGGAGGCAAAGCTTCGTCCTGGGTCAGTGCAGAAATTCTAGTGGGTTTTCTCAGCAGAAACAGACTCTCTCTCCCCTCCCCCCCAAATGGGTTCAGAGGAACCTGTTTCTACAGGTGGTTCAGAGGACAGAGAAAACACGACCGCACCTCGTCTAAAGCTAAGCAGAATGGGACGACGGGCAGGTCTGCCATCGTAACATTCAGTTCTTACGAGGGTGAGATTCTAAACACCTTAAATTAAGAGGAAATGCGGGATTTAGACCCTCCACCCCGTGGAGATTTTCGGCCAGCCTTTGCCTCACCGGCTCGAGTCCAGGAGATTCGTAGCCCGAGAGACCTAAAGGGCTGCGGGCGAGCAAAGAGCTGCTCACAATCCGCTTTCCGTTTTAAAATCCCGATCAGCGATGGAGAAGTGGGGGGGGGGCGTTGTGGCCATCCATGGGGGGTGGGTGGGGGTGTTTCTTCCCACCCCCGGCGGATGCGTAGCCGCAGGAGACAGCGCGCCCTCGTAGCTTTCCTCGCTCCGCGTGTTCCGCGGCGGAGAAAGACGGAACGGGCGAGGGAGGCAGCCTCGTCCGCAGCGGGGCCCTCCGATCCCGTCCGACGTGGGGAACGAGCGGACGTCTGAGGAAGGCGCCAGCCCGGGAGCCCGTGGCAGCTTCTCTGTGCCTCACGAGCCCCTTCGCGCCCGCTTCGTGGCCTCTTTGCTTCTCTCTCCACCGCCACCCCCCACCCCAATCCGGCGGGAGGCGCTTCAGCTCCAGGTGGGCGCTTAGGCGACGGGGTCGACAGTCCCTCACGGCTCCAAGTGCCTTCAGTCCGGGGGGATCCCGGGAATGTACTGGCTGTGGCTGCCTGAGGCTCGCTAGGCTCACGCGCGCTCTCTTTCTTTCTCTCTCTCCCCCCCTCCCGCTTTATTCCCACAGGCGCCTCTTCCCGCCTTTTCCCGCGCGCCCTCGTCGTCGGCCCTGCCTGAGGCGGCGGCGGCGGCGGCGGCAGGAGGAAGGATGTCCCCGACGACGGCCTGGGAGGCGCTGGTGGCGCTGGTGGCGGCGGTGGGCTGCCTGGCGGAGGGCGTGCGCGGCGGCGCTGGCGGCGGCGGCGGCGGCGGCGGCTACGGCCTGAGCATGTTCGCGGTGCAGCCGGCGCCGCAGCCGGACCCTTGCTACGACGAGAACGGGCAGCCGCGGCGCTGCATCCCGGACTTCGTCAACGCCGCCTTCGGCAAGGAGGTGAAGGTGTCGAGCACGTGCGGCCGCCCGCCGTCGCGCTACTGCGTGCTGTCGGAGAAGGGCGAGGAGCGGAGCCGCGCGTGCCACCTGTGCGACGCCGCCGACCCCAAGCGCGCGCACCCGCCCGCCTACCTGACGGACCTCAACAACCCGCACAACCTGACGTGCTGGCAGTCGGAGAGCTTCGTGCAGCACCCGCTCAACGTGACGCTGGCGCTGGCGCTGGGCAAGAAGTTCGAGGTGACCTACGTGAGCCTGCAGTTCTGCTCGCCGCGCCCGGAGTCCATGGCCATCTTCAAGTCCATGGACGGCGGCAAGACGTGGGTGCCCTTCCAGTTCTACTCCACGCAGTGCCGCAAGATGTACAACAAGCCCAACCGCGCCGTCGTCACCAAGCAGAACGAGCAGGAGGCCGTCTGCACCGACTCGCACACCGACATGCGGCCGCTGGCCGGCGGCCTCATCGCCTTCAGCACCCTCGACGGGCGGCCCTCGGCGCACGACTTCGACAACTCGCCCGTGCTGCAGGACTGGGTCACGGCCACCGACATCAAGGTGGTCTTCAGCCGCCTGCACACCTTCGGCGACGAGAACGAGGACGACTCGGAGCTGGCGCGCGACTCCTACTACTTCGCCGTGTCCGACCTGCAGGTGGGCGGGCGCTGCAAGTGCAACGGGCACGCCTCCCGCTGCGTCCGCGACAGCGACGACGGCCTCGTCTGCGACTGCAAGCACAACACCGCCGGGCCCGAGTGCGACCGCTGCAAGCCCTTCCACTACGACCGGCCCTGGCAGAGGGCCACCGCCCGCGAGGCCAACGAGTGCGTCGGTGAGTGGGCCGGGCGGCGGGCGGCGGGCGGCGGGCGGCGGGCGCGCTTTCCGCGGCACGGGACGGGGCCCGATCGGGCAGCGGCTGCGGCTCCGTCCTTCACAGGGGTGTCAGGGGTGCCCCCAAGGAGAGTGTGGTATGGACCTCCCCATCGCAGGTCAAAGGAATTAGGAAGGAGGAACACCTGCTCTAGCAGGTCTGAAGAGCGCTTAGGGCATTGGCCTGGCTGAAGTTCAGGGAAAGAATCTGGCCTGGACTGTGTCTCTTGACTGAAGTGGACGCAAGGAGTTTTCTTGTCAGTTGGTGTGCGCTCTGGTGGTGTCGGCGGTGGTGGTGATAGGGCACTCTTTTGTGGTCTGGCTGTATGAGCTGGCTGGGACTTGAAAGGGCGGAAGGTGTATTGTTTTCTTGTTTCGAACAAAATTATGATTTTAGATTTCTTGCCACCTTCTCCTCCTGTCCCTTCCTTTTGACAGCTGTACAAGAGGTTGAAGCCACCCACCTACCCGGGGATGGAGAAACTGATTAAAAGATTAAGGTTTAGCACTGAACTTCTGCCCATCACACTTCTCTTAGTGGTATGGGACCCTTGATTTTTACATGAATCAAAACCCTCTGTCCTTGACTGTTGGGTGTGTGAACCATGTGGAAAGGAGCAGCAAAAGAAACCATGCCTCTGAAGGTCATTTCCAAGGAATGGAGAGCAGGTGAAGGTTTTGCCTTTGAGATGCCCAGGAGCAACTGGCAAGGCACTTGAGTGAGGCAGGATGCTGGAACAGGTGGGCAGTGGCCTGATCCAGCAGGGCTCCTCTTATGGTTTATGATACATCTAACAATGGTGTTTTCTTTTTTGTATTTTTTGTTCTTTATTCATTAGTAACGTAAAGGTTTTTGGGGAGAAGGACTGGGGAGGTGTGTGGGTCAGCATTAGAACAACCACCTAGAAAGCAGAGCCTGTTTTTGTTAAGGAAAGCGCATGGATCCGTCCAGGCGGTCAGCCAACCCTCAGTGGTTAGTTTCCTTTATTATCTTGTTTTATTATCTTGTGTTCAATAGTTCCATGTCTTATTTGAAAGTGAACAGTTTCAAGGAAGCTTATAATAAAAACAAAAGATGTTCCCTCCTTGTGCATCTCATTTACTGCTTTGCAGTCTGTTCATCCCTACATCTGCTTCAGTCCAAAAAATCTGGCTAGTTAAAATTTTAAGGTTCGTTTCCAGCCCTGTTCCCCAAAGTCCTTCACTTCAAAGAAGGACCCCAGATCAGTAACTGGGCACTGACTTTTAAAATGTCTTTGTTTACCTTGTTGCTAATAAAATATTTCTTGTGATTAGTGACATAAGCAGTGCAACAGGGGGAATTTTCTTTCTCGGTGGGTTTTCTCAACAGGATGTTGAAGAAGGAAGCAGAGTAAAAGTTTATTAGGGAATCTGATTAATGCAACTCTCACGGCTGGTGGCAGAAAGACAGTTTTGGCTTTCAGGCTTTCTGGAAGCTGGTCGAAGGCGCCTGTGCAGCTCACAACAAATTTCCATTCTGTACATATCTGCAGTTTATTTATCTTAGCAACTGAGAGCTTTCTCCACAATACAGTGCTGCTTTTTAGACTCAGAGCCACAAACCTGTAGGCTCAGAGGATCCAACAAAGATTATGTTAGCTGCCTTTTTAAAAAAGGAATAGTTTGAAGTTGGTAGAGTTTTAAGTCTTTCGTTATTCTTTGAATGGTGAATTGACAGAAATGCGTTTGCAGAGTGTATTGTGGAAAGAGACACAGAAGTCTGTTCAGTCCCATGATAAGACTCTAGCAATCCATTGCTTCAGAGGAAATTAGGATAGGTCAGAAGTGTCCAAACTGACATACCAGATGTCTATAAACGCCTGTGAAATTGTGATAGCCTTATAAACATTTGGAGGGAAATGAACCTTAAACTTAAAAGGTGTTTAGGGAACATGACCCTCTTCTGTTATTATACAATTTGTCTTTAATTGGCCAGTCCAGTTCTAAACATGTACATTTAGAAACAGCTTCATTTAAAATGTATTTTCCTTAGGAATAAGGCCAGTACTGCATTGCATTTGGAAGGTGACAGTTCTGAAAGAACTTGTTTGCAAATTAGTTTAGTTATAAGCAAGTTTTCTTAAAGCTGTGAAGCTGAGTTCAGACTAACACACACAAAAGCGGCAGCATCTGAGTAAAGCTGATCAGAACGATCAGGGGTCTGGAACACCTCCCTTACAAAATTAGTTTGCAACATCTAGGCCTTTTCAGTCTTGAAAGGCCATGTTTAAGAGGTGACCTAATTGAAGTATATTAAAAAATTGTGTGCGGTATGGAAAAGGTAGATGGGGAACAGCCCTAGAACCAGAGAACACTCTATGAAGCTGATGGGCAGTCCAGTAAGGATCAACTAGGGAAAGTATTTTTTCACCCAGAGAGTCATTGATCAATAGAATTTACTACCAGAAGAGATGGTGACAGTAACTAGCCTGAATAGTTTTAAGAAAGGATTAGGCAAGTTCATGGAGGACAAGTGTATCAATGGGCACGAGAATTGATGCTTAGGGACCATGTCCAGGTTAGAAATAAGCAGGATGCCTCTAAAAGCCATGTGCAGGGAATTAAGAGCTGTTGAAGGTTTTACCTTAATCTTTTGCTTGAGAATGCCCGGAAGCAATTGCTGCACACTTGTGTGATACAGGATGTTAACCAGGTGAGCTGTGGTCTGATCCATGTGGCTCTTCTTAGGACACAGCTCCACACAATAAACTGGCCTTTTCATCTGCTATGTAAACCTCACCATGTATACACTATTTCTTACTCAGGTACCTCCACTACTCCTCTGAGAAATGTCCCCAGTCCCACCCTTCACTTCTATTGGTCAAATGGTTCTACTGATTCTACTAACACTTCTGCCTCGTCTGTTAAGACATTTGTCACCTTCCCTTCCCCCAAAATCAGGCACATTTTGTTTAATTTTTATTTACTTTCTGTAGAGGTAAATTTCTGGTTTCTCTGTCACTATAAAGATAGCAATAATGTGTCTTAATAAAGTCAATCCTTTATCCTGAGAAGGTTGTAGTGGGTTTTAGAATATACAAGCCAATAGAAAGCTGGGAGGCAGGAGCTGTTCACTGGAAGAGCCCATGAAGGTATGAGTGTGGTCTGGATTTTCTAGTTCTGTCTTGTGCCTAGGATTGCTCTTAAAGAAATGAGTAAAGAATTAGTGATAGAACATCTGTCTTGTTCTATACAAAAATGCTTTTCAGTATATAGTAGCATTTGGAAATACTTACACACTTATATATCCACTTCTGGTAGGTGACTGCAATAAGTTCATTTATTCATCTATTTGGTGAGAAGCAAAGTTAAAGCCAGTTGGTCAAAGTCCCAACTGTGCATTGGGCCTTATTATATGGCCATTGTATGGGCCTGCTGTTCATATGGCTAGTACAGATTATGGCAGGGCCTTCCTTAGGCTGCACTAGCATGCAGACAACATTCAGAGATATATTCTGGAATAAGACCTAGTGCAGAAATGATCAAAGAGGTGATTTTGCTCATTCTTAGTTGCCTGTCTCTTCAGTCCCAGGGATACTCAAAGCAAGGCTTTCGGGGAAGGTTGCAAACCTCTCCTGTTGGTCTGCAGTCCAGATATGTGGGTCACCACTGCTCCAAACTTTTCTTGCTCCCTTTGAGCTTATTACATCCCAAGGAAGAAATCCTTCTGAATAGGTGCTATAGTCCAAAGCAACCTGAGGGAGCCCCAGAGATTTGAGGGACAGCAGGCGTTTCTCTCCCTACTCACTAACATTACAAGCAGTTGCATTTAACAACTCTTGATCCCAAAGTTAAGCTCAGTCTTGGTTACCTGATCAACTGTAAAGCTGGAGATTAGGACTTGGCTGCTGTTGGCAATGGCTTGCAGACTAGTCTACCCTCTTGCAAGAAACTGACAAGTGGAAAGAAAATATGGGTGGTAGCAGGATGTACTTTTTGCTGGCAATAACATGAGCCATCTACCACGTCTCTAGGAAAGAGAAATAGTATCACAGTGATGGTGAGATTTTCCTGTACTGATCATACTCATCTTGAAGATGGCCCCTGTGAGGACATAGTGTAGAGGAAGCATGTTTGGTTTTCTTAGTAAATCCTGGGAAGTGGTTCCCCAGTACCAAATGATGAAGAAATTATTGTCTCACTTTTGTCAGTTTTTCATCAATGTAATTGTGTTCACAAGTGAGTTGGGTTAACCAAAAATAGAAGTGATCGGCATTCTGTATGTGTTAGTCATGTGTTGATTTGGTTAGGGACTCCCCACAACTAGGAAATATTTAAAGCAGGTCAGAATGGAATGGCTTAGTAATGCAGAGGGTTTATTTAAAATTGCTTTTTGTGTTTTGCATCTACATCTGGCTTGGTTAGTTTTAGTGGTATAGCTACCATAAGGAAAGGCTGTCTTTTTAGTTGCAGTCCAGAAACCGTTGCAGCTGGCCTCCCTAAAGCATGTCTGCTTTGGCTGCCTACTGGCCTATCTTGGTGTTCATTATTTCTTGTGCATGCTTTTGGTTTCAGTCTGCATTATATGGGGGGGGGGACATGATCTTTTTTTTTTCTGAGGGCCTAGCAACACCCCTTTTGGTTTCATAACAAATATCTTGTATTGATGGCCATTGCAGGAGATGAGTACCACAAGGAACTCAAATTTAATCAGAGTTTAGTACTAGATGAAAGAATCATAGAATTATAGGGTTGGGAAGGATCTCTAAGGTCATCAAGTCCAACCCCCTGGTCAATGCAGGATTTGCTAAACCATCCCAGACAGATGTAGGTCCAGCCTCTGCTCGAAGACTTCCAGTGAAGGAGAGCTCTCTACTTCATGTTGCAACCTATTCCATTTACTGATTGCCCTCACTGTCAGGAAGTTTTTTCTAATATCTAATCTGCATTGACTATCTTGAAGTTTCATACTATTGTTTCTAGTCCTCCCATCTTCTGTAAGTGAGAATAGGGACTATCCCTCTGCATTGTGACAGCCCATCAGATAGACCACTACTGTGTCTCCTCTAAGTCTTCTCTTCTGTAGGCTAAACATTCCTAGATCCTTGACTGTTCTTTGTAGGACATGGTTTCCAAACCGCTTAGCTCTCTTTTGGACTTGCTCTAGTGCAAGATTTAACCCTTCAAATGAAGTTTTATAAACATCACAAACTCCTTTCCATCACTATTGGGGAAATATGCGGACATGCATCCTTCCACCACCACTTCTAGGGCTAACAGTAAATCATGGTGTGAATCAATGTAGAATGGAGAGAAAATATAGGAGATGCATTTACATATAGGCCCACATCTTTTTGGCCAGGGGCTGAGAACGGCTTTGTGTCCTTGACATGCAAGTCAGAAAAAGTTAGAGTAGGTGGTTTCAAGCTTATGTTCTTGTGAACTGTTGGCAACTTTATATGGTTTTATATAATGTGAGTTATAGCTGATCTTTTCTTTGGGCAGATTGAAGCAGGCACTGTGGGAGAACCATGTTACAAATTTTGAGGTGGATGAATCACTATTTGATTTTAAAGGAAAGTAATTAACAAAAATATTGGATAAGAAATGCAGGATTGCATAGGAGAGTTAATTCTTCTGTGTATTAGTTTTCAGCCACTATTTATGCAAATGGTGTTTTGAACACCTGGAATTTTAGTGCTTCTCCACCTATTATGTGGTGTTATCTGTGTATTTATTTATTTATTTATTTATTTATTTATTTATTTATTTATTTATTTATTTATTTATTTATTTATTTATTTATTTATTTATTTATTTACCCGAAGGTCTCTGGGCGGGTTACAACCTTCAAGCAACAGATAAAAACAGAGTGTACATTAAAAAACTTTCAAAATTCAACAACTTGAATTTGTAAGAGACAGTAGGAGTTGTTTACTTTGGCTTTTAAGTTATCTGCAGCCAACGAAGCAGAAAACTGATTCAGTCTGTGCAGATTTCCATTCTACAAAATCTTAATCAGATGTGAATTTCTTAATTTCATTTCTTGCCTTATGGACACTAAGCATAATAAAATAAAATATTGGTAGCATGTAGCCAATGGGCCTTCTTGGTGCTAACCTCAGGATTATGGAACAGTCTCCCCCCGGTGATGTACCAGGTATCTTCACTATATACATTTAGAAGACTGGTAAAGGTGCACCTATCTACCCTAGCCTTTAGTAAAGAAGATCCCAACTTTCAGATATTATTACTGTTTTTAGTGGGTTCCTTTTAATTTGTATTTACTACTGTAACCTGCCCTGAGACCTTCAAGTATAGGGTGGGATAAAATGCAAATAAATAAATGGCTTGGCTCGCTTACACTTATGCATTTCGAAAGATCACGGTTGGATGCAACACTATGCAAAATGTAGAATTAGACTTTGCAGGGTCCTTTGTTACTGTTCTGTTCTGCTGAAGCATCAGCTCACTGTGTCTACATTAGGGCTTCATAAACATTCTTGCTCATTGTCACCCATGAGCTCAGTAATTTTCCATAGGCTCCAAAATATTATAAGTAGACATTTGTGTCATGGAAGAATATATAGGTTGAAGAAAGAAAAAATAATGTTTGTTTTATTAATTTATGTTTTTGTCCTACCCTAGCACTTCATGAAGCTCGGGACAGTTTACAAACAAGACACACTGTTTATGTCTTGCATGTCTTTTTCTAAATTTTAACACAACTTGGGTACACTGTAAAAAGGTGATTTTTTTTTTTTAGCAAAAGTCTGTTTAGTTGTTTCCTAAAAATGCCAGGGGAAGGGACCTTCCTTTCATCAGGTAGGACCAAAGATGCTGTCGCAGGACCGGTGCCATTATGGAGAAGACCTAGTGAAAAATGCCGGCTCCCACAGCATCTCAGAAGATGAAACAGGCAAGCCAGTTGCAGGTGACCTTGGATTTTGGGGTACCTGGCACAGAGTGAAGTGATCTTTCAGATATCCAGACACAGAGCTGTTGAAGACTTCATGGGCTAGAACTGGCCCTTTTGCCTTGGGTCCAGTACACAATCAGCAGTCAGCGTAGCACTTGTTATGCAGAGCAATGTATAACCATTTCCCTGACCCTTGCACAATCCTGGCTGCAGCATCCTGCACTAGGTATAGACTTTAGACTGCCTTCAAGGGCTGTCTCTTGTGTAGGAGATTGTAATATTCCAACTGAGACATTATTGGCACATATATTACTGAAATCTGGCATCTCTCACCAGGCTTTGTTGCCAGACCTGACGCTGGGCTTAAGTACTCCTGCTCTCTGATGTCACATGCACCTCCAACAACAGCTTGCAGCCTTAGGAGGACACCCAAGTCCTCCACTCAGGGCTGTGGAGTGAGTCGCATCCAGGCTTAATTGCAACTCCAGAGCTTGAGACTTCCATCTTGACCATGATTCAGCTGAAGTTTGTTGGCACTCACTCAGCCCATTAACGACTGTAAATGCCTCTCCACTTTTAGCTCAGTCACAAGGGAAAGATAGAGCTGGGTGTCACCGACATGCTGTTGACACCTTTCTCTAAAATCCCAGATGGCTGCTCCCAGCAGCTTTATATAGACATTAAATAATGTGAAAGTCAGAATAGAACCCTGCAGGACCACTGTCTTAGGGCCAAACAAAAGCAGTTTTCTGAGACCTGTCCCACAGGTAGGACTGTAATACAGTGTCTTCAGCTTCTCACATAAGGAGCCTGTATATTTTCAATGAAATTTCAAATTCCTGGGTCAACCTGTAGTCCTTAGATAAGATCAGCTTTTCGCCATGGGCCTAGGAGGTCCAGAAATTGCTACAGTGGGATGACTGTGTCCGGTGTTTCTGGTTGATGCGCTTGGTGATTATTTATTAGTGCATTTTGTACCTTTTTGTTGTGCCGGTCTGCTTTGTGTGGAGCTCTCATCTTCCCTATTTTGCTTGGGGCACATCATGCCCAATCTGTGCCTCTGTCCAGGGGTCTGTTGATCACTTGGAGAAGTTCTGATATAAACAGAATTCTTTTTGCTGTTTAATTTGGCTACCTAAGCATATTATTGTTATTGGGTAATGGTAGAATTGGGTTGCCAATTCGAGCTAGAGCTTCTTTTAAACTACTAGTCTTAACCTTTAAGTCTTTACGCTTGAAGATCCCTAGCTATTTGGCAGCCAGAGTGTCATGGTATATCCCTGCTAGGACGCTGCGCTCATCTGTTATGGGGCGGTTACTTGTTCCATCTACAAAAGTAGCAGCATCCAGATTGAGAGCTTTTCAAGATCTTGCTCCGCGTTTGTGGAATAGTCTTCCTCTTGCACTTCGCCTAGAGGAGGATCTGCTTCGTTTTCGAAAAGCGCTGAAAACTTACCTTTTTGACTCTTCAGTTTGAAGCCAGTCCATTGGCTGATGGCAGATTGTGTTATGGCATAAGATCAGTTCCATAATCTAATGGCCGGCTGATGGATTTGCTCTCTTTGAGCTTCAGTTGGAGGCATTTATCTTTTCTTTTCTATTTCGTATTTTTGTGGGAGGTATTGTTGGGTATTGTTGGGTGTATTGTCTGATATGTATTGTTTCATTCTTGATTATATTTGTTCTGTTGTTATGCCCTTTGGTGAAAGGGGCACTATAAATAAACGTTGTTTTTTTATTATTATTATTATTATTATTATTATTATTATTATTATTATTATTATTATTATTATTATTATTATTATTATTATTATTATTATTATTATTATTATTATTATTATTAATATACTGTAACTGAGTCGTGTTCAACTCCTGGTTGGCTGTGTGGGTGCTTCCATTGACTCCTCTATGCAGTTTTTCCTATGATACAACTATTTATGGTGAATTTTAGCAATGAAGCTGGGGATCAAACCAGTAACCCTATGCTTTCCAGGCCTTTAGCTCTCCTACTGAATTACAGCCACTGTTGTTAGATGCTATCAAACCAAGTTTGACTTATGACCCATTTAAAAACATTTCTTGGCTTTCATAATACCGTATTTTCCGGCGTATAAGACGACTGGTCGTATAACACGACCCCCAACTTTCCAGTTAAAATATAGAGTTTGGGATATATTCGCCATATAAGAAGGCAACACCCGGCGTATAAGACGACCCCCGACTTTGGAGAAGATTTTCCTGGGTTAAAAAGTAGTCTTATATGCCAGAAAATACAGTACTTCATGGCTCTTCCAAGGACATTTCTGTAGTCTCCTTGATACTGCCCATACATTGCTTCCTCAGTCTTCTACAACTTCAACCTTTCCAAGCATAATGCTTTTCTGTAGCCCTGTATATGAGTTTTCTTGTTCCACAAAAGAACAGTCATATTTATTTGCTCTGGGAGTGTTCACTTTCCTCTTTGGTGTTCTTAGTTACCATCTTCAGACCTATAATCTTCTTTTTCTTGCTCTTTCTCAGTATCAAATTTACACAATCGTATATTACAACTGGAAGGATCACTGGTTTACTGTTTTATAGAAAATTTTTGATGTCAAGGGAATGTGAATTAATTTCAGTTTAGGATTGTAGTAGGAGTTAGGCCTTGGGATCTTTAGCAAATGTGCCATTAATGCCTCCTAATGTTTGCAGAAAATCAGTGGATAGTAGAATGTTATTTCAGTTATTGCTAGTGCTGGAGTTGCTAAGACTTAAGGCCTCCCACCCCCCACCCCCACTATTGTCTCCTAAGTGAAGCTTCCTTTGGCCACAATTTTAAAAAAGGATATAAGATTTATGGTTGAATATCTTCAGTAGTGTAACAGGATTTTAAAACTCAATTGCACTTTAGAGTTTCATATCCTCTTAAAATGCATCAGCTCAGCAAACCTAAGTGTTTGGGTTCCCCACTGAAAGCAAATGTGAATGGTAGAATGGATTGTAATAGTTTGTAGAGTTTAAAGCCACATGGCTGGAACCCAATGCAATCTTAATCAACTTCCTTTCTGTTTCACGTGCATGCAAGCAAAAACATGCTTCCTAAGGAGTTCACGCTTAGGGAGGTCTGTTAATAATTATTTCTAAGGGGTGGGAAAGCTTGTTTTTAGCATGACATACAATGTTTGTTGATGTTTTAATCCTCTCCTGATGAAGAATGTCCTATGTGGATGCTTTATTGCTGAAAATACTTAAAATATCATGAAAGACAGATGCTTGTAACACTTCCCAAGTCTATGGTTAGGCTCAGGTTTGGGAAAACTAACTCAGTGGTCGCAGCCAGAGGCAAAAGCCGTCTGTAATTTAAAACCACAGCAAGTCAGGATTGTGGAAGCCAGGCCCTCCACATGATGCTGTTTTAGCTCTGCCCATGAACTTGCTTGATGGTAATGAATCAGAACAAGCATATAGAGCATAATCCTTGGCAGTCAGAGGGTTTGGGCCCATTCAGCACAAGGTTATTTAAGGTTTAAAAACTCTAAGGAAAATCGGAGAAGAAAAGACACATGTGACCAGGTGTCTGAGCCATTTGCAGAAATTTCAGGAATGCTAGATTAGCACGGAAGTGATACATGAAACCAGCCTGTTTTCATTGTTCTGCGTAAAAGAATGCATATTAAACATGTACCTGAGACTGCATTCAGACACTGGTTACCTATTCCACTGCATTTTCTGGAATAGCCACACTTCACTCCAGGATATCCAAACATAACAAAATAAATAATTGACTTCCGGATGAAGCCTAATGTACATTTTGGATACTAATACCCATGGAATAAGAAAATCATGAATGTTGAGGTTTACTGTAATACAATATCATAAGATGATGGCATATTAGCGAATTTCATAAGATGATGGCATATTAGCGAATTTCTGCAGCATATTATATTAATAGTCTAAGGTAAAAATCTGGATTGAGAAAGCGTGACTATTTGGGAGAAGGAGATCTTCACAAGAGGTGCCATTTCTTCCAGGTGTTGTTGGACTGTAACTCCAACCACAGCAGGTCAGCAGGGTGAATGTTTAGGGAAGAGTTTGAGCCTAATGAGAGCTGTACAAGCCCAACAAAATCTGATGGTATCCTGGCTGTAAAAATTTGCTTAGATGATGAAGTCCTCAGTCTTCCATCTTGCTCTCCAACCCTTGTCACTGTCTCTGGAGAGTCCTTCTCCACCTCTTTATTGTCTTGAAAAGAATTTCCCCTTCGAAGCAGGGAAAGAATTCTAACTGGACATTAATGAAATTAATTAGTTTTCCGATTCTGGGCATCCTGGATGTCTAGGTCTGTAACATTAATTACTCATGAGTATTGTGTTGGTTGTGCTGGTGTATAAAACAGAGAAGACATGAAATTTTGATGCTTAAGGATGTAGCAGCCTGTGTTACCTGCACTGAACAGGCCTCATGTTAGGACCTCAGCAAGCCAGTATAGTAAAAGTATTTTGTGTTATGTAGCATGTAAGCACTTTTTACTTAAGGTGTGTAGTATTTACAGGAGTAATCAGAACCAAAAATTTATACTGAAGCCTTCTAGAATGCGTTTAATTGCAAGAACTATGTATTATTGCACTCAGGTAAACACTGAAGATAAGCTTTGAAGCTTGTCCCTTGTGCAAGCTTTGAAGATCATCCTTGAAATCCCAACAAGGAGGGACTTTGGCCCTGTCCTCCCATATGTATGTGAAGTTGGAGGGTTAGAGACATGGACCAATCACAAGGAGGAGTAGGTGGCACTTGCAGTCAAAGATGTTCTGCATTGCTGCTGAAGTTTGTCTAGAAAAGACACAGGTGAGCTCCTGCTGTACTTGGTCCATACAGGCTGGAGTTGATAAGTTAATCCTCTCCAAAGGTGCATCCCCATTACAAGCTTATTTCGGTTTCCCTCAACCAAAATAATAGAACCAGATGCAAACACGAATTTGCCTGTTCCCATTACTTTTAACTTAATCGCATTCGATCTGGATTCTGAGGATCGTACGTGGTGTACGTGACTCAAGGGGGGACTCAAGTGACTACCTTTTAAAAGCCGCTTTTTGGGGCTGCCCAGCCCTCTTCCTCCTGGCGTGAACGTGCCACCCATAAGGGACCCCTTTATGGAGCCTGGCTGGGTGGCTGCTGCTTGCCTGGATGGAGAAAAAACAGCAGCGGGCAGCCAGCGATTATTTCCCCTCCTCTCTCCATTGCCCAGGGCACACAGCAGCAGCGGCAACTCAAGCTCCCTTGCTTTAAACATTCACACATCTCCCAGAACGTGCAGCTGCTTTCCTTTCCCTTTCTAAAGGTCAGAACTCCAAAGAGCTAGAATTGCACAAAATTGTAACATTGTTATCAGGTGTGAAGTGTGTGGACTGCTACAGTGTAGCGGCTGCTGTAAAGGGTAGCTTTTTACACTGAAATCACTATCTTTAGAAGAAAGCTATTGGGGGAGG
>MTQE01002208.1:49251678-49270911 GCA_014337955.1 Aspidoscelis marmoratus | reverse complement strand
AAACGCGAATTTGCCTGATCCCATTACTTTCAACTTGATCCGGATTCTGAAGACTGTAGGTGGCTTACGTGATTCAAGGGGGTACTTAAGTGGCTACTTTTTAAAAGTTGCTTTTCGGGGCTGCCCTGCCCTCTTCTTCCTGGCGTGAACGCGCCACCCATAAGGGACCCCTTCAGGGAGCCTGGCTGGGTGGCTGTCGCTTGCCTGGATGGACGAAAAATGGCAGCGGGCAGCCAGCGATTCTTTCCCCTCCTCTCTCCATTGCCCAGGGCACACAGCAACAGCAGCAACTCAAGCCCCCTTCGCCCGCTCACATCCACATCTTTAAAAACGGAACCTGCAGCTGCTTTCCTTTCCCTTTTTTAAAGGTCAGAACTTTCAAAATTGTGGAGAATTGCAACATTGTTATCAGGTGTGAAGTGGTTGCATTGCTACATTGTAGCGGCTGCTTTAAGGGGTGGATTTTTACAGTAAAATCACTATCTTTGGAAGCAAGCTATTGGGGGAGGGGAACACTACACACGCATTCTCATTCCTTAACACGGTACCGTTCTCACAGTAAAAAATGTAAAACATTTCAAGTGCACGAACCAGAGTGAGACCTGTTGAAATGAGGATTAACATTTACAACGCTTTGGGGCAATTTAACACACGGAAAGCTTGTTAAGCCAATCTGATGTGGGAACTGCGAGGATTGAAACCATTTTGAAACTAAAACAAGCTTATAATGGGAATGCGGCCTTAGCTTTTTCTTTGTCCTTGACCTTACTGGGAAGGGTCATCCACACTGCAATTTGTTTTCCTGCTGGTAATGCTCTCAGAATCATTGGAGTACTTAACCGTCTACCACATCAAGATGGCAATTGAGGCAGCAAGTACTAATGTGCATGAATATTCATAACATTCAAAATTTGTACAAATTTTGGCATTCAAATTTGAATCAAATGTTGGCAGAATCAAACACTGGCATGGACATTCAAATAAAATGTTTTGATGCATTCGTATGACGCTTCATATGGGATTTGTATGCATTCATATGGGACTGAACATTAGTATAGAATTCAAATGCTACTACATTCGAAAGGAATCTATTTGATCCAATCTATTTGGGGTATTTGATTCAATATGAATCAAATACAAAAATAATAAATAATTAAAAAAGCTTGCACATTCCTAGCAGAAAGCATTAAGAACTGAACCTGCCTCAGTGCCATCTACTGACCTGTTAAAATAGAGAAAATTATAATTATACATAGCTATATAAAAGTAAGAACATAGAAGCTAGGATTAAATTGAATGGGAACTTGTGTGATAATTCAAATAGAATTAGCCAAATATCTTTGGCTTACAGTAGTAAAAGCAAATTAAAACAACCCTTTAAAAATAGGGAAGGGTAAACTACTTGAATTGTTACATAGTTTTGAATTGAGGCCTTCTCTTGACATTGTATCCTGAAAGGCTGTTGTAAATGCTACCGTGGTTGCAATATTGTTCAGTAATGAACTATGCCATGTTGTGTGTCTGCTGTACAGTATGCTGTGTAATGACCCATTATGCTACTTTTGACAATCTGCAGGTTGTTGTTGTTTTGTTTCATCCCTGGGGCTGGATCACAGGTCAGGGCAAAGAAGGTCCCAGCCAACCCAGAGAGCATTATTTGAAGTTAGACCCAGCAGAACTGCTGCTTTAATTTTGGGCTCTGTTCAGGGTTTCCAGTTATGTTTATTAAGTTGTTGACTCTTCCTTTTCTGTAGTGGGATATTAGATTCGTGATCTGGCTAACCTCTGAGATTGCATCATGTTTTTTTGTTTTGCCCCAAAGAAGTAGTGCTGAGGAATTTGAATGCCCTTATGACAGGTTGAGGATTTATGTGTATGTGGATATTGAAAGCAGACTGACAGCAGGCTTTGCACTTTGCACCATTGAGCCCTAACTGTGTGATGACAAGTGCAAACAGTAGCTTGTGTTTGCACATAAGGGCTTTGTGGACCAGTGTCCCAGGCCTTGTACTTTACATTGTTGGATCCAAGAGCAGATAGTTTCTGGTTGTGAGTTTGGCTGGAGTGGATAGAGGTGGGGGAGGTTCAGCGGAGCATTTTGAAATGAATTGAACTGTGCAAACATTCCACTGAAAAGCTCTTGGGGTAATGCTTTGGAACTGATACGCAGCCCCTTGTAACACCACTGCTGAAATTTAAATAGCAACTTTCATGCTGGAGCAACCTGGACAAAAGAGGACAAATAAAATAGTCTTGAATGGGGTTTTGTTTGTTTGTTTTTTGTAGCTGGGCTAATATTTCAGCAATTGTTCTAGTCAGGAATGTGAAGGTTTCGCCTCAGAATTAATTTCAGTGAAAGATGAGTAGGCTCAGAGTTGGGCGAAAGCTGCCCCATCCCCTTCCCAGCTCCTAACCCCCAAAGCTAGATGTGTGAAACATCAGGCTGTAAAATTATAAAAGGCATGGTTGCTTCATTAACACTTCTGTATTCCAGTATTTGGATAGATTTGAGCCCAGAATAATCCAGTACTTGAAAGCCCAGAAATGGAACGAAAAACATTTGATGGAACAGGAAGTTGATTGAGCAATTAAAACTGTTGGCCGTTTGATTAACAGACAGAGTTTAATGAACCCATCGATGCATCAGTTAAAATTGATTTGCCGTTTTATAATCTCATGGTATCAATCGCCTTCCTGAGATTAATCGGGAGTTACAGCTGGTTATTAGAAGGTAATCATTAATATTTTATTTTCAGCCTTAGGATAATATATGAAGATTTTAAGAGGGTCTTAAATCGCCTTTGTCAGTTGAAACAAATTTGTTGCTGTTGGGTATAACTGGGTCTTGGCTGGCTCCTGATTGGCTGCCTGACAGAGATGCAGGAGAGGTTAGCCAATGCCTATTTCTGGGGAGAGTCTGGGATAGGGATATTCACGAATATTTGTAATATTCATCGGAATTCATACATTCCTACACAAATTGAATGTTACAACATTCATACATTAACATGAGTACGAATACAAATGTGTTGGACATTTGTATGAATAGTTTGGATGTTTGTTAAACTGGGGAGGTGGGAAAACGGCTGTGGCACACACATCTGCAACAGATCCAGATTGCATTAGACAAGGATCAAGAGTGGATTAAAAATGGTTTCAGGTTGGATTTGGTGCTTTCAGAGCACGGATATGTTATGGGATATGCCTCGGATATGTATTCATTCGTATTGGATACGTATCAGATATTTGTACAAATTTTTGCGAATACAATTGTATCAAATAGAATCCTATCACATTCGAAGGGGATCTGTTTGAACAAATATGAATTTTCTAACATTCGATTAGTTTTGAATTGAATGTCCAATAACCCATTCATGCACATCCCTAATCTGGGAATCAAACTGACACCTCTCTGCTCTCCAGGCAGCCTGCTTTACCACTGAGCTTCAGATATTGTGCTTTAGTCACTTACCAGTGAACCTAATTTTCAGCACAAACCCAGTTTTTCCACTGTTGTCAGCATAGTGTATGGATGTCTTAGTGCTTCCCATTTTCTGATTCTGTTCTGCTCCATGCACATCTCCACATGCAGGGTCTTCAGTTGTCTTAGAATGTATCACTGTAACCAGCCAAATAACTGAAGGAGTCAGGTCATGAAGGAGTCCCTCAGACCCCCCCCTTCTGTGTCTCAGGGGCACAAGTGCCAATGTGTGAGCAGCCAATGTGTGAGCAGTGGATATGTACTGCCCCTGGGGCATGGGAAGAGGGTAATGGAGGTGTGGCATTGTAATGGAGACATAGCCTCATTTCTGAGAATAGGCCTAAATTATCCATAATGTGTTAGGTAAGAGATATTGTACATGGATAGGAATAATGCTCAGAGCATTTTTTAAACAGGAATTCCACAACTGATATAGCAGAAGATGTTTGGCTGTAGCGAAGCTGGTATCTTCATATACAGATGGGACTTCACTGTACAGTGCTGCTCCACATCTTGCTATGTGAGACTACCCAGAGTGAGTTTGGGACTTTGCTGTGTGAGGCAGCTGTGGGACAGCAGGATAGCTCTGGGAAAACTGTCTCTTCCCCTCCTTGCCACTATCTATCTCTGGTAGATGATCAGTAAGCTTAGGAACATAGGATTTAGGATAGCACTATCAAGTTCCTCCAGGTCTTGGCTCACAGGTCCCACACAGACAGCTGATACTGGGCCTTCTTGTAGTTCTGCTACCATCAGAGGTGCAAGACGTTGCAGCACACAAGAGGGCCTTCTGTGTGGTGGCCTCTCAAGCTTTCGAGTAGCTTCCTAATGGCAGTACCACAATTTTATATGGTTTTAGGTGTGTGGTTAAAGCTGACCATTTTCCTTAGGCCTCTGAATGTAGTCCTATAAGAGTGGGAAGATTATATTTTAAATAGGCTTTAAAATATAAAATACTGTAAACTGTAATTTGCTTTGGTAATTTCACATGAAGTGCGGGATACTAATTTAATAAACAAGGAAACAAGCAAAAATGCGATTGTCATTTTTATTGACTTCTTGGCTAATTTCAAACCTTTCTTTCAGGTTTGCCATCTCAGGGCCTTTTTGCACTTAAATTCAGTGGGATACCATCAGTGACACCGTTCACGGCATCCTTGGTGGCCCTCATAGTGCAGTTGGACTGGGTCAGAGCATCCATATTGCACAACACCTCCATGTAGCATTTGCACCAGGGATTAGTGCAACCACTGTGTCTGGGACTGTACCAGGAGCATATTAGATGCTCCTAGTCAAATTGTGGAGCAGGAGTGCTCCACAGCAGTGGAGGATTGGGATGGCCTCACATACTTAGGACCACTCTGGGACAGAGGCAGTGCTGTTTTGGATGAATGGAACATCCCAGAGCATGCAAGACCATCTCAATAAGGTAAGAGTGAACATAAGAACATAAGAGAAGCCTTGCTGGATCAGGCCACAGCCCATCTAGTCCAGCATCCTGTCGCACACAGTGGCCCACCAAATGCTCATGGGCATCTCAAGCAGAGACAAGGACAAACCTTCTCCTGCTCTCGAGTCCCAGCAGATGGCCTTAGAAGCGCCCCAGAAAAGGCAGTCAGTAAGATAGTAAAATGAAGAGCTTATATTAGGTTCAGTAATATACATCAATTTTTTAAACAACTTTTAAGCCAGAGGCCAGTAGCTTTTTAAGGCCTGCATCCTTAGCCAAATAGTTTTGTTTGGTTGCTGATGGAATAGCATCTTTGTTGTGAGGGACGACATGCCCCCAATAACTGCATGTTCAGAGGAGATGTACCTGTATTAGGAACTTGCTGCCCTATGAAAGTGTGGGAAGGAATGCAAGATGCATAAGAAATGGTTTCTGAAGAATCACCCTAGCAATACACATCTTCAAAGTTTTAATCTTTAAATGTGAGGCTTGAAAAGCCAAACCAGGCTTGTATGGGAAGCAAAAGCAAATGTGACAGTTGAAACTATCTGGTACAAGTTATTTGAAGGGAATTTAGGGCCAGTTTCAGCATAATACCTTAAGAAGTCACAATAGAAGGATGGTTGTCATTGAATGGCCTGCAATCTCAGTAAAATAAAATGAAATACTGTACAATAAATTTGGGAAATACAACATTTAGTTTTGGGGTGTTGTGCTGTACAAGTTGAGCTAACAGAAACCTGTAAGGCTGCTTCCGTATTTGCCTTAATAAATCCGGATCTACCTCATCCGGATTTAGTAAATCCGGGTTCCAGTAGAACGCCTCCTGACGGCCGGAGCTGCCAGGAGCAGCCCCGGCCAATCAGGCGGTGCACAGGACACAGGCGCGCTGCATCCTGGGTCCCTGCAGCCAGAATCGAGGTGACCACGACCAGGTAAGGAGGGGATTTTGGTTGGTCTCCCCTGGATGGGCTAGGGAGGGCTCCGGAGAAGCTCCCCCTGGCTCCAGAAGCGGTGAGCCACCGCTTCTGGGGTGAGGGTGAGCCATGACAGCAGGGTCCCCCAGCTCGCCATGCTTGGCTCCAAGGAGCCAGTCATGGCGGGCCGGGGGAGGGCCCCGGATAGTAACACTTTCGCTGTGTGGACGCATCCTAAAAGGATGCATTTTCACAGCGAAACACACATTAACACCACATCATATGTGGTGTCATTTTGACACCCATTAAGCACACTTTAGGCACGGATAGGTGCGGATGCACCTCACCAGAAGTGTGCTTAATAGGTTCGACAATGCAGACGCAATCTCCCGAAAGTGTGCTGAATGTGCGTTGCTGTGCGAACGTGCCTCACCGGAAGTGTCCAAAACAGCAACGTGTATACGGACGCGGGATTCGGAATGTGTGCTTAATGGGTGTTAAAAGGCCTGTGCGGAAGCACCCTAAGTGACTGATCTTGAAACTGTTATTACAAGTACTTGCATCGTGAGTGTTGAGACAAGATTAAGACCCAGGATATTGTGTGATAGGATAGAAAGCAATGAAACAGGCTGTTTGTTTTATACTTGAAACAATCTGACCCTGTTTTGACAAAATGGTTTGAATCTTCTGAATGTTTCATGGCTGTTTTTTTTTTCACATCTTAAATTCCCTTCAGAAGTAATGAAAATTTGGGAGCGTCATTCTTCCCTGTTAAGTACACCTGCTCCTCAGCAGCCAAACTATAAAGCAGTTGACAGGTCTTGATGTTTAACGGAATTTAAACTTTTACCAAAGCTTATGTAAGAACTTACAGGGCTATATAAATATTGATGGATTGTTCAATTGATTTGGATGGGAAGTATTGCTGCTATGACTCCTACTTTACATTCATGTTGGACTCCCTTGTAAGGGGCTGGTGATTTTTTCTAAAAAATTAAACTGAAAGGTTGAATTTGGAACTTTTAAAAATTCAAGTTCCTCTTACCTCCCTCCACCCAAGCTGGGATATACAGTAGATCATGGTGCATGTGGCCTGTCATCTAAGATTTTTTAAAAAGTTGGCTAATTTGGAAATTGTTAAAGATGGTTAAACAAAATTATTCAGAACTTCATTGTTTCCTATAAATAATCAAACTGGCTGTCTGTTTTTTGGGTTGGGTGTTGACTAATGGACATCTTTCTCTATTACCCGCTCTAGCTATGCAGTCCTAAGACTTCCTATAGAGAAGGGGAAACTTGAAACAATTCAGTCCATTGCTCCCTGTGGGCACAACATCTAAGAATTAAAATTCGTTTTGCTCTGATCTGCGCACAAAATCCATTTTGTGCATGTTTCTAGCTACAAAGCCGCTGAGAAGACTGAGAGCCAGATTAATTCATGGGCAAGAATCTCCAAAAGAGCTCCAAGCCTCCCAAATCTTAGAGCAAAGGAGGTGCTAAAACTAATAACACTTGTTCATGGAAGGACATGCTGGAGATGTGGCAAGCTGCAGTAGAAATGTGACCTTAGGGAAACATTGTAGGAGATAGGGCTGATTTAATCATTTTTCTGCAGTAAAAAAATGCTTGAACTTAAAAACATGTAATGCGTATAAATGTTCTTTTTCAAGAACATATAAAATGAATTTTGAAACTGAACAGAAAGATGGGAAGTAGGGATGTGTTAAATTAGGCTCACAGCAAACAGGCTTTCTGTTACCCCTCTGGCTCATCTTCAGACTGAGCCCAGGCTTGGTGACCTGGCCCACTGCATCTCTTGTTAGTGCCCTGTCCCTTGATAGCCTCCACAAAGGTACATGTGCCTCTTTCCTAAGAAGAGTGTCAAGCAGAAGAGACAGTAGGAGTGATATCAACATCCTTGGCAGTATAATATCCACCATTGCCACAGACACATAAAATGGCCACTGCACCCTCGGCAAAGTGGAGGGTGAAACAAACCTATCTTGACTTGGTGACGTTGGAGCTCAGTTTGATTGTTTATTCATTTATTTTGTATTTTTTTTATCTCACCCTATAATGTCTCAGGGTGGGTTACAGCAGTAAAAATGAATTAAAACTAAAAAATAACAGTGCTCGAAAGTGGGAGGGGGAAGTTGCTTCCTCAGCCAAATATCAGGGTAAGTAGGAGATGTGAGCACATCTTTAACAAAGTGATGTCTTTTTTTATTTGCAAATTTGGAACATTTGCATTTAAATAGTGGATCAAATAATAATTTAGGAAGAAAAAAAGGCCGGCGTGTAACTAGAATAGTCTTATCAAATTAAGATTGAGCAACTGAAGTATTGGATTGTAGATTTTATGCATGAACTGTATCTGAGTAGCCTGCGATTAGTAATGCTCTCAGCATTTCTACCCACAAGGCTTCAAAGTGTTTGAGAAGAACATTTATTTGAGTATTTCTATCTGCCCTTCACCTGAAGGTTCCAGGGCACATCACAACAATAAAAAAGATAAAAACCATATTACTCCTTGCTGAAGGGGACATATAGTCTAGTCTAGTAGACAAAAGGAATCAAACTACAAAGAAACTGGGAATATTATATGAATTTATGGAAATGTACATATATATACAAAAGTGTCAGAATTTTAGAATATTAAACTGGCGTGATTAGGAAGCAAGAAATAAGCTCGCCAAATGGAGTAAAATAAATACTAAAGGGAGATAAGTTATCTTGTTTTACAAACTCAGAGCTAACTAAACACGTAATAATAAATGGTGTCACAACTCATATTGCAAAATTCTTTGAGTGATTCCCAAAACTGCCAGCCATAGAGATGTAGATTCCTGGGCTAGGATGAGTGAACACATCAATGATGCTGATGGATATAGATAAACAAGAAGAGTCCAGATGGTTGTCTTAGCAAATGTCTCATTAACTTGGGGGCTTACCACAGTCTTTGTGACTGCAAGAGGATCTGTATGAAAAATATTGTGACTGTGATACATTTGAATTCTGGAACTCTTAAGATATAATTCCACTCTGCAAGTTGCCACCAATGCTTTAAATAATGTTGTGGATGTTGGAGTGCCTTTGGCTACATTAAGAAGGAAAAGTTATTCTATTCAGTACTTTGATATGTTCTTTGGATGGGGGCAAAATTAGTAGGGATCTGTATTTACCCTAAGAAGAAGCACTGTATAAATAAAAGGTTATTTTGGAAAATGCCCATACAACACCAGTCCTAAGTGTCTATTTATCATTTTTCTCTCCTTGCGTTGTGTTTGTGCTGTCGTTTAAATGTGAACCAGACATATTCTTTTGTAGGCTTTATTGTGCAGTCCCTGCAATCTTTATTTCAATCTTTGGTGCCCCCAACTTGGAAAGGAAAGACTTTGGAAAGTGAGTGATGTGCAGTTGATGCTGATTTCATGCTCAGAAATTCTCTTTTTCTTGTTCCTTTCCTTCTGGGTGCTTCTGAAGACAGGGCAGGTAAGCAAGAAATTTGTTGTCTCTTACATTCACCTGAGTTTTCTATGTTATGAAAGAGGGCAAAAATATTACTTGTTTTTTGTTTTTTCTGAGGCAGTCATTTCAAGTCATTTACTTGAAAGAAGTGAGGGTTGTCCACAGATAGAAAGTGTTCAGCTATTCAGCAATTGCATTTTGCAAAAGTCCTTTAGTGGTCATGTCTTTTTATTTATGCCAAGGTTGGGTGGGTGCTGAAACTTACAAACAACAAAGGAGGTGGAAGAGAGCATTTCCCAACCCCACAACAAATGGCTGTCTTTTTGTTGTCATAGTTGTAACTTTTCCAGCTCATGAATTGTGAGGAGGTGTGTCAAACTCTCCAGCACAAATTTGCAATACTAAAGGATCACCATGATGGGATGCTTGTGTTGCACTCAGACTTCTAAGAGCCGCAATAAAGATTGTCCTAAAATAGTCTTTGAGACAATAATATCATGACAGTATCTCATCATGCCGACAGCTCCACGGAGTTTCCCCTCCTTTAGTATATAACATTGGAGTGTTCTTCCTGAGTCCAAACTATCATCAAATAGATTCATTGCTTCTTATGGCTTATAAGACCAACACAATATTTTTTATATATATAATTAGAATTTTATTAGGTTTTCTGAAAACATTACATATTATCTTTCCTACAGAGAAAGTCAGTAAGGGGTTCCCATTTTTTTAAAAGAAATTAATTATATTTCTGTAACTAGACGTATTGTATCAATTTCTACCAAGTCCAACCACTTGGTTAATTGATGTTTCATGGTAGGAAATGATAAAAAGTATTTCATTCTTATGGTATAGTATTCTTACCAGAATAACATATATCCCAATATTGTTCCATAGTCCTTTTCTAAAACTTCTTCCACTAGTCCCCCCAAAAAGTTCTGATTTTTGTAAAATCCTTTGTACCTCATTAATTACTTAGGATGATAAGAATGAACCAAGATGAATAAATGATACAAGGCATCTTCTGCCACCACAAGGGGATTTTAATTGATTGTGTGGGCATTAACATTGTCCACCAATTTAATTTGTAGGTTAGAAAAGACATAAAACCAAACACATTTGCTAAAGAGTGACACAGTAAAATTTTAATTCCTTATCCCCTTGGGTACCCCAGAACTGATCTAAAGAGCATTATTGCTCATTATCCAAAGTTAGTTCTACATAGAGGTAGTTTAATCACTAAACCATAACTGTAATGGGCAAATCATGTGCAGAATTGATGTCATTGTGCCATGGAATATTTTTATTCCAGGGTACAAGAATAAAAGGTTTAGATTATCTGTATTTGAAATGGTCTTTGTTAGACTAAGGAGTGAATATTCCATTCTAAATATTTTGCCTTATTATTTCCAGAGCTGAATTCTCTTTTCAGGTACTGTAATTCTAGATGAGCCTTAAAATTCAATTTGATCACCGGTAATTTTACTAATTTACACTACTACAAGCAAACTGTAACTTTTTGTAGCCTGCCACTGTGGTGTGCCTCATAAGACTATTCATACTAGTGGGCAATACTTTGCATTGCCTGTACAGGTTAGTGGCTACAGTATGGTCTCTGTACATATTTTGTCATCATTGGTGTTCACATTTCAATGATAAGCTTTGCCACATTTAACTCCTTGTCCTTCAACAAAAATTTCAGACATCTGAAAACAATCAGGATGCAATTTTGTTTTAAAATCCTCACATGTTGTGTATGCATGTTGAGTTTTGCACTTTATATACAACAGCATGGAGGGGTGGTAGGAGGAGCTGTGTGTTTTCTAGGAGAAATGGACAATGCAAGTTGTATGAATGGATGGCTGTTACAGCCCCTGGAGTGTACAATAGAGAGAAAACTGCCAGCACAAAATGAACAGGCTTCCAAGGTTCTCAATAGCTGAGCCATTCTCCTGAGAGTTTAATTTTTGGGAAGCTCTAACATCACACGCTTACCCAGCACTGAAAGAAAGAAAGGTCAGCTAATCCTTTACAACATCTGAATGAATCTGGGCCCAAAAGTGAGATTACGAAGAAGGATGAGGAAGAAGGAAAAGCTGCATGGATACAAGGACCCTTCCCATAGCCAGGCATACTTTCTAAAGAAATTGAGCTTTTATGTAGGTTTATTTTCCCTTGGGAAGAGGAGGAGGGAGTGGATAGCTGGCGGCATGGAGCGAGAGAAGCACCCCAAACATCCTTTCCTTCCAGCACCACCAACAAGATCAGACTTTCAAACAGAGATTGAATTTCAAGTAAGACTGAGTGCTGCTATAAAATTCTGCGACTTGATAGTGCTCATCTCTTGCTTGAATTGCATCGGTGTCTTGTTACTTGGTTCAGGGGCTGAACCACTCTAAAGTTACAGAAAGAAGACCTTTTCCACATTCAGCATTGTTCTGGGATATACCTCCCCTCCCCCCAATATACCATCATATTTTGTTTGCAATGGATGAAGCATGGTCCAGGCTAAAGACCTCAAAGTGATGAGGCCTACAGCTGTCCCAGGGCTGGTATACTAAGCCACAAGGGTATGGAGAGCCTTTTACTGGCATTTCAGGAAAGATTGCTGCAAATAGGACCATCCCAAAAACTCTCTGGCTGGAAACTCTGAAGATCAAGAACTTTTTTCTTGCCTTTGGAGTCTTGGAGCTGCCCGCAAGGACTCTTTGAAGGCAGCAGAGTGGGATGCGCCATTTGAATGTAGATGGTCCTGTCCCACTCCAGCAGCAGCTCATTCATGTATGGGATGGGTTGTTTGTTCTGGCACAGGATGTCCCACTCTGTCCTGGAACACGGCAGGTATGTGTAGAAAATGTTAAACCAAACAGTTCGCAGAAGGCTTTCTTCTGTCGAACCATTCTAAATGCTTTCCTACTCAGGCGTTGTAAAAGCTGCTTTCCATAGTAGGCAAATATTAGTTTAAATCTGCTGCTTTTTCTATGGTTCGAATACACACGTCTCTTTTCTGTGGTGGTGGGCAGATGAACTCTTGTTCACCTCAGTTCTTAACATGAGCTAGATATGATATGGTGTGTTTTATTATTGTGTTTCTTTATGGCTCCTCCTGAGTGCAATTGCTATGTTGCTCCCTCAGGCTATTTCCCAAGGAGCAAGTCCTTATTTCTATTTTGCAGTTCTAACATGGAATACCTTAACATAGCCCAAACCACATACAGAGTACCTGCTTGAGCTGGAATGGTAAATTCAGGATAACATCACACTAATGTTGAGATGTGCACGCACACACACATACAGACAGACAGAGAAAGAAAAGTAAATATTTGTTTTATGAAATCTAGGCAGATATAAATGTAGACACTATTACCATGGGTCGAAGAAATATATCGGCTTTTCACGTGTATTTGTAGCTCAATCAGCACTTGTAAGTTGGGGCTTCTTGCCCTTCCCAGGAGTGGTAGCCCCACATCAGTATATATGAAGGAGGGGAAAATCTCCAGCAGTTGAGGGTGATAGCTGCCAAAGGGAACTAGTGGTGTAAGAATATTTTCCCCTTGTCATTGATCTGGTTACTTTAACACTGCCACTATCTTCCTGAGGGGATAGATTGTGACCTCTTGTAGTAACCACAAAAGCTGCACAGCTTTTCCTATGGCTCCCTTTTCTTCAGCCCTCCAATTCTCAAGCCCCGAGAGTAAAAGGAGCAAAAATTTTCCTGTTTCCATAGACTTGTAGTACACACTCACTGCCACTAGGGTGCTGAATTCTTTCCACTCTGCAATTGCCTTTAAACATTATGGAGTCCGCAAGGCACGTGGCTTTAAAAGGACAATGCTTCTCTTCCTGTTTGAGGATTTTCCCTACATCCTACCACAGGATGTGACATCAAAAGGACCTCTGACCTGGAAGACAGCAATTTTCCTCCAATCACCTCTCCTGATGTTGCATTGATCTCATTTCCCCCGTGCCCCTTGGGATTGCTGTAGAAAAAGCCCTGCAAGAATAAACTAGAGATCTCTCTTTCCACCTACAGCTGTCTCCCGACTCTTCTTTACCCTCCCTGCCATTCTTATCTGCCGAGTCCACCATTACATGTGGTGGGCTTCTAGACATCAGGCCAGTTGAGAGTCTAGGTAATAACTATCACAACCCCCAGTAAAGAATCATAGCAGCTCTAGCTGCCCCCCGCATCGCCACAGTCTCACAGCTGTGATCTGCATCGCTATAGCTACAGAGCTATAGACACTATTGAAGTAGCTTCCAGGCTGCTTCCCCTTTGCTTCCCTGAGCCCTTGTATTTAGGCTGCAGTGTGCAACTGTGGCAACCTCTCTCACCCAAGTCATGGGCAAGGGGGTGGGGTGAATCCTGTCCAGCTATAGTACTGGCAGTGTTTGGCAAAGACTGGAGGAGACCTATGATTCCTTTTGCTGCAGTCGTGGCATCGGAAAATGGTTTAATAGCAGGCTTAAAGGGGAAAGAAGGCTTCCCCTGCCCTTTAGCACAGTATAAGGGCTAATGCCTGTCTCATCGGGATGGCTAGTTGTCCCATGTGAGTTGTTGCATTTAGCTGGGCTTTTGGCTTCTCAGCAAGGGCAAGGGTAGCTGAAGATCTAGGGCCCACTTTGGAATTTGTCTATACTGAGTGATTGTTTTAGCTAATGCAAAGGAAGGATGCTGCTGCTTGGGAAGTTAGCATCCTGGAGCTACAAAGGAGGCCTGTGGCCTGCACAAGAAATCTTTGAAGTTATATTTGGAATGGCACCCCTTGCATAGTCCAAAGAAGGGGCCTCTTTTGTGACTTCTGCTTTGGACCTCTGTGCCATGAGAATAGTCCAGTGCTGTGCAGCCAGAAGTAGCCAGCTCTATTATGCTTTGCACCCACATCCCATTGTGAGCCCTGGGGAGATGACATGACAGCCCTACTAAGGGGTCTCTTTTCTTCTGCAAATCAACTGTCCTCCTCAATGTTGGAAGAGCCAAGTCCCATTGAATGGGACAGAGAGGCACCCCCTGGGGTGTGGATGCACGGTGGGTGAGCCATGGTAACCTGGCTGCCAGTGTGACAACACAGACACCCGGACCTTAGCGGTCCCTGCCAGGCCGTACATCCTCTCTAGATTCAGCATTCAGGCTGGAGAGATTCTCTCCATTGATCCCGAACACTGTTCTGCATGGGAGAATTCTTTTTCTTTCTGTTTTTGGTAACAACCCTCCCACACACACTTTTCTCTTTTCTCCTTTTTTTTTCAACTGTAGAATCAAACTTTGCCACTCAAGAGCGTTTCCTCTACCCCAACCGATCTTTAATTTATTTCAGCAAGGATTTACTTTTTCATACTTCAGTTCAGTCAGGATATATGCCTCTCTGTAAAAGGAAAGACTTAATCAGGAATTTTTAGTGCCAGATTATGAGCAGGACAAGGTTTTGGCGTTCCCCCCTTTTTTGTTGCTCTTTATTGACTGAGCCAAATGCATTCAAAATTTTATTCTTCTGATGTTTCTGTATCATTAGAGTTCATGTGGTGTAGGGACTAAAATCTGGGAGACAGCTGTTGGATTCCCATAGAAGCTTGTTGGCGTACTTTGAGTCAATCGTTATCTCCCTTGCAGGGCTGTTGTGAGTATAAAAATGGAGCAGAGGGAACTAACTTCACCGCCTGAGTTTCTTTGGAAGAACTGTGGGATGGAAAGGTATAAATAAATACTTCACTAAGGTCAGTGCAAAGGTCCCATTGCCCTTGTATTCCTGGCCTTCTCAGAGGTCCTCTCCATGCAGTATGGTCCCTCCCATTATTATTCTCCTCATGGGTGGGGCTGCATCCAAAGGGAGGAGGATAATGATGGTGGCCATACTTCAAGGAGAAGACCTCCAAGAAGTGAGTTCCCAGCACATGGTCCTCAACTACTCCAAAGAAGGTTCCAGGTACCATAGAGAGCTTGGGCTTTTGGGATAATGCCCCTGACAGTCCTGGCCTGTCTGAGTGGTTCATTACATGCATCCCAACTTAGCACCTAGACACCTCAAAGAATCATCTGATGGAAGGATGGTGATGACTAAGGGAGAGCCTTCTCACCCATCAGCATAGTCATTGCTATTTCTCTGGCACCAAATATCAATTTATTTTGTGACCTTCTAAATGCATTTGTCTCTGAAAACAGTGCTATATTTTTACTTTGAGTATTTTAACTTATTTTTGTGAACCACCTTGGAAGCTCCATTGAAAAGAGGGATAGGCACATTAGATTTAAAATAATATCAATCTTTCTGCAGATTTATGTACTGTAGGATTTAATGATTACAAAAGCTGTAGGCGGTAGATTTAGGGTGTTTTTCCACTGTCTCTAGAAGTACCCATTAAGTACCCATTAATGGCATTTTTGTACCCATTAATGGATACTTAATGGGTACTTCTAGTGACAGTGGAAAAACACCCAAAAATACAAAACAAAATGAGAAAATCACTCTCTCTCCCAAATATTTATAGATATTGTTCCTATAGTTAATTGCAAAAGTCAGAATGCCTTCACCTTTGCCTTTTGGGACCCAACTAAACCAGACTTCTTTGATCTGCATTTTTCTTTTGAGAAGTCTTAGGGTGTTTCCGCACTTACCACTGGAAATCCGGATTTCTGAAATCCGTCACTGGAAAAATCCGTCTGAAATAGGGATGGATCCAAATGAGGCCTAACGCATCCACACATGCATTGGGAGAAGAGTTACTGAGGAACGCATCACATGGCTGCTGTGCACATGCTGCAGCACCAATATCCAGAAGGATCAGACGTAACTTGGTGCATGTCCAATGTGAAGCAACTGCGGGATGGACTACGGAGCCGGAATGTGGTGCTGCCACCTTACTCAACATGGTGACTTCCGGTCCCACCTACATCTGTTCCCTATCCTGTCCCTGTGGGGAAGCATCCTCCTTTGATCCGGAATTTGCAAGCAGGAACAATTTGAAGGGACCCTATTCTGTCTCGCTGTGCGGAAGGAACTTGCGGATCTGTGCCATATGGGTCCTTATTGGGTGCTTAATGGGGTCTTGAGGGCCTGTGCGGAAACACCCTTAGTTCAAATGTTGATAGGTTCTTAGTGTACATTTAATGCAGACTTTAGTGGACGCTTAACTATCCTCACTCCATTTGGGGAAGCCTCCCTATCTGCACGTTATTCCCGTCCTCTCTATCTGTCACACGATGACTGGATGTTTTCTCCATCACTCAATTTTATTTTTAAATTAATTATTTACTGAGCTCCTACCCACCTATCTATTCCCTCTCCCAAATTTAGCATTTAGTAACTTGCTGACTCTGTCATCCTTCCTTACACTCAGCCAGGGACACACATACAATGATCCCCTCAGCATCTAATAAAGAGGAGTGGGTTTTTCCACCCATCACAAACACTGTCCCCTAAACCTAGCAGTGAGTAAAGTCCTTGCAGCATTACAAGGAGAAAGGGAACTTTATAAGAAAAGGAAAAAAGTACATGAATTAAACTTTTTAAAAAAAATCCAAAACCAGAGCTAGGACCGCATTAAGTATGCCCTGGAGCAACAGCAGCAGCTGTATGTGTGTGTGTGTGTGAGAGAGAGAGAGAGAAGCAGGGTCTTCCACGCCCACCAGTCCTATCCATTTATGTTCTTGATCCTGGGACTTTTTGCACACAAGCTGAGGAACAGTTGAGTAAATACAAGCTGCCCATTGCAGAGTCCCTTTGTTTTGCAAAACAAAACAGCTGAGATTCCAGCTCAGCTGCTCTGTGATTGGTCACATAAGGAAAAAAAGAAAAATGCAAAGCTTCCTTCCCCTCCCTGGGAACACCCTCTCCAGCCACACAGACAATCTGGGGCCAGCAGCATTCACACCAAACCAAAACAGCAAGCTGGACTGAGGGGAAAAAACAAGGTGGGGGGAAAATCCACTCTGCAAAAAATGTGGACTGCGCTAGGAATACAATATGATGTGCATAGATCATCAGTTTTTAAAATAATTTCCATGGAATTTCCGTGACAGCATGAGTTCACTGGAAATTATAGGAGTTAGGACAACTAAGTATTTACGTACTATAGAAAAAGAAGAAGACTTTTCCGTTTGTTACTCTTTGGCCGCATTCACATCAAAGTTTTAATCCAGCTTCAGTCCACTTTCAGAGTGAGATAATGCATCAGCAAAGTGACAGGCTGATTTCCTCCAGCATTATCTAACTCAGAAAATCCACCTAAGGGTTAGATAATATGGAAAGAAAATTATTGTCCGTTTTGTTGTCCTTCTCTGAAGGTGGACTGAAGGTGGATTAAAACTTAGGTGTGAACACAACCCCAGTTATCCTGAACTGAGGGGCAGAAAGAAAGGGAATAGTGTATGCATAAGGTGAATTCAAACTTAACTCCCGCAATACTCTTAAGTTAAAGTTTCATGGTCACAAACTATCGTCTGAAAGCACAAAGCAGTAACACTTTGCTTAGGCAGAATTGGTTTGAGTGTGGTTACTGGACAATATCCTGGGAATCACATGTGTTTTGGCTTGGTTTCCATGAAGGGAGAAAAGGTAGGATAGAAAGAAATTTGAAAGCAATGTGGGTCAAAATATTTTAGCTTCAAATCTTACTGCATGTCCAGTCTATGGTTTGTATTTCATGATATTTCAGTAGAATACAATCATTGGTTGAACAAACCACAATGTTGAAGTGTCATGGATTGATCATTCAATGGTGAGATTTGGACTAGGGCCTATAGCGATAGTCCATCCCTGGAGACATGGAATCTGATTGATTCCTGAACGTTCTGGGGAATTTTCCTGTTATGAGTGGTGCTCCTTCCAAGGCTCTGGTCTTTCTTCGGAATTGGGAGATGAGTAGGGCCATTGACACAATTGCTCCCATCACCTTAAGTAGTTAAAGGAATAGGTCTTTCTCGCTGGTAGCCCCTAAACTATGGAATAGTCTCCCCCTGAGGTTTGCCAGGCACCTTCATTATATACTGTACATTCAGAAGATCAATGAAGAAGCACCTATTTACTCTGGCTGAGGAAGCAGCTTTCCCTTCCAGGCACTATGGTTTTAGTGTATTCATTTTATATTTTAAAATTGGAGATAAATAAAATATCATCTGGTCTTTCTTGGATCCTCTGTCCCTGTTAGTGAGTTTGGGGCCAGCTTTTCGCTTCCTGTCCTGTGGGTGTCTTCATTTGTCCAGCTATCATTTCTAGTGTATTTTAGTTGAGCCTGCAGCAGAGTGTATCTGCTTAAAGAGCAGAGACAGTCTTGGGCTGAGTCCAGCATAGAAGGAACAGTTGTTTTACTGTGTTTTGTGTCATTCAGGCTAAATCTGAAATACTGAATCCCATCTTGGATAAACAAGAATCAGGCTAGAGGCGGGCAGTAGGGAATGTGAGAGATCTGGAAATCAAGGTCCCTGAAGAATAGTTGAAAGAGGTTAGTGATGAGTCTAGGGCCAGATCAGATGAGTTAATGATGTTCCTTTTAATTTTGCTTATTTTTTACACTTCTATCATAGCTTTCTTCCAAAAAGCTCTAGACCACAAATGTTGTTCTCCTTCTCCTCATTCATCCTTAGCAGCTCTGTGTAGTAGGTCAGACTAAATGACAATGATCAATTGAAGGTCACTAGTGAGTTGAACTTTGGTCTCCCAAAGCAGAGTGTTGTAGGTTTGATCTTGGAAAGAGTTAATGGCAAACCACTTCTCTTTTTACCAAGAAAACTGTGTCTATGTGTCTGCAGAATCAGCAGAAGTCAACCCTGAACTGATGGCACAGATATCAGCTTCTTCCATGTCTTACTCCAATGTATTCCTCTTGTGATTTTCTAGCTGGGAGAGTGAGGGGGCATCCCCATGGCATGTTTTAATTCGGTTTAACGAAATCGAAATAATTGACCCGGAACAAAACTGTCT
>MTQE01002208.1:49237533-49249334 GCA_014337955.1 Aspidoscelis marmoratus | reverse complement strand
TCAAAACATTTTGAATTCGCGATAACGATCCCGTGGGGATGTGGCCTTAGAGAAGCTGGAAAACAGCTTAAATGGTTAAATCCATGCCTTTTGATAGAATACCCCGGCACACTCTGCTAGACTAAATATATTAGGAGTCTTAAAGTTGAATGATCTAGAGTTGTAAGAACACAAGAGGAGTCCTGCTGGATCAGGCCATAGCCCATCTAGTACAGCATCCTGTCTCACCCATGGGCATCTCAAGCAGAGACAAGGACAAACCTGCTGCTGCTCTCGAATCCCAGCATACAGCCTTAGAGGCATCCTGCTTGTCCTTCTAGCCTGAAAGATGTACTTAGGCACCCATTCTAGTAGCCATCGATACATCTGTCATCCATAAATTTGTCTAGTTGTAGTGATTGTTGGCTGGGGATGACATATCTTTCTTAGAGGAAACAGAAGAAGTAGTAGCCTTGAGGTTGGAGCTGAGGAGGACATTCATATACTGTAGCATGATGCTGTCTGTGATCCAGTGATACAGCATTCATGTATGCCCATGGATCTATTTGGGGAACCAAGATTTGTTGGAGTGTTAATTTCTTCACTGGCTTGTTGGACCATTTCCATCTCAAACCAGCAGAAAATGATCTGCATCTGCTTCTATTGGGAATTGCCTTGTGTATTTATTTGGCTGAGAATGAGTTAGTTGTATTAAGTGTAGAAAGAGCCCTCCATGCAGAAATGGCATAACATTTTGCTAGTAGGCCCTGTACACCATAAAATACTAGGTTTCAGTAATTTTTGTTCTAAAGAAACTAAAGAAGCCTGTTCCCACAGTGACAAACTGGGTGTTCAAGGAAACTCACCAGCAGGGCATGAGCACACACTCGGCTTGCACTCTCCCAGCAGCTGGTCTTTGGAGGCAAACCACCTCCTACTCTTGTCAGGGTTAATAGCCATTGGAAACCCTGACTTCCATGAATTGGTCCAACCTAGTTTTGTTCAAAGTAGAGAAGATCAACAAATGACAGCCTTCAGGTATCTCAAATCTTCCATCTTAGCCACAGTTGGGTTCAGAACTTTAACCAATACATGGGCACTGTGAGAAAGAGTTTGTCTGTCCATCACGAGGTGTCCTTTAAATGTATAGCCTGCTTCATAACAGAACATCTTTTCTTGGATGTAAATGATTTTGCTAGGCAGGAATGCTTTTATTGAATCCAACATTAAGCACGAAGTTAGGCCTTTTTCAGGTGTATGTTATTACGTTACCAGGATTGTAAGGAATGATGGACCTTGAGGATTCCCTGTATAAGGCAAAGGCTTGTTCCTTGCACAGATATAGTAACTCTCCTATTTTCTTGTTCAGCAGGTCACATTTAGGCTTGGTCAAATGTCATGGGTCTGCATGCCAGTGATAGGGCAGGACACACAGGCATGAAGACTTCTTCCTCTGCTGGCCCCTTTAGATTATTGACCACAATCTTATGACTGGGCTGATGGCTGGGGAGGGGCTATTTGCATCCCTGCAAGGGAACTGGACTATATCTGTTTTATGTTTTGTCAACCTCACAGTAATCTTTGGGGCTTGAGAAAGCAGAAAAAAGAGCCAGCAATTATTCACCCCCTTCCACATCATGTAGTTCAACTCCATGAAGTGTCACTTGTATCAACAGATGATGGTGACAGAGTTTTGTTGACAGCTTGGAATCTCCCTGTAAAATGAAAGATATATGCTACAGAAGTTCATAGAGAAAAAGTATATCTGGCAAAAGAAAATTCATTAGTCGACGAACCTTCAGGGTTCTCTGATGCATCAACAAGCAGAATTATCTGGGGGTTTTATTAGTCCATAAAAATGTCATCAGCTCATGAAGCAATGTCATAAAAAAGCCTAGTAAACTTTATCACCATTTAATTCAAAATGGGAGTCTTTTGGCAAGGGATAAATAAATAACGCTACTTCCCCTGACACATTCTTACAATAGTTTTGTGGGTGGGAAGTAGAGTTTCAGGCAGAACACCCAAGCAGTAAATAAAGGATGGCCAATAGGATGCTTCTTTACAGGACATTGGAGTTAGCCTAGGGAAGATTTGATGGATGAGAATATTCAGCAGGCTGATCAAGAAGCAAGTCTCAGGGTTGCAGAGGCTGGATTGCTTGACTGTATTCTCAAGGGCCGTTGAGTTGTGTTTCCCTTCAGGACTGATTCTCAGGGTGAATATAGGTGACCTGTTACATTGAATTCTTTGACAGATAATGGAGAATTATTATAACAATGTAGGAAAGTGGTCTTTAGCATGGCTATACCTTTCATTGTACAGCTACAATCTAACATCACGTGGGTGTCCTTCTTGGAAACAACATAGTCGTTCAGCAACATTGGTTTGAGGTTGACTGCTGGCGATTACATTAACACATCTGCAGAGTTTTCCAAGCAGGTACACAAGTGATTTGCCAATCCAGATATTGAACTTGTGGTTCTCTGTTTTCTGATCTATATAAGAGGAGTCTTGATGGATCAGGCCAAAGCCCATCTAGTCCAGTATGCTGTCTCACACAGTGGCTCGCCAATTGCTTCTGGGCATCTCAAGCAGAGGACAAAGACAAAACTGTTCCAGCTCTCAGCTCCCTGCTATTGGCCTTTAGAGGCATCTTGCCTATCTCTCCAGAAACAATACTTAGACATCCATTCTAGTAGGCATTGCTACACCAGTCCTCAATGAATTTGTCTAACTCTTAAAGCTATCCAGGCTGGTTGTTGTCATCACCTCTTCTGCTAGTAAATTCCATAGACCGATGACTCATTGGCTGGGGAAAAAAACACACCTTGTTAGTCCTAACTCTCCTGTCCATCAGATTCGCCCCCTGGTTCTAGTGTGCGAGAGAGAAAATAATTTTTCTCTATTTTTTTCACACCAGGCATGATTTTATATACTTCAGTCAGGTCACCTCTTAAACACCATCTTTCAGGCCTAAAAAGGGTACCCTGATCATTTTGGGTGCCTTTTTCTCATGTCTAAAATGTCCTTCCTGAGGTGTGGTAACTAAAATTGTACAGAGTCTTTCAACTGTGGCCTCCACCAGAATCCTTTGCCAGATTTTCTTTTTAGGAAACTTATTTTTAGCTCAACCAATGACACTATGGGGTCATTTACAAATATCAATCTTTTTATCCATCTCTAAGCATTCCAACTCCCCCTCTTTCAACACAGAGGCTTCTGCCATTCAGATATAGATATTTGTATGCACTCCTCAAAAGCTACTCTGCAACCTTTTTAATACCATGAACCAGCAGACTTGTTCCATCTAGGTTCAAGTGAAACCTGTCCCTTCTGTTCCCTACTTCCTAACAAATCTAAAGCCTTTCTCTTGACACCACAGCCTCATCCATACACTTGGGCTCCCAAATGACACAGAGGGGTTTAAAAAGTTAAGAAACAAATAGCACCTTGTTTGGGAAAATAGGTAGTGGAGAGCAGAACTAAAGGTCTGATCTGCAGAGCCCTGCCATATAGCAGCTGCTGTCATAATATCTCTAGAAGGAGGTTGGGTATTTGAAATGCCAAGTTCACTTCAGCTCTAACTACTGAAATTGCTGGGGGGGGGGAAGTTGAGGAGAATTGTGTTGGGTGCAAATGAGGTGTTAATGCAGTTCACGCAATTGTTGTAAACTCCCTTTTTTCTTTTGAGCTAGTAACTTTTGTGTTTTGCATAATAACTGCACTCCCTCATTGATTCCAAAAGGAACAAAATGTGCAAAAATTATATTGTTCCCCCTTATGTATTGACCTGTCATCACCAGCTGAGCATAGCAATTTTACTGATGAGGTACTGAATGATCTACCTCCACAGCAGCTTGTGTTGCAGAAAATGTATAAGCTTTTATTTGAATTTGCTATTTTTGCTGTAACTGAAAATAGCACTCCTGGATTTAATATCCAGAGTCAAGGAAAGCTGACTAGGGCCCTTTCTGTATTGGAGCTTATTCTGGATTATATCCCTCAATAAGGACCTACTATCTGCAGTGCTTTGGCACACACCAGGTGGGGCCTCCCATAGTCTGTACGAGCATGCAGATGGCAGGTTTGTATTTTGGGACATAATCTGGAATATACCCCAGAGCAGAAAGGGCCTGGGTCTGCCAGTGGTCTGCTATGTAGCATCTTTTTGTTAAAAACTAAAGGCCTTTCTGCAGTTACTGTAAAACAGTATGGGGGAGTCCCCATGCACTCTATTTAGTTTAGATTGGATTTGGATTAGTCTGAATACAGAGACAAATTCGAATTGACCCATCCCCATGCCATTGCCGAAAGCGTGGGCTCAATTTGCCTGTCCCCAAGCAAACCACGCTAAATCCGTGCATGGGGAAATAGCATCTTTTTTCTCTCCACCCCCTCTCTCCTGATAAGATCGAGGGCAGGGAAATCCCACCCAATGCTTCTCCCCCAATTGCAACTGCTGAGCATTAAACAGTGATCAGACAGAAACGAGCCTCTTCTCTCTGCGATCTGACCACCAGGCAAACATAAAAGAACTGATTGCCCCAGTAAGATGCAGCGATGAAGGGGGTCATCTGGCCCTTGCTGTCCCACAAGCCTCTTCCTGCAACCCTTATTCCACCTCCACTCCCTGATTGCCAGCAAGCAGCTTCTGAAGTTAGAGGCAGTTTAGCAGAAAAACGCTTCTCTGCTAAACTGCCTCTAACTTCAGAAGCTGGTTGCTGGCAATCGGGGAACGGGGGTGGAATATGGGTGGCAGGAAGAGGCTCATGGGAGAACAAGGGCCAGATGACCCCCCTCATCACTGCATCTTTACCTGTCCAACTGGGCTGATCAGTTATTTTATGCTGTTTGATCTTGAAAAATGGTCAGCAGTTGCGATCCCCAATGCACAGGACAGGAACGGCAAGCACAGGACATGAAACCTGCCTGCTAATGACATGAGTGTCAATCTCCTCCCCTAATAACCCGGGAGTGTCCCCAAGCCTCCAAAATAATGTGGGCTTGCCTCCTGAACCGCAGCAAGAACAGTTTTCTTCAGGAGTTAATTTACCGCAGATTTGGGCAATTTGTTCCACATGTAATGGGGTAGAAAAGCCAACGCTGCTGCTGCCCCTTCTTCTTCTTCTTCTTCTTCTTCTTCTTCTTCTTCTTCTTCTTCTTCTTCTTCTTCTTCTTCTTCTTCTTCTTCTTCTTCTTCTTCTTCTTCTTCTTCTTCTTCTTCTTCTTCTTCTAACCTTGACTTTTGCTAGTGCAGAATTTGGCTAACCTTAGATTTTACTTTGCTTCATGTGGATTGGATTACATGTTCTGTGGACTGTATACGCAGTATGTTGTGTGATTTCAGTGTCCTAGCCTGGACTTATCTGTACTTCGTTTATATTCAGGCTGAACTCAGATTTCCCTATTGTCCCTGCCCCTATTGTCCCTGCCCCCTCTCCCTTAATACAGGATTGAACATGCTGAAGGCTGAAGTACTTGCACAGATAACTTGGAGATTCTCTGTTAAAACAAGGACCAGCAACCTGTGCCCTCCAGATGTCTCCTGTTTTGGTCAGTTATAAGTGACATAGCTAATACTCAGAGAGACGTACTAGGATATGCAGAAATGTCAGATTTTCACTGAAAGCTAGCATTTCCCCAATATGTGGGTTACCAGATACACACAGACACTGTGCTGGAGGCAGCTTCTGGGAGCTCACTGCAGCCAGTTTCATTGTGTTCATTTATTTCATGCCTGTGCAGTGTCCTGGAACTTGATTCTGATGGAGTGCCAAAGGTAGTGCAGTGGTGAAGTGCAGAATATCCTGCCCTACCATGAACTTGACTTTTTAGGGTAATAGGCCAACATTACCCAAATATGATGTCAGGGCTGCCAGCATTTTTAGCATGACTGGATACAGAGATAACTGAAACCAAGGTTTGCAAGATGCTGAAGATCTTGTGTTAAATGTAACTTCCTAGTGGTGGTGTCACCTAAATCAGGATAGTGGGGATGGCAGGGTTGGGATAAGGCGGTGACTGAATGCTTCACTTGGACCTCCCTGGGCCTGAACAGTGTTCTGACTTCCAATCACTGCTTCATCCCATTGGCCATGATTCCAGGCTGCAGCCCTTTGCTGTTTTCTAGATAAATGCAAAGTGCATCGTTACTTCATTTGCCTGTCTTGCACTTCACTGTGTATTGAGAGCATCATGCACTGCCTTCTACTGCTTGGCATCTGGAGATCAAGTGTGTGGTGATCAGAAAAAGAAACCTTTCAGCTAGAGTGCGGTGTCTTTGGAATGTTTTCCCCACAGTGGCCTGCCTGGTTTCTTTTATGATCATCCTGATGCCAAAACCCTTTAATATGTTTGCTAAGGCCTTTTACAACATTGACTTGAAGTTTGTTTTCAATCAGATTTTATGATGCCCACTTTTTATTACCTTTGCTGCCTCTTATTATATGCTAATTACTGCCATTCCTCATGTTACATGGCTCTATACAGCATGGTTTTACTCTGACAGTCAGTAAAATGTGGCTTCTCTCATATAACTCGGTTTTGTACAGCGCATTTTTACTGTTTCCTGACTGGTAAAATGTGTCTCCCATCATTTAACGTACAGTAAAACCCCAGAGGCTTGCAGTAAGGCAGTCTGGCCACTGCAGTGCCCTTGACTTAACACTGATATTAATGACTAATGGGATACCCCAGTGGCAGAACATCTGTGCACACAAAATGTCCTCAAGTCAGCCTCTGTCATCTCCCAGGAAGAAAATACTGTGGTAGCAAACTGCTTCTATATTGTTGCCAAGAATATTGCAGGAACTCATCTTGCACATAATGGTTTGGGATTTCTTTGCTTTCAAGAGGGCAGATAAGTTGATCTCTTCCTGGTGCAACCATATGTTTCTCTCTCTTCAGACTGCTTGAAAAAAAATAGAATTTTGCTCTCTCTATATATATATATCTCAGTACTTTGTCCATTTTCACTCCAGAATAAACCTGTGGGATGCACCTTTCCTGCTCAAAAATTCTTGTTATTGCTTCAATTTCCTCTTGCACTCCTAGGCTTCCTACACATTCTCAACACTTATCTGGGCCAGATGTGCTTAGAAAAGAGTCTGTAATTGGGAGGGGAAAGCCCCAAGATGCAAATCCATCTGCACCTGGGAAATGTTATGCTTTGTTTTTTAAATTTAAATCCAGCAAAGTAGCAGCCACAAGGGTAAATGTGTTGGGGGAGTGGTGCTGATTTATAGCTGTAGGTCACTTGATGAACAGAGTCTGAGATCTGAACTGATTTGAGCTTTATGAGTGAGTTTAAATGCACACACTTAGAAATATGTTCTTTTATTATAACAGAATATTTCAAGAGAGCCAGCAGTAAAGCAAAGTCCCATGGTCAGAGCTACCTGGGCTTAAGATGCTATTTAAAATTCAGACACAGAATAGAATGTATCTTTCTCTAAACAAGTTTAATAGCTGTTCGTTTAGCACGTTTGCTGATTAATACGCAGAGCTTAAATGTTTCTTAAACAATAATGGTTCAAGTTCTAGAAAGTGCATCAGAAGAAAAAGCTATTTGCATGCTTTGATTTCTTCTCTATGCGTTTCATTATTATTACATTTCATTATTCAAATGTAGTACATGTTGATGGGGTGCATTTCCTGCTGCTGTCTACTAAAATGGTACCTGGACTGGAGCTTTTGTAATTTCTGTTGCTATATTACATCTTGAATCTCTGATATGTGTTTTCCAGCAGAAGGATATTAATAACAAGATCGCATAAGAATATATTATAAATTGCCTTTGTCACAACTGTGTACTAGCTAAATTGCTTGGATTTGTAAGACTTCTAATGAAACGTAGTGGAATCTAAATAATTCATAGCTGAAGGCAGGGATGTCCCACCTGGTATATAGGGACATCCAGGTAGTGAGATCTTGGCAGCATGTTTTTTGTCATTGCTGGGCATTAATTGTGGGGTCTTCTGAGTGCAAAAGCGCATGCTCTGCCACTCAGCTGTGGCTACCGCCAGATAATTCATAGCAATAGAATTAAGGCAGAGTTTTAAAAATAATCCTGATGTGTATATCCAAAGTTCTCCTTATATGTACATCCTATTTCAGATCTTTAGGTTTCATGTATTTGGAACTATGGCTGTGACAGGGAGACAGACTTGCAGACTCCTTAAGAGTTGTGTACGTTACAGCGTTTGCATGCCTTCCCTTCAGCTCATGTTCATTTGACAGCTTATTAGGCCAAGAACAAAATATAATATTATAACATGACTAATTGAAAACATTACAGTGTGGCTTTAAAAAAAGAAGTGCAAAGCAAGAAGCTTCTCAGTAAAAGAGCAAAACAAGCAGAATCTAATTTTCGTTGACTTAAGCTAGTTTAAAAGCCCTAGGTCAGTGATGGCGAACCTTTTGAGCTCGGTGTGTCAAAATTCGCAAGAAAACCTAGCTTAACTCGAATGCTGTGTCACATCTAGAAATATCCATAATTTTGTGATCTTTGTAGCTCTAGTAAAAAAGTTATATTTTAATATATGTGTTTTATGAAAAGCAAAAACAAATAATTCTTTACATTAGTGACTTTTGTACAAATCTTCAGTTGAAAGTTGGTATTTTGTACACTTCAAGAACAAGCAAGCACTACATGCCCAGGTGCCAGGGTGACGAGGTGTGTCACCCAAAAGGGCTTGGCATGTCATAGGTTGGCCATCACCGCCCTAGGTGAATAAAAAAAATCTCAGACAAACTAAAAAAACTCTTCACTGAGAAGCGTATCTAGAAGTTGCTAAGGAGCCTCTTTTCAGGAGCTATATTCTTTGGTAGCCATCCATCCTCTCACTTGATGGGAGGTACAAAAGCTTTGAATAATACCTGAATGATGAAACGTGGTTCAGCTTTCCAAAGTTACTGCTTAGCTCATGGATCCAACCTGCCTGTCTGGAAATCTGAATCATATCTCATTATTCAAACAGTATTCAAAGTTTAAGATGATCTTCAGATATCCTGATCTCTGGTCAAAAGAGATGTGGGCTGAAATTTATGGAAAAGAATGGGACAGTGAAGCATCCTGAGAAGAGTAGTGAGGGAAGATTACTACTTTGAGAAATAAATGCATGTGTTTGGCATATAGAATGTACATTTTGATGGCTATTTTTAAAAAGTAATTTTGGTCCCCTCCTTTCCGTTGGTTATGCTGTATAGTAACAAAGGTAAAGATACCTTTGAACTGAGGTCTTAGTACCTCAACAAATCCATGTAGATTTCTTGATAAAGATCCAGAAGTGGCTTGCCATGGCTTTCTGGTGAGCAAAACTGTGATCTTTGGTTTTCCAGGTGGGTTTCAGCTACTGAGCTACAACTATTCCTGGTCAGTAATCTGAAATACAAGGACAGCTTTATGCACCCTGTAGTCATCTTTGGTTGACTACAACTGGGCACAAATTGCTGTGTGGTTTTTCAGACTGGATTATTTAGGTTTTAGTTGCTCCTGTTTAAGATGAATCGGACAGTGTTTAGGTAAGCAGTAATGATGCTTTACTTAGTTCTTAGTTGACTCAGCAATTGACAACTAGAATCTACACAAGTTTGAATAGAACTTGGCTACTAGAATTGTTGCCTTGGTACTACAACCAAGTCAAAGAGTCAGGCTACCTTTAAAGGCCATATGCAGGAGAAGGTTTTGCATTTGTCTTCAGCTTGAGAAAGCCCAGAAGCAGTTGGTGGCCACTGTGTGAGACAGGATGTTAGACTAAATGGACTGTTGTGACCATGATGTTCTTATGTAGCATGGACTGGCAGGATCAATTGTCTTAATACTTCCAAGTGACAATACACATAGGGCTTACTTTAGGGCAGTGTGAATAGTGTGGCACCAAGCTCAGAAGCCCTGCCCTGCCCTGCCCTGCCCTGCCCTGCCCTGCCTTGCCCCACCCCACCCCGCCCCGCCCCGCCCCGCCCCGCCCTGCCCTGCCCTGCCTTGCCCTGCCCAGCCCCACACCTAGCCAGCTGAGTGTATGGCTTGTTTAGCTCAAATTCCTTAGGCCTTAATCCTGGCCCACTCTGGGAGATCAGGCACTGCCTCCTGGTTCCAGGTACCTGATCTGCTATAGCCAACCTGAGTACACAAATGCTTGTCTTCAGCAGGACAATTTGGAGTAGCCCTTTGTATCTCTCACCCATCTTTCAGTGTCAAGTAGTGCAAAGCTGGAAGTGTCCCTAATTTCTTTCATTGTCGACATTTAATTGGAATTCAGGGAAATCAGGAAATATGCCCCTATGTCTTAAATACTTTAACATGAATAAATGTGCTGTTTCTAAGCAGTCGTGGAATTTATCCCATTCATATTAAACATCAGTGGGTACATGCAGGATTTTATTTCCCCATGCAGTATACCATTTTTTAAAGCTAAAAAATCTGATCCAGTGCTAGGTATTATCTTTTTTTAAAAAAGCAAATCTGGCAATCTTTATTAAACCAGACCAATTAAAAAAACACTTTTAAACACAAAAAGCAGAGGCTTCAATAGCAGGCAATAGTCTTTTGAATGGGCAGTAGCAAGTATACAGGCAACAGAGTAGTGCTGTCTTGTTAAATTGTCAATCAAGCAACAAAATGTAGCAAGTAAACAGGAGGCAATGATTGGATTAACTGGCTGAGTGACGTTAACTAGCTCTAGTTAGCATAGGACTGACAGACAGACAGAGTTACTTTGTAATGAAGTTGGTAGCCTCTTTTAAACTGAGGAGGGAGATTGTTTTTTAAGCATGTAACTCTAAGATATCTGAGCTAAGCCAATGCCTGCTTTTTTTTATTTTTATTTTTACTGAATTTGAAAGAAACAGTACAATTACATCTATTTTCGGGTTACAAAAAAGCTCCAAATTCACCCCTCACTCCTTCCGTTCTGATAGGCAGATCTTTTACTTCCAATTAACCAAAATATACTTCCATCTTCCTAATCCCCTTTTTCAACAAAGGTGATGTGTTGTCTCCTTCTCTGTATAATACTTCTTTCTGTTCCTCTTGTAGCACACTTATCTGTTCTCCCATAAATTGCATCCATTGTTGTCTTTGTGCTGTTCTCTTTTTTAATTGATAATACAGTCCATTGGACTCTTGTATGTGCTGCAGAAACATGGAAAATACTGTACTCAGAAAGCTACTACTCTTGCTGTATACATCTGGCCTGTTTGATTTCACAGTACAGGGGGTATGCATTTGCATTCAACTGAATGATAAAATGGTGAGAGAAGAGATCATTGAGGGAATTAATAGAAGTGTATAAAGACAAAATGCATAAATCTTAGTTTGAAAACCTGCAAAGGAAATAAATTGTTGTCTGGCCAGATCAAAAATGCATCATGAGCTGAAGTACCACAAGTAATCACTCTTATTTCCTGCATGTGTGCTTGTAATGATTTCCACTTGCTGTTCTGTTCAGTGGCACATTTTAACTTCAGTTGGCTTATATGTGGCCATTCTGCACTTGTGATTTCCTGAAATGCCTGCACTCAAATACAGCAAAACATAACCAAGCAAACATTGATGAATGTATGGAAACAGGGTTAAATTGCCATTGGGTACAGCCAACCAAACTGTAGCATAACCCTGTAGGGTAGGTTCCAATGAACATATAAGCTGTTTTCTGTGGACAAGGTAAAAAAGGATTACAGAATGATAAAAGAAAGGCAAGAAATCAACTGTGGTCCTGTCCTCAAGCAATTTAAAGTCTGCTAAAAATCTTCTTTTGCCTCTGAGTGGCTCCATGCCAGGCTTTTCAACGAGCTTCCAGCGCTACAAAAGGAGGAAAACC
>MTQE01002208.1:49209634-49235697 GCA_014337955.1 Aspidoscelis marmoratus | reverse complement strand
GAGGCAAAAGGAGAGTCTTGGCAGACTTTTTTTTCCTTGGGGACAGGCCCCTTGTCTGCATAACCTTCATTATCTGGAATATTGACTCTGGTCTGCTTGTGGACCACTTTAAAGGAGGTGAGTGGTGAAGGGATACATGGCTGGAATAAATTTGTGGGATGGAAGTGGAAAAAGAGGCTGAATGTGTAAGTACAAGGTTATGGGGCTGTTGGGAGAAATGATCATGAATGTAGCTGAGAGATATACTGAGCCCCTTAAAGTCAACCACCATCTTGCTAGTAATACAAAGAACACTTTTTTAAAAATAGCTTTCAGAGATTTTGGCAAGCGTCTCTGAGTTCTTAAGAGTGCTTGTATTTTTATCCTAATAGCTACCATTCCTCGTTAAAAGCTAGTATTACCCACATGTTATGGGATTAGGTAATGAGCTGGTCATATTTTCTCCCCACATTTTTGGAGAAGAAAAGGTCAACAGGGAGCTAGTATGCACTGTGGAGTTATCTTAGACCAACCCACAGGATGCCATTGAGATGCTGAGACTTCCTGGGACCAGCCCATGTAGGTCTGTTCACACATTAACTAGAATCTTTTGTGTGATGCTGAGCTTTCAGGAAATCCAAGCTCTTCCCATCTTCAGAAGTCAGGCGTTTGTGCTGAAGTGGACCTCCTGACAGAGTGTCCCTTTATTTTCAGGATGGTCTCTCAGGGAAGCTTTCCTTATAGCATTGTGATCCCAAGTGATGTGAATAGCGGTCCGGAAAGGGGTGGTTTCTGGGGAGAGTGAAGGTTGGAGAAACCAGAGCCCTATTACATGAAAGAATACCCTAAACCAGCAGGTGGGGCATCAAAGCTGTTAAGCTGGGCCATTTTTCCCACTGCTATTATTATTTTTAATTATCATTGGTCAGGCATGGACTCATGGACTCTGAGACTGATATTATTCATCCCCTTTGTGCCATGGACCACATTTTAAATGAGGAATGAGGCATAACAGCATGTCTCCTGTTCAACTCTTTTCTACTCCACTAAGGAGCTGTGTCCTTTTTATTCCAAACTAAGCATCAGATTTGGTCCTTACTTTATCCATTTTAACTCATAAAGCAATTAAAATGGGAGTATAATAGTCACTAATTCCCGACACTTCAGTATAAGTATCAAAGGAGCATAAAAGCATAATTAAAAACCTATTGCCTTTAATATCTTATTTAACACATTTTATGTAACTGTCGTTTTATAAATATGAACTATTGGTAGAGATACTGAGAATTCTTATGTAAATATAAAATGCTAAAGAGTAAAGGTAATGCACATTTTTGAACAGGAGCTAAAAGCACAGCTTGTGAGACATTTTACTACATGTGTGTTTGGCTGCTTAGGTATTCTGGGCCACCTGCTCCATCCTTAAAGATGAAACAAATCTGAACATGATTATGGGCTGAATATGGAATGCTGTGCCCTCCTTTAAAAGCCAGACGGATGCACAGAACTCTGGACCTAGGAGATTCCTTTATTAGCCTTGCCAACCGGCAACCTTTGTGGATTATAGAGGTGCTACGTGTTGATTGGCAACTTCAGGGCCCCATCTGCCCTGTTCTTGTAGTTCTGAAAACTTTACTTGGATTGGATGGTACCTTCCCCCAATGGCAGGCCAAGGCTCAGCTGATCAGTATGAGTTGGTAACAATATTGACTTGTGTGGCTGGAGAGCAAACGTGCCCATGCTTACTTTCAAAGTCATCTAGGCCACACTAGGGATATGCACAAAGCCATTTTTCACATTTGATTGGGTGTGAATCAAATGTGGAAAAATTCAGCTTCGGCTGAATCCCACCCCCACAAAATTTTTTTTTTGGGGGGGGGTTCATATTCGTGCATAGATATTCAAACAAATATTCGTGCATGAAACAAATGCAACTTCCCCCCACACCATCCCTGCCATCCTGCCCTCCACTTAACTGTCCTTGTAGCCACTGCCACTGCACCTTCTTCTGAAGCACTTCTGGGTCTGTGTGCACAGAACCGGAAGTGCCGTTTTGGCCTCAGGAGAGTGCCAAACTAGGCCATGGGATAACTCCGAGGCCCCCCAAAAGGTAAGGGGGCATGTTGGAGGTGGACGGGAAGCTTTTCAGTTCTGGGGTTGTGCCCAAGGTCACCCAGCTAGTTTTGTGGAGGAGTACAGAATCAAGCCCAGTATTCACATATATTACCGACTCCCTAACCACTGTACATATAAAGCTGTATTGAAGGAGCACACTGGCTGCTCAGAAGGTCTTGCCGTTTTTAAATATGTAATTCTTGCATTGTATCTGGAAATGAAGGGCAGTTTTGTTCCTCTTGAAGAACAGCGTTTTATGACTTCGGGTATGGGGCGGGATAGAAATGTAAATAAATAAATAATAATAAAATACTACAGGTAGCCTAAGTTGGTAATGAACGGGCTTAGAAAAGCTTTGCTTGCTTGCCTCCCAGAATGTATTTTTATGGAAATAATGTGAGGTCCAAGACTGTTCTTTGGCTTCCTAGTAAAAGATTTTGGAAACTGAGTTGTTTGTAAGTAGATCCATAGATGACCATTAATGGATGGAAATTATCTTTGTGCAGGAAAATTAGTGCATGCCCTTGAAGAGAAATTGAAAAGTAAATCCAAAAGTTTCTCCTGCTTGTGCAAGATACTGAACAAGCTCTTTCTGAGAGCTTTGCATAAGATCATTGGTAATTTAAGCACCATGAGGTGACTAGAGCTAAGCTACCAGCATTTCAGGAACTTTGGTTCAGCAGCTTAAGATACAGTGCTATCAGATATTTTCCTTCTTGCTTGTATCTTCAGATATAAACTCACGGCCCTCCTACAAATGCTCCAATCAATATTTTTTATAGTTTGGCATGGTATTGATCAGGTAGCAGATGGGTCCTCAATTTGGAGTTCAGATTTGCTGTTCCAGTAATTTTGATCTCTACAGCTTGATATAGAGTGTTACCTCAGGTGTAGTACCCTTCTGTTCCAAGACAGAACAGCTGCACAAACAAACAAGGACCAGCTGGATCACTGTCAAGGAAGACTATTAATAAGTTGTGAAAGAAATGATAAGGTCTCTGCTGCAATGCATTTGTATAGTTCATGCAGGCTCTAAAAAAAAAAAAAGAATACAATGAGGATGTATCTGTTAAACAGTTTAGAATGTTTAGACTGTTGTTATCATGCTGTTGCAGTAATTAGATGACATCATTCTGAAACCTCATGATGACTTGCAGTTTGTGGGCTATAAAAGTAGCTCTGTGTTGAACAAGTTTTTGTCTTTAGTTTCTGCTGTTTAAAGAAAAGTTCTGAAATAAAGCTGCTGAACCTTCCACTGAGGAAAGAAATACTTTGTTTCTGGATTTATTTGGCTGAATGACTGTTCAGCTATTCTTGGAGACTGACAAGTGATCTTACTCCAGTCCAAATCCACTACACTACGTGACATAATTTCTGTGTTTGGTGAAATAATATCAAGAATGGTGCCTTATCAAGTATGGGGTTTAGTATAGACATAATGAAATGTGTACCTCACAGGTGCCTTCAAGAGACAGTGGGTACCTCCAGACATGCTTAAAGCTCTGAGCTTCCTGTGCAGGGATGAGGGAAAGCTGCACAGGGATGGCAGAGCCCGTGCAGAGCTGCATGTCATTGTCCAGACTGGATGAGTGATACTTTGCAGTATCTTCCCTTCAGAAACTTTTATTGTTTTAATACATTTATATTTGGTTTTAAATGCTGGAAACCACCCTTTGGGTATAAGGTGGGATAAAAATGCAAATAATAAACAAAGTAAATAAAAAGCTGCTAATGGTATCTTTCTTTGCTGCTTCAGCACCACTGCTGCCGATTGATGGTCCTCATGTGACCGTTGGGGCTGCAGTGGCTGCAAAGCTTTTGCCTGTGTCTGGAGGCACCTTGAGTGTGCCCCCCCCCCATGTTCCCAATCCTTTTCTAATAAATAATCCACCTCACAGCCTGTGACTTAAGACCTTTCCATACTTATCTCAGTTAATCTGTATTAGCTAAATCCGAATTAGGTAGATCTGGAACAAACACAGGCAGAAGCATGTGCATTGAATGGGCTTCAGAACAGCAAATGTGTGCTAAAGAATGCTAGCATGGACGTAGACCACATTCATCTGGTATACTGCTAGTCTGGATTAATGAACCCTTAGCACAGTTCTGATCCAGATCTACTCTGTTCCCGTGCAGATGATGTGTTCTTAGCAGTTCCTTGATCCTGATTAACAAGTAAGTTCAGAAAGGGCCTTAGTTCGTATATTAAGTAAAGCTCCTTTGTATACCACAGTTTTTATTCTTAAAGATGTGTGTATAGAATAATTTGGTTGACTTCTACTAAGAGCATAATAACTTGCCAGAGTTTAGATCATTCCTTTGGAGCAGAGGCCTTGCCCATTGACTTACTGGTTTTCTACTCTATCTTTTAAGCTGTATTTTCTAGGTACATTGCCAAGAGAACTTATATTTTATGTAATTATTGGTGAAACATAGACGTGAAATACAAGCTACTAGCTGACAGATGCAAAGAAGCAGATGCTGTTAAGTGTTATGGTACCTGCGGTTGGAATGTTTTTCTGAATAAGAAAAACTATATGGATGTATCTGGAAAGGTTTCCTGGCAGGAACTATGTGATCAAGAGCAGTAACTTTCAACCTTCAAAGCAAGCCTTGCCCTGTCCCAAAACTGAAAAAGTTACTCTGTGTACTTACTGTATGTATTTTGGGTTCTGAAAGTTCTTTAGAAGCTTTTTGGGCTTTGCTGTAGGAGCGGCTTGTAGGATTTGGTGGAAAAGACGTTGTGTGAAGCAAAAGAAATAGTAATGGAAGGCTTCAGATAGAGATAGGATGCGGCTGCATAATATACCTAGCTGCTTGGTTCCTTGGCAGAGAAAGCATGGATTTTCTGATGCTTACTTCCCCCCTTTTTGGAGATGTATTTCTGCTTCCACCAAAGGAGAAATAGCAGCGTTTTCAGTGCATTTCACTAATAAATGTTTAACCGCAGATCTAAAAAAGCTCTAGTTCTTGTTAATTGTACAACTATGGGTTATGTTTTTTTGTAATTCTGTTTTGTTTTGTTTCCTTTCTTTTGGTAGTCAGTAGGGTCCAGGAGAATTTGTGTAACAGACTTCTCCCTTCCTCGTATGCAGCACAAAGTCAAGAAGATGGTTTTAGAGTGACTGTTCTTTCACGGTTGTTCACTGTCAAAACAGATGTGCGGCAAGAGATCAGTGCAGTGAGATTTGTCCTCCCTTCTTATCCTTTAGGGAGAAAGTGGTAGCTAAATATGTGAAAAGGTCAGTAACCTCTGAACTGTCGTGCCAACTTCACCAGCTTGAAGCTATTTCCATGCTCTATAAATTTTATTGGGAGATCAGATTCTGTTTCTCTCTTTGAAAAAAAAATTTCCTCCTTTTAACTCACCGTGAAGGCCTTGTTAAGCACAGCTCCTCCTCATGCACATTAGTTCTCCCAGGGAGGGTGACACACACTAATGATATTTCCATCAGGGTCTTTCCCCAGGGATTTCTGCTGCTGCTGCTGCTGCTCGAAGCCCAAGGACCTCTGCAGGAGACAGGCTCTTGGATGGCTGAAACGTTGCTCTTGGCTGTGGTGTTCGTTTGTAGTGGATAAGTGCCTGCGAGAGCTCAGGCGGCCCCTGTTTCTCCAAGCTCACTAGGAGAAAGCCTGCCCGTGTCTCGCTGCTGCCAGGACTTGATGGTTGAGGGCAGGAGAAAGATGCTTTATGGCTCTTTTAGCTTTCCAGTCCGGAGGGGCTTTGTTACAAGGAAGGATCCCACTCCCCAGGTAGCTTTCTTGGAAAGCTTCACAAAACTTGTTCCCTTAGCCTAATAAACTGCTCTGTTTCCAGGAATCCATCTTCTTTTTTTAAGAACAGGCCATTGAGGCACCTCTCAGGAAGAACTGTTCTAAGGAACCCAGTCCAGACTCCAGGGGCACAGCAGTTATGGGCTATAGAACCACCATCATGTTCTTGGTTCTCAAAAGGTGAAGAGGCCATTTTAAGGGATGCATGGAGGTGGTGGCATAGTGGCACCATTTTCTTGCTCTTTTTCCTTGTTATGCTGCCCAGCAAGAATTTCTCCATGTGTACAGAACATGAACTTGGGTTCCCTTTTTTTTGGTAATAATAGGCGGGAGCTTTGCATGTCTCACAATAGCCAGAAAACGTGCCTGGCGGAGATGCCAGCTATGCAGGGTAGCTGGCATTTGGACAGTAATGTTAAACAACCTGCCTAACTGGCGAGAAGCTGGCATATTTAGTGAACCCCAAGTGGGATCAGTTCCATGTTGATTTGAAACAGAAAGAGTGGGTGGGGAGCTGAGGGTGGGAGGGGAGTGGGAGGGAACGATGCAGCTGGGAGTTAGCACCAGCTTTGGTCTTTAGGAAAACATCTCACACTTAATATAGACATCACTTTGCCAGCATACCATGAGCTGCACGAAATCTTGCAAGTCTGATTGGACGTGGTTTTCTGTCCTCTGGGAGTCCTTGCCAGTGTAGCCAAGAAATATACAGAATGGCATCTAGGATACAATGCGAGGATCAGTGGGGAAAGGGAATTTGTTGAAAGATGGTTTCCACGTCATGTAAGGGGAATTATATTTAAACTGGCATGGGGTACTTGTTTTCACTTAAGCAGAGCTATGAGCAGTCATAACGGCTTCCAGTGTGAGGTCTTGTTCGTTTTGGCCAACGCAACTACAAGTTCAGAAGGTGGGAGGCGGAGGGCAAGGGAAGCTGCTGACAGCTTTGGGGGTGATATTTGGTGGCAGATGGATGTAAAAGAAAATCTAGAGTGAGTGGCGTTTCACATGAGGCTGCTTGGGCTGGATTCAGAGGAGAAGTTAGGCTGATTAGCATTACATGTGGCCTCATTTGCAGCTAAATCATTGCAAGTGTCCTACTTTTATTTTTTTGCTTTCATAATGAAGTTACTTGCAATTCTGTTTTGGGATTTGACACTTTTGCCCTTCTTTTACTGTCTGAGAAACTCTGCAGCATTCCACAGTGAAACTTGGGACAGGCGGTTTTGTGAATATGATAGTCCTGGGGCAGCCAGTGTAGTGGCAAAGGGACTAGTGTGCTATGATCTCAAAAGATGGACCTGTTAGTATCCAAGTGACAATACTTAAAGCTGGCTACAGCTTCCAGACCATTTTCAAGGGAAATGTATGTTCTGATGATCCAAACAAGAGATGGTCAGGATCTTGGCCACCAAGTCCAGTCTATTTCTGTCCAGGATGGGTTGCATTTGGTGGATTAGACAAGGGTGCTACATGTTCACGGTAGATAGGTCCAGTCCAACAGGCCTATCCATGAACTGTGCCTTGCCTTAAATTTTGGTGTGAGCCAAACCGAGCCAGATTCATTGATCAGCAAATCAAGGCTTTATAAAATGCCCATTATGGCCTTCATATAATTGCAAGGGCTACATAAGGGGATGTGGAGGCACCTGGCAACTCGTAGCTCAGTGAAGGGTTGTGGCTTTGTGGTCAATTTTCCTCGATTGGCATATCTAGCTGAAATAACTTCAGGCTCCAACTGTTGAGAGTTTATTGCACCTTCAAGTGGCTGTTAGTTCTAGAGCAAAGGTTCCTGAAGTTGACTCTGTAGATGCTGTTGACTACAAATCCAGCCAGCCCTAGTCCAGTGTGGCCAAAGTCAGGGAATGATAGGAGCTGTAGTTTAGCAACATCTGGAAACCAGAGGTTTGGAAGCTTTGCTCCAGCTTTGATCATAGCTGGCAGGAGGAAAGTCACTTCTCCCTTGTTATGATCATAGCCTTTGATCTCAACAGGGATAGTGGCCCACTGGCTTCAATTCTGAAGGTAGAGGCCATTTTCCCCCAAACACAGAAAATGGCCTCATAGGCTACCTGCTGTGTGTGAATACTCAGAATGCTGTTAAGGGACCAGTAAATCTCCTTGATTTAGCAGTGGTGGTGGCAGCAGGGCCACAAGAGAAGAGCTGGCTGTAGAGCTCTGAAAGCACTTCAGCCTGCTCTGCAGTTCCAGTGCTACAGCAGCGCTTGAGATGGCATTGAGGGGAAGAACAGGGCATCCATTGAGGTGACACAGTCTTTTGCACATGGAATGCACAGCTAAGGGCAATGTGTGGACACTGCACCCCCATGAAGGCACTGTGTGGATCCTGCCATTAAGAAGACATTATGATGCAGCATAACTGAAGACAACTTTATGGCGCAATATAAATATTAAATATCTATTTTTTTTTGGCCGTGGGAAAATAGCTCTTTTTCATTTCTCTGCTCAGCACCAGAGGTATTTAGCACCAGTTCTAGCTCTTCTCACACGAGTGATGATGGTGCTTTCACATAGGTCATCAATGGTGGAACCGATTTTTGGCTGGGCCTGTACTTAGTAAGATCCTTTATTAACCCAGTTGGAGACCATCTTGACAAGAATAAGAACATGGGTCACTGGGCTGCAATGAACAGCAGTTATGCTGTCTTGCTGTTGTGATATAATAGCTACATACTGTGGTTCAGGAGCATATAAACCATTAAGTTTTAATATGGTATGAAGCAAAAAAGAAAAGAAAAGAATGGAAAGTAGGTACTAATAGGAAATGCTTCCAAGAGTAATGCCTCCAGTATTTTATCCATCAGCTGCAATCCCAGATAGTTGTATTCCACCTAAAATCTGGGATAATAATTTCACTTCCATATTCACAGGACAGTGTCAGTTTACTGAAGCTGCTGGTGCATTTTATTTCAACAGTATCCCTCGGTGGAACGGAAGTCCATCCAAGACATACACAATCTAATTTAGAGCTTTAAACCAGGTAAAGCTCCCAGAAGGGATAACATCTGTACTGAAATTATAGAACAAAATCTGGATTAATGGCCCCTTTATTTATCACCACAAATAGATCTAGTAAAATTCTATCTGGTTTGAACAGAGCAGTAATAATCCCAATATTTAAAAAGGATAAGAGCAAAGATCTGGCTAATTACAGGCCCAAAACCTTGCTAACAACTTTAGGCAAACTTGGATATCAGACATCCAAATTGCAGACTTCTTATCTTGGATCACACTGTGTATGAACCCAGGTAACTTTTAGAAAAGGGAAATCAACATTAGACCCATGTTTATGCCTTGATCATTTGGTAGAAAGCTACTTTGGTTTTCTGAAGTGCAAATTATTTGCAGCTTTTACGGAGCTTGCCGTTTAGGCCTGTCTTTGTCAATGCAGTCAAGTTATGAGAGAAATTGGAGAAATGTGTTCTGTATAGATGACTCACTTCCTTAATGTAAGCATTATTTAAAGGGAGGATTCTGCAGGCCCAATGTAATAGAATGGGCTCGCTTACTGAAATATCAAAGGGTGTGAGATGAGTTTGTATCCTGACCCCTTCTTTGTTCAACATCTAGAGACTGCCTTGTTGAGACAGGCATTTTCCATCTCTGGCTAGAACAGTGATGGCGAACCTTTTGAGCTTGGTGTGTCAAAATTCACAAGAAAACCTAGCTTAACTGGGTGCTGTGTCACATCTAGAAATATCCATAAATTTGTAGCTCTAGTAAAAATGTTATATTTTTGATATATGTATTTTATTAAAAGCAAAAACAATTCTTTACATTAGTGACTTTTGTTGCTGAATTTCATTTGCTAAATCTTCAATTGAAAGTTGGTATTTCGTACACTTCAAGAACAAGCAAGCACTACGTGCCCAAGTGCCAGGGTGACCATGTGTGTCACCCAAAAGGGCTTGGTGTGTCACCTGTGACACGCGTGTCATAGGTTGGCCATCACTGGGCAAGAAAGTGGGTTTGGATCTTGCTGTGTCTAGGTAAGCTTTTACCCTAAAGAAATTTCTCAAAAACTAAAAGCCAGATTTGGATCAAAGCAGCACTAATGTGTTAGCCAATCAGCAAGGCTCTTGAAAAATTTGCTACATGTCTCAAATTGCATTCCTAGCATTATTATACTTGAAACTGGTCAATGTTCTCTCATATCCAGAACATGGTTTGTTGCAATGCATTACCAGATTGACATCTATATTTTCAGCAGAAAAGAGAGGCTGTTCTATGAGGATGCGAAGAATTAATATATAAGTGAGAGTACTAACACTTGGCCCAAATGTTTGCTTAATGTGGCCTTAACCAAGACTTCAAATTTCAAAAAGGGGATACATGTTGTTGTGTCTGACTCTTGGTTAACATCATGGACACCTCCATGCAGCTTTCTTGCAGAGATACAGAAGAAGTTTGCCATTGCCTGCTTCTGAGGAGAGGCTGGGGATTGAACTGGTAACCTTTTACTTTCCAGGCAGTTTGCTCTACCACTGAGCTACAGCCACTCCTGGATACATACTGGAATACAGTATTTCAGCTCAGGGCTTAATTACAAAAGCTATGTTTTGTGCTTACCTATGGTCTCAGGCATTAACTATATTTCCAGATTTCTTAATACTTTAACAAGTTATAATCAAGAAATTGCAAGATATCTTTTCCTTTTACTGTTAAATGTGCTGAGATTTCAGGGGATTCTAGTCCATCAAAGATACTGCCTCTCTTAACAGTATAGGAACTGAATCAATGGAGAACATTTCATTAGCTAGTGGATTCTATAAGGGAGTTCATCAGGAAATAATTTATTCTACCCTTAAATTAATGCCAGGAAAAGCACAATTTGATTGATGAAATTCTTCCGTCCGATGAAATTACCCGTATTTTCCGGCGTATAAGACGACTGGGAGTATAAGACGACCCCCAACTTTCCAGTTAAAATATAGAGTTTGGGATACACTCGCCATATAAGAAGACAACACCCGGCGTATAAGATGACCCCCAACTTTTGAGAAGATTTTCCTGGGTTAAAAAGTAGTCTTATACGCCAGAAAATACAGTACTAATATCACCATAGCAACAACAAAATTAATAACTGTGGCCATGAAAATAAGCCATAAATTTGTAATTTTTTGTAAATTATTACAATTTGGTGAAACTCAGTTTAAAAAACCTGCAGTGAAAGACAAGTAAAATAAAACAAAACATAAAATTAGGCAAGATTTCAGAACTTTAATTCTTGGTAAGGGGGCAGGTTCATTCCTTGTAGTTTGAAGGCTGTTCAGAATAATCTATTGAGGTTTCATAATCTTGAGTTATACTCTATTTTAAAAATTATTTTGATCAATATTATATTGCAGTAGGTTTTTTGAATGTTGTAAATGTTGCAGTACTTTGGCACTGTTCAACAGGGGTACACAGAGATGAGCAAGAAACAGAACATTTTTGATAAGCTGACAACTCCTCCTTCCCTAGTCTTAGTTTCAGAGTTCTCCATGTGGTCCGAGATCCTGATCCTGAATCTCCAAGGGTGGCTCTGGTGGACCTACTCCTTCAGTTATCCTAACAGCCTTCTTTTATCTATCTTTGTGACTGCACATAGTTTTTACTGCTTGAAACTGAGCACTGGCAGAACATCCAGGAGAACTAGGGCATACTAAGGAAAGCATAAAATATTGTGGACCGTATCAAATACTTTCCTCCTGGTGGAGGCCACAGAGGGAGCCAGAATCCCCAGGCCTGACCTTGGCCTTACACAACAGTTCTCCTGATGTGCCAGCACTTCTTATGGGGGTGGGGTGTTCATCTTTTAATACCACAAATTTGGAAGTCTGGCATGAAATTCAAAACAGTGCTTGGAACAACCGTGACGGGAAAAGAAGTAAGTATAAGTACTGAGTATTAATAGAGAGTAAAGGGATGGCAGTACACAGTGTATTTTATGGGCTCAACTATTTCTAAGTACAGCTCATATTCAATGGGAGTAGAGGCTGTGAAAAAGTAGATGATTAAGGATAAGAGAGAAAAATTTTCTCCCACCATTTGGGCAAATTTTCTTTTGGAAAGGCGGTATACAAATAAAATGGAAATGAAATGAAAGTGCTGTGATGCCACCTGTAGTTATTCAAAACTGTTTAGAGCTGATAGAGCTTAATTATATGTTTATCAAATATTGGTGAACAGGAGCATAATTGTGACTAGTTCCTGAAGGTCAGGCAGAGATGTTTTTAATGAGATAGAGAGAGCCTCAGTAGAAAAATGTTAGATATCCTCCGTGGGATATTTTAGTCTAGTGAGGGAACAGCTCAAGATTGAAAACTTGCATCATGACAATAAATACTGCATGTGGAAAGAGGCTGAACACAGAGTGGAACACCTAATTTGCAGCTGCACAAAGATAACATGAAAGAAAGAAAAGCATGATAAAGTGACGACTATCATAAATTGGAGAATCAGTGAAAAGTAGGATTTACTACCAAGCAAAAATTGGGTAGAAGTTATAAGATAAAAAAAAGTAATAGAAAATGAAGAGGCCATAGTATTGTGGGATTTGTCACTGCAAACAGATATCTATTCTGCACATACTCCTTACATATCTGTAATTAAGAAAAGCCATGTGTGGGTTACTATTGTGGCAGTATGTGACAATAGTAGAGCTGGAAAAAGTTACCAGATACAAAGACTTGCAAATTGAAATCGAATGTCCCTGGCAAAGGAAGGAGACGGTTGTGCTAAATGTTATTGGTGCCTGTGGAAAAGCCTGCATTCTGTGCTGATGTTTTGCTATCCTAAGACCTTGGGAGGGATCCAATTGTCAGAGTACTAAATCAGCCATAGATGTCTATGAGATTCTGAGTTAGCCTTAGTGCGAACAGGCCCTGCTTAATTAACTACCGGTATCAGGAAAGCCCAGTGCTCTCTGGGACAGAGCATATGCACCTCACAGTGTCACCTATTTCCCAGAGTGGCCAAAAGCCACCCTGATTGCTGATAGCTGTGGAGCAGTGAAAATTCTCCCACAGCTTTACAAGACACAGCCCTAGACTCAACATTCACTAACTTCTTTATGCAAAGACTGTGTGGGGCCTGGATCACTGACTCCAGTAGCAACAGCCTGGTGCACATGTCAGTTGGTACTGTGAGGCAAGTTACAGGACTGTTCAGACTTCACCCAGACCCAGGTAGTTTCAGGTGAAATTTGGGTTGGGCTAGTGCTCACAGTGCAAGTGCTGGACATTGTCTCACTGCCATGGGATACTTCGTTATCTTTAGGATAGGAAATTATTTTTTCACATCCCTGATGAGGGGGTGCTAATCCGACTTCACAAGATCAAGGTGTCAGCAACTGTTTGTTACTTTTGAGGAAGTACCTAACTGCAGTGCAGATTTGCCATTTTAGGACTGCAATCTAAACTTAAATATTTTTATCCAAAAGGAGAGAAAGAAGGAAAAGAGAGAGAGAGAAGTTTTTAAGCACAGAATGGACTTCTATATTTTTGTTGTTGTTGTTCTAGTTATGGCTTTTACTATTATTTCAGAGTCCTTCAAGAATGTAAGAATGATCCCCTGCTGAAGACATTTTTTGATGGAGCCCAGCACACATTCTTTCAGAACAAAAGACCAAGAAAAACTAGAAAACACTTCCTGTGTTTACAAATGTCAATTTGTTCTTCTGCTAGACAAATATTCCCCTTCTAGATTTCCTCATAGAATACCATTCAAAATTTACTGGCAGAAATATTTTATTTAACATATTTATTTAGTGCTTCCATCTAATTAAAAAAATAAAGCAGTTTACAAAACACTGAGCATTAAAGCAGCTAAATTGATGAGTTACAGTATATATAATATTAAAATCAGGGAGGTGGTGGTTCTGGAGAGGGAAAGCAAGTCCAGAAAGGCCCCAAAGCCAGACGTTTAGGCACTTCATGAATTACAGAGGGCAGACAGTTTAATGTACTGCCCCCAAAACCTAACTTTTTTCATTCCTTGAATAATGTAATACACCCTTATACGGTAGTTTGCATGAGTAGATGGTAACACATGGTCCTTTCTCTTGACATGCTGTTATGGTCTCTAGAAATTTAGCACCTGAATTTAAAATGGCCCACCTTGTATCAAGCTGTTTGAAACCTTTTCAGAGTGATTTCTGTAAGTGTGGTCTCCATACAACTTCTGGAACTGTAGTTTATGAGGCTTGAGAGGAAACCTCTTTTACTCAACTGATTTTTTTAATAGCTTAATATTGCTTGTATTGTTTTAATTAGTTTTAACTTTGTCTATATTATAAAAAGTTTCTGTATTTTTAAAGTTATCTGTGCAAACCCTTCTGGCTTAAATGTATGTATGATACCTCATGTGCCTGGCTGGTTTTTGCCAACTCAAAGTAATGTCTATACTTCTGGGAGAAGGAAGGACCATGTTTATCTACCGCTTATTCCTGTTACTTTAACCATAATGGTGAGATAACTTTGGACCTCAGCCAAGTAACAGGTTTTCTTTTGTTTTTTGTGTATAGTTCAAACTGTATGATTATGTAGTACAATTTTAGGGCATTTTCAGGGGGAAATCCTTGTAGAAATCAGGCCAATTAGCTACATTGATTAAAAAATAAGCAGAATATATAAAACGAAGTCCACTATTCACAAAGTGCAAATCACCTGTATCTGAACAGTCACAGTCTCCAGAAATTTATGGACCTTAGCTCCTTAAAAATCTCTATTTTTAAACTGAAGGCCAAGACCCTGAAGGTGCTGAAACAAAAGCCATTGGAATACAGAATTTTACGTGTGAAATATATGCAGTGAGCTTTGGGAGGATTCAACTCTGCAAAATGCTGTCATAAACTGTCCTAGAACTGGGTCCACTTGTGAACTGTCCAAGGCAGTCAACTTTGCTTTACTTTCTGCTTCAGAGCCTTTTTCAGCCCCCAAGAGCATTTATTAAACATCTTTAAATAATCATGCACTGTTAAGTGGTGTAAGAACAAACACTGACGTCTTTGCAGGCTGTAGCTCTCTTTGCACATGGAGGGTGGAGAGAAGGGCCAGAGAATGGGGGAAGTGGCTTGATCTCCAAAGGCACTACAGTGTACTCTATATGTTATAAAACCAACTGTGATCCCAGCCAATTCCAGTCCATTGGAGCTCATGCAAGTTAACGATTTACTTTGAATTTGTTGATATCATTACTGTTTGTGCAAATAAATCTCTAAATGATTTTGTGGTTGTAAAGGAATGCACTGAACCAGGAGTTGCTTTGAGGTCAGAAAGCCTTTACAGACAATTGATGTTATTAAAAACATCCACATGGGTGGGGAAATAAAATTCTTCTCTCTCCCACTGTTCAGGAAATAGTTTCTCTATGCATTCCTGCAGCAAAACAATAAAAACAAAATCTCTTTAATAAAAAATTACACACAGAAGCAATATTGAAGCGAGCCAGAGAATGAATCTGAGTGAATGCAAAAATGTTCAACTTGATAAAAGTCCTTGCAGATTCGGCTATAGCTTAGATGATAAAAGCAACACCTGAGTGCAAATACTATGCTGGAACTACCAAGTTTAGAGTTTTCCTGCATGGTACTTAAAAGACTGTGCAGAGAGCTGACAGTGAAGGGCAAATGCTGTTCTAGGTTTTGGGCAGTTTGGGGATGTGAAATTTTTATGTTGAAGAATATTATCAAGTTGCTTAAATTGCTGCGTATTTTTCTAGTGGTGCAACCCAGAGTGTCGTCTTGTTCTGTTCGTGCTTGCAAGAAGTAACTGTGTAGGTGGTCTTATGCTATTTTTTCCATCAAGAAGATTCTGTCTGGCTGTTCATGGCACAGTTCCAACCTATGCAACCCCCCAGAGAAATATATGAGTGAGGGAGACAAATTCTCTCCCACCATTTCCCTGTCAGTACTTTGATCTGCAAAGTTCCTCTGTCCAGTCTTCACTTGGCTGAATTTCAGGACGAGAATCACTCTTCCTGAAAAGTCTATGCATAGGCTGTAGAGAGTGTTTCTCAAACAATGTCTGGAAAAAGGACAACAATGAGAAACACAGAATAAGAATCATAGCTATCCTGCTCTTATTTGCTTAGGATCTTTTGGAAAGAGGCAAAAGAAGAGAACCTATAAGCTATATGGGTTTGCTTGCTTCGTGTTTTATTTCCTCTGATGAGTAGTTACACAACAGTAGTAAAGTGACAGAAGATAAAGCAATAGTATATAAGGGTGTTTCTGCACTTACCACTTGAAATCCAGATTAAAGAAATCTAGATTTCTGAAATCCATCCCTGGGAAGATCTGTCTGAAAAAGGGATGGATCCAAATGAGGTCTAACGCTCCTGCACTCACGTGGGAGCCGCATGATTGGAGCACTCAGCCGTCAGTCATCGCTCATGTCCCCACCAATCAGGAGCATGCCTGAGATCCCATGGCTGCCGTGGTGCTACTGCCTCTCTCAATGTGGTGACTTCCTGCTACCTCTTAACATGGCGACTTCCTCTCCCCGCACATGTATTCCCTCTCCTGTCCCTGTGCAGAAGCATCTTCCTTTGATGTGGATTTTGCAAGCAGGAACAATCTGAAGACCTAATTTTTCAGGTCTTCCTGGAAACCGGTTTTGGCAGCCTCTAGACCCCATTAGAGACGGATCTCATGTGAGGCTGTGCGGAAGCAGCGTCCTTGAAGGGGCCCTGATCTGTCCTGCTGTGCGGAAGGTACCTTGCACAGGTGTGCCATATGTGTCCTTATTGTGTGCTTAATGGGGTTTTAAGGGCCAGTGCGGAAACACCCTAAGAGTCCTAAAACCAAATAGTTTGAGTGGGAGGCAGGGGAGAGAATTAGGATAATTCTTGAATCTTTTCCCTGCCTCCTGGAGCTATATTAAAAGTACACATAGGCCCCGTTCCCATTACAAGCTTAAAATGGTTTTCCTAAACCGAAATAAAGGAACCAGATGCAAACACAAATTTGCCTGATCCCATTCCTTTCAACTTTAATCGCGTTCCATCCCGATTCTGAAAGCGCTTGAAAACTTCATTTGGGAAAGCATATCTCTTTCTCCCCACCCATTGGCAGTCATGGTGTCCACCCCCTCTCTCTGATTGGGGTTCCTCCTGCCGCAAAATTTTTGACGTGACAAGGGTGGGGAGTTCCCTACTGTGCTACTGGGGGAGGGAAACCCTAAACACGCATTCTCATCTCACTAAAATAGCACCGTTCCCACAGTAAGAAATGTATTATTATTATTTTATTATTATTAGTTTATTTCTACAGCGCTGTCCATGTACTCAGCGCTTTAAATGTAAACCGTTTAAAATGCAAGAACAGGAGCGAGACCTGTTGAAATGAGTGTTTTATTTACAACGCTTTGGGGCGTTTTAACACGCAGAAAGTGTGTTAAGCCAAACTGACGTGGGGACTGTGAGGATCGAAACCGCTTCCAAACTGTTTTAAGTTTGTAATGGGAACAGGCTGGTAGTGTTTTCTTTGTAAGTATTTACTATATAAGGTGTGGCTGTAGCTCAGCGGTAGAGCAAACTGCCTGGAAAGCAGAGGGTCACTAGTTCAATCCCCAATTTCTTCCCAGAAGTAGGCAATGGCAAACTACTTTTGTATCTCTGCTAAGAAAACTGCATAGAAGTGCCCATGCAGTCAGCTGGGAGTTGGCCACAAACAGACAGTACCCAAGAACAACATCTACTATATAAGATTTGATATGCAAATGGACAAAATAATAGTAGTACGTCCATGAATTTCCTGACTTTAAAACATGACATGCTGCTGCTTTTCTGTTTAGGACCTCCCAAAATGGTCATTCCCAGGGCTAGTATGTGTGTGTGTGAAGAGTATGAAAATGTGAAAATTCAATTGAATTTTCATATTTGCAAGGTGGGAACATTGTTTCGTTTGAAAGTCCATATTTTCATTTTGATGTGAAAATTTGTGAATTTGAAAATTCGATCAAATTTTGAAATGCTAATTTGTTTGTGCACATCTCTGACTGAATACATGGGAAGGAGATTTCCCCCCCCCACACACACACACAAAGCAATGGGAGGAGGATCAGAATGTGAGATAAAACTATATCAGTGCGGAGAGTGATGGATGGGTGATGTGGTTGTATGTATATTGGGGGGTACACTTAGTGTGTCTGGCTTTTTTGCTAGGAGCTCAGGAGGTAGAAGGGACTCCTTTGGCATGTCTGCCTGGCTGCTGTGCTATGTAGAGTATATGTTTATTCTTGCATTCTGTGTGTTTTCGTCTCCATCTGGATGGCAGGAGAGGCATGTCTTGCTTTCTGTGACTGGACCCATTTCTTCTAGCTGCATCCATAGCAGGCATTCTTAGTTGAAACTGATTATCTTGATTATCATGTGTTTTTATTTTATTATTATGCAAACTGATTTTAGATTCTTATGGAAAATTGTATGCAAGTGACACATAATGCAAAGTTGCAGCACATATTCTAGAGCAGGGGTGTCAAACTCAAATACACAGTGGGCCAAAATTAAAAACTTGGTCAAAGTCACAGGCCAACCTTGATATTTATTGAAAAATGTCTACAATTGAGGAAGTGTTTTTCTTATCAGGTATAACAATGAACTTTTATATTGAAACAAACTTTTCCTTAGGCAATGAATCTGGAACAAGCAAAGCTTAATACTATAAACACATGTGAAATCAAATGTCAAATAAAAGGCCTGTCTGTGACATTCACTTTTCTAGAAAGCTTCTGTTTTCCACCTTTCGTTTGGCCATTCTGGGGAGGGGTGGCCATATGTGACTGGCAGCATGAGGTTGCTAATGAATGTCAACAGAGGAGGGAGTGCTTGTGGGTCCGGGTTGACATGCCAGTGCACCAGCAGAGCGTTCTGAGAATTGTAGTATTAGCGGTACATGTGTTGTCTACCAGTGGACCAGGTCTAGTAAACATTTCCATTTCTCGCAGGCCAAATATAATTACACTGCAGGCCAGATTTGGCCCATGGACCTGAGTTTGACGTCCATGCTCTAGAGCTTTCACAAATATCCTAAGGCTATGGTGTCTTTCGTTCCTAGCTTGATCCATTTCTGTGTTTCATTGGAAAAACAAAGCTTCCTCTAAGCTCCTTCCACATCCTTTTGCTTTGCTTAAGCTGCCCTGAGGGTAAGTTTAAGTGATGGAACTAATTGCCTGCAGTAGACTAATTAAATGACTGTGATATAAATATTGCAGGGAATCTAATGACTATGCCATCATTAAGCCAGAGGGTCTCTCTTCACAGCCTGATTATTCCTCCTCCCACTCATTTTGCCAACATTGTGGCAATTATCAAAACTTGCTCTTTTCACTGCCTGCCTTTGCCATTTGGTGATTGTTTGTTGTTGACAGAGAATCCAGGATTGTAGGCATGTTAAGAGGAGGAAGACAAGGCAGCCATAATACTTTTGTGCAGTCCACAACCCTGACAAGAGCCTCAGACCTTCCGGACACAGTACCTTAAACATTCTTCTGCTTTGAGCTAATGCATGTTTTAGTGCCAAAAGAAATGGATACAGTTATTGTTTGAATGGTTTAAAACCCCATGTTCTTTAAGTGTTTTTTATTGAAGCACAGAGGATTAAATATATTGATGTGCCATGTAGCCGAGTCATGCTACCCAAAAGTTGCATCATCCTTCCATTAAACAAGAAGTAGGCTGCACATCAATCCTACCCGTTAGCAATTAACTCACTTATGGTAGAATGTCACAGGTGGAGAGCAGATGCAAAGAACCATATGGTACATGATTGATTCAAGTAAAACAACTCCAGATGGCCCGCATAAGTGAGCAAATCCATAGACCATAAAGGAATCCAGAAACTGCAGCAGCAGTGAAACCTAAGGTCACTACTCAATTTGACCCTGGGCATAGAAGCAGGTAAAGTCTGATTGTTCAAAATCTTGCTTAGAAGGTTAGAGGCATAACAGGATGTTTCTGGATGCATCTCCTTACCCTATACCAAAATTCCTGTTTTAACATTTTAAAGCTGGGAGAGCTAAAGTTTTCTCCAGGGCCCTAGTGTGGACCACTAAGTACTCCCTCTGTCTTCAGCACTTAAAAGGCCTTGCTGATTTGGCGGGGCTACTAAATAAGCTGCACAGTTCTGGGGAACCAGGCAGGAATGGTCACCTGTTTCTCCGTTCATCGCCGTGTGTGTGTGTGCGTGTGCGCGCATGCCAGAGTATGGGCTTGGCAGGTGGCCCCTGGAAAGTTGGAGAAAGGTTAATCGGACCCTCTGGCCCAAATTAAAATAAGTTATTATTTTAGGGCCACTCCATGCATCCAGTTTTTAGGGATATAGTTTCTGTACTTTAAGAGTAAATAGAAAAATATAAAGTGTAAATGTGACAAACATGTATGCCAGGCAGGTAAAGACATTAGATGAAGGTGTATCACTGTGTATCTCCCGTATAATAGATAAAGTAGCCCTCATGAGCCATTAAGTTAGTATTTTCCTAAATGCGCCTATCCAGTTTATGTGTAGTCTGGGCAACAAAAGTACAAAAACAAAGTGCCTGAGCACTACTGGATTTTCATTGTTTTTCTCAGTGTAAGAGCTCTCTTATGTAGCTTTTCACAAGTCTATATCGTTTACAGTGAGTCAGTTTGGTCTAGTAGTTAAAGAGCCAGACTCTTAACAGGGAATACCGAGTGTGATGCTGTTCTCCCCCATGAAGCCAGCTGGGTGATCCTGGGCTAGTCACAGTTCTCTTCTGAACTCTCCCAGCCCCACCTACATTACAGGGTGTCTGTTGTGGGGAGGAGAATAGAAAAGCTTTGTCAGCCGCTTTGAGTCCCCTTAAATGGGTGAGAAAAGTGGAATAGAAAAGCCAGCTTTCTTGTTCTTCTTCTTCTTCTTCTTCATTGCAGGAAACAGGATGCAGAACTAAATGGGCAAAATTGTAAATATATTAAGAAGCAGATAGCTTTTTAGCAAGACTAACTGAGAAGGTCAGTGTCCTGTTGGACAATGATGGTGCAAAAAGTATCATAAGAGAGAACAGGAAACTGCAGAGAAGCTATATGAATTGCTTGTATTTGTCTTAATGGCAGAGAATTTGGGGCACATCCCTTCTCGGGAAGAGTGTATGATTAACTGAGGCAAATGGGGCGGGCAAGAGAAGATGTGTAGGTCTTATTGACAAGTTAAACATCAACAAATAGCCATGACCAGGTGGCATCCATCTAGGAGTTGTTAATTTGTGTCTGTGCTTGGCTACTGTGGCCAATGTAGTTTCATTAAAAAAAAAAAAAAGCCCAGGAGGAGACCTGGGAAGTTACAGTCTTTTCAGCTTAACAGCATTTCTGAGGAAGATAGTAAAAACTATAATTAGAAATATAAGATTACCAAACAGAGACATGAACCTGTCTTCTGCAAGGGAAAGTCCTGCCTAACTGATTTTTGGGGATGGTGGAGGTTAACCTATCAGTTAACATTTGACTGAGGCTGATCCAGCAGATATCACTTACTTAATGTGGAGGTCTTGGGACGGATTGCTGATGCTTTTAATTGTTCACTGAGACACTGTAAAGTGATGGGGGGAATTCTAGCAGCACATTGAGACCAATGGATTTGAGCTGGTGGTCACAGATCAGACAAAAGATCTTGGCTTAGTGGCAGTTGGTTCAAGAGCATATTGAATAGCTGCAAAAAGGACAGATAATCTTATGTCTCAGATATCTGCTGGGAAACACAAATATTATATTTTATTGTAGGCCAAAACTGAGGAAATCAATTGCTATCTGTGTGTGTGTTTCCACTTTGCAGAAGACTTGCTTACAGACATTATGATATGGATTCATGACCCCCTCTCCTTGCTAGAGAGTGCATGTGGATCCATTCTTGGTGGAAAAGAGGCTGTGTCTTTGGGCGAATCCCCACAGCAAGCTTATTTTGCTTTCCCTAAACTGAAATAATAGAACCGGATGCAAACCAGTGATTCTTTCCCCTCCTCTCCCCATTTCCCAGGGCACACAGCAGCAGCAGCAACTCAAACCCCCTTCACAGCCTTTAAAACAGAACCTCCAGGGCTTTTCTTTCCCTTTTTTAAAGGTCAGAACTTTCAAAGAGCTAGAATTGCGCAAAATTGCAACATTGTTATTAAGGTGTGAAGAGGCTAGATCGCTACAGTGTAGCTTTAAGGACTGGATTTTTATAGTGGCTGTTTTGAGGGTGGATTTTTTCAATGAAATCACTATCTTTGGAAGCAAGCTATTGGGGGAGGGAAACCCTAAACATGGATTCTCATCCCTTAACATGGTACGGTCCCCACAGTAAAAAAACGTAAAACGTTTCAAGCACAGGATCTGGAGTGAGACCTGTTGAAATCAGGATTGAGATTCACCACGCTTTGGGGTGGTTTAACACGGAGAAAGTGTGTTAAGCCAAACTGCCGTACGGACTCCGAGGATTGAAAACGTTTTGAATCCATGATAAGGTTGCCGTGAAGACACGGCCTTTGTCTGGTTTTGGCATGGGGTAACTTGCTCCAGAGGTTTGTGTGGGTGATCTAGTCTGCATTTTTGTCACCCTGATGTTGGGGTGAGCAAATCGCTGCAATCTAATAGTGGCCAGGTTTTATCTTTAGATCCTTTTCTTTTATTGAGGCATGCAAGCTAGTCTCTAAGGTTTGGGTCAGCCAACAAATAGCATGTTAGGCACAATAAGAAATTGTGTTAAAAATAAGAGCAGCTGTGTCCTTGGAAAAAGTAATGGTGGACCAATCTGAAGTCCTGTGTACAGTTTTGGTTGCTGAATCAGAATGGATATAGTGGAGTTAAAAGATGTTCAAAGGAAAGCATCTAAACTGGACGGGCTGCAAGAACTCCTTTGTGAGCAATATTTGGGAATTTTAATTTGAGACTAGGGTAGGGGGTTAGGGTTAAAAAGGAGGTCTATGGGTGGAGACATGATAGACATGTATAAAATTCTGCAGGTGTGTGTCAAGTTCTTTTCCATTCTCCCAAATACTATATTCAGAGGTCGTATAATAAAGCTGAATTTGGAAAGCATCAGTCATATGAAAGGAAATATTTATTCTCAACATGGGCAGCTAAATGTGTTACTATGAAGTGTGCATATGGCCATTGATCTGAATAGCTTTTTTAAAAAATTGGTCTGGTTCAAGAAAGAAAGGGCAGTCAGCAACTACTAGCTGCTATCTCTTTTGTTTTTGTTTTTCCTCCCACTTAGGAGGAAGTGCCTCTAAAGGCTGGCTGTTGGGAAGTTGTGAGTCAGGCAGATTGTATCTATTCTACTTGGTGAGAACAGGCTGATGGACTATACTCAACTAGCATATTGGTTTGTGCAAAGACTGGTGTGTACAAAGCTTTGATTTAGCTAAGTTTAAATACTGTATGTTTTTGACATTCAGATATTTCCACCATCATCTTAAGTTTTCATTGTTTGCTGAAGATTTTAGTCTTGATAGTAAGCCTTGGACTCTTTAGATGTTCTTCGTTCTTTTTGGTTGTCTTTTCAAATGTAACACCATCCAATTTGGGAGGGGTAGATGGTGACTTCTGTGATTTCTTAAGGCTTCCATGAGGCTGTCCATATAATGTAATGGGGGTGCAGTTTGCAGTCTGGAGGACTACAGCCTGACCCCACCCTGACTTAATTAATGGGGAATGCAACATTTATGAAGATTTTGTTGAAGGCTACAGTCAGGGACCCTCCAGGCAACAAGGGGAAATGCTGACTCTTTTGGGGAAGCCAGCGTTTCCCTTGTTCCAGCCTCCCATGTTGGCTTTGCTTGCCCTTTGTTGACACTTCACTCCATTTTGCATCTGGAGGGTCTTCTTAATGCCATAAATATGGCTGACCAGGCTGGCACAGTCCCACTGTAGGCTGCTAAATGACAGCCCAAATCAGCAGACCTGGGGCTGTGCACCACAATGGAGAAATGGGCAGGAACAATATTGGTAATTGGTCAGACCTGTCTGAAAGACCAGGCTTCCATATGACCATCTGTTGAATTTTTTTTACAACATCTGGCAGCAGTCTCAAACTAGAAAGTATATAATCTAGTCAACCAAAGAATTAATGTGCCAAGAGATTTTCCCTGTATGCTCTCTGGACTGTGTCTGAGAAGATTTGGCCCTGAGTTGCAGAACCTGCACTCAGATTTAAGGTGGAACACAAAGTATTTTTTATTTATTCTTTAATTTATATTCTGCTCTGTCCCTAAGGATCATAAAATAAGAAAATGAAAATGAAAGGAGACTTATTTAGAATAAGTAAAACAGTAAAGAATAATTGAAGTGATTATGCCATTGTTCCCCTTGTAAGGCTGTTCAGACAGTTCATGGGAAGTATTAAACCTGCTGTCCTTGTCACCATTTTCCCTTTTCCTCCTCCTGTGAAACCATCTGGGAACTGACGGGAGAGACAAGCAGAGTCGGAGAAGTAAGATTAGAAGAAGCTTGCATTTGTTTGGCTGTAATTTCTGTAATTTCAGTGTTTCTGGACTCAGAGACTTTTTGAGGCATCGCTTTGCTGCTCTTTCTGCCCACCGTATCTCCCCTCCGCCTTGGTTCATCTAAGCCATTTGCAGTTCAGATCACTGCAAAAATGTGGGCACCAGCTAACAAGCTGCACTATGTTATGACATGATTTTATAGTAAAAACTCTGCCATGAATTCCAGATGGAGAAAAATGATCTTTGCTTATCTTTGTTTTTGAAGTCCCTTAACCAAATTAAATGATAGACAATAGTCATTGCATAGTAAGGGATATAAGAATTGAAAGAAGCATTGTAACAAAACCTCATCAGTCAGATGAGTACATTACAAACTAGGTGGTAACCTCAGTCTTGAAAAATGCTACTTCTGTTCCTGGCTGAGCTGTCTTTAGGGTGAAATATCCAAACAGCTGCAAGGTGTTTGCCCTGACCGGGGACTTGCCCTGACACCTCCCCGTAATGTTTTTCATATACTGGGCAAGTTGATGATAACTCTGGCTAGGGTGTCAGTCAAACAAACCATTGGGTCTCCATTTCCCTTAGATCTCTCCCAGATAAAGCCCTTGGGCATAAGCTGACTGTGTTTGCTGAGGGGTCAGCCAGCCCCTGTACACAAAAGAGGATTCTGTCAACAGTCCTCAAGGGGCACTAGCATATCTGAGCAAACATGGTCCAAACAAGCTCTTCACACCTGTTTAATGTTTTGAAAGCAAAGCCTCAGCCTGACAAGCTGCATCCAAGGTCCATTCCTTTTTGAAGATAGCAAACAAAAGGAAAGGAAGGGAAGGGAAGGGGGGGGGGAGATGATTATAACACCCAGTAATCCGGAATTGAAAATGGTCACATGCTGACTTTCCCCTTGTGTCTGCCCATGTTGACATTCTATGGTGCTATTCTGGGTGGGACATTGGCCTATGTCTTATGGGTCATCTACTGATTGATCTCTTCTTATTTGGGTATGCTTGGTTAGACTGAGGGTTGAAATGCAATTTGGGAGCCCCATGCTTCCTGCATTGTTTGCTGCTGCCTCATAAGCTCACAAAGGCAAAAGGTAAGGTGACTTTTCTTCTTTTACCAGTTATATATTCCTGCTTCTTATGCTGTCCTGATTTCTGGATTTTTTTTATCTTCACAGCTGTGAATCAGGTAGCTAGTATATATTATTTTTTAAAAGGTAGACTTCTGAATGCTTTGCTATAAAGGGTTTCAGTGTGAGAAACTCGCACTTTAAAAAGGACAAATGCCACCAGCCTGAGATTCACTTAGAAAGTTAGCAGAGGCTCTTCAGTGAGTGGCACCTTTAGTTGTGTGCGGCACACAAGGATGCAGACATTGAGTGTTTCAGCATTTGCCTGCTTTGGGGGTTAGTATTTTTGGTCAGCCAGGGGGCAGGGCTTCTGCAAGATGCCACACCAGAAGCCAGGAAAAGTAACTCCAAGGTTGTCCCCTTTAAGGAATGTGATCTGGAAGGCATTTGGATAAGCATCTCACAGGCCCCATCTACATGCAAAGAAAAATCCGGAAAAAAGCTTCTTTTGCTTCTGAGTGTCTGCATGCAGAGCTTTACTCCAGGCTTCCAGAGCCACAGAGGAGGAAAATCTGTGGCAGAAAAAACACCCTTTAAACCAGATTGCCTCCAGACTTTTGGGAAGCTGCAGGTTTTCCTGGGAGCGTGGAGACATTTTCTCCACATCTTCTCCCATATTC
>MTQE01002208.1:49180384-49199288 GCA_014337955.1 Aspidoscelis marmoratus | reverse complement strand
CTTCTTCTTCTTCTTCTTCTTCTTCTTCTTCTTCTTCTTCTTCTGTTGCATGGAAGTTGCACTTTAGGAATGTCTGAAACCCCACGTGCTAGCCATTTCTGCCCTATAGAAAAGTATACAAACAATACCTTACCCCTTTCCTGCACATTTTAAAACTCCAAGTTCTTCTTTCTGAGATGGGTGGCCAGTATTTGAAATGTGACTGCATCACAATTTGGTTTGGGCCTTACAGTGCTGCGGTGGTAGGTCATACTCATGAGCCAGTAGAGAGGGGATAGTGGCATGATCAAAAAGCACACCCGGTCTGTTTCTAACTAGTTACAAATTGGCAGAAGTTAATGGCAAGGGCTTTAATCATGCTGTTGCATTGCAGCTGTTGTATCACTTCCACTTTCACAGGTATAGCTGCAATAGAGTACTGTATTGCAAATAAACTTTGTATCCTGATGATTCTAAAATAACTATGAAAAGTGCAACCCAATGTCTTATCACAAGCAGACCCCACTGAGTTTAATGGCACTTATTCAATGTAGTTAATAAAGAACTGAACATGCTCTCTGAATGCAGAAATGCTTATGGCATTTCTGGTTTCTGAGCTGAATCCTAATACTGTGATGGGTTATACATAGGCAGATACAGTAGGGATTCTGTGAAAACTATTTAAAGTGCATGCACAGGAATACAATGCTGTTCCATAGGGTGCTTCTAGACAAGGACAGCTTCTAACCAGTCTCGAGAGGAGGCCCTCAAGCCGTCTTGTCAAGGTGTCTTAGAGCTTTATATATGCTAATTGTGGATGCCTCCAGACAATGAAAATAGTGCCTGTATCATAGGCAACCCCACCATAGTCCTGCTTTTCTGTCCCTAAAAAGCACTAAAACTTCTGATAGCGGGTTTCCTATCAATATTGCTTTATAGTGACTGACTTACCTTTCTGGACAGAGTAGCAATCAGAGCTCTATCCAGCGCACATGGCTGGATTCTGAAACAGCCTCCCGCACATGCATGGAGGTGGTTATGTGTGTATCTAGAAATTTCACGGCAGCTAATTTTCCCAGATTGCACATCACCAAAATGTGCAAAGACAGCAGTTTCTGTAGGTATAGCGGGCTGCCATCTGGAGGCAGCCTGTATCTATGAAGCTTCAAAAGGCAGAGAAAGAGCTGAGCAGAATATACCTTCTGCTCTCCTTTCCTTTTACAACTGTTGAGAGGGGAATTCTTCGTTCCCATAGGGCAAGGCAGGGGTAGCTATTCCATGAGCTAAGAAGACTGTGGAAATCATGCTGCATTGTTCCTGGGTAGCTGTAGTTTTTCCATCTTATTCTGTCTGTAATCTTCTCTTCCACTGAAGCAGTTTCGATCTCCAGAGGAATAATTTGAACTTTACTTTGACAAAGAAGCAAGTGTGAGTGTCTCCTTAATATTTATTTATTTAAGAAATTTTTATGCTGCCCTTCGCCAAATAGTCCCAGGGCGGGTTACAATAAGAATAAAATTTGTGAAATATTAAAACATAATTTAAAAATATGACCCCCTCACTTTTGAACCAGATGTTTCAATACATTCCTACAAAGGTTTGTTATGGAATTATATGGAATTCGTATGTGATTCATACTGTATGTGGCTTGTATCTAACATTTGGATCAAATTCATATAGAACATTTGTATCGAATTTGAATCCTACCACATTTGAAGGGATTTTTTTTTGAACAAATATGATTTTTTTCACATTCGATTCAATACGAATCAAATACAAAAATAAAAAAAAGTGCACATTCCTCTTCTGTTCTGTCAGGTTTGGGAACAGTTCCTTCCAGATGACAAGCATTTGCTTTGGATAACCACAGTTTGATGGATTTGCTTGATCATAACATTCCATTATTCTTTTCTTCTGTGATGTCAGGCATTTTCCCCCAATCTGGTAGTTTGTTTCTTTGTTTATGGGATTTGTATCCTGCTTTTCTTCCAAAGAGACCATGACAGTGTACGCATACCATTCTCCATCCCCATCACTCCCATTTTGTCCCCACAGCAACGATGGCTATTATTGGACACTGCAAAACAGTATCCCTGAGGTGCCTTTGAGGTGGCTTCAAGGTGGAATTATTCACACATCAGTCTGCCTCTCTCCACTCTCATGAACGTTCTGTGCTAAAAAAGGTGGATTAGTGAAGGCTTGGGGACACAAGGGACACACACTGTCTCCTTGAGGTGCCACCTTTGTTATGGTTGAACTTAGCCTTCAAAGCTTTTTTGTTAGGTGTGAACGCAGTCTCTGTTAAGCAAGTTAGGCTGAGATGCTGTCACTGGTCCAAGATTCCCCAGCAGTACCCTGTTCACTTTGGTTTCACCACTTCTGCTCTGGTTGATACATTCTTCAATCATACTGCTCAAGTTCCTAATGATGGTAAAAAATTCCAGTCATTCCATTTGGTGAATGAAGTGTGCAACCATCAGCCCCACCAATAGTGAAGTCATAATAGTGATAGTATAGAAGGAGCAGGAGCAGCAGTAAAAGGAAAGCATGATCTAAAACTCACTATCCACAGGACCAGCCCTTATTTTGAACTGAAACGAGTAGAATAAAATGGCTTCTCAGTTTAGGAATAAAGCAACCAGCTTGGGTCCAGGTGTGGCTTGTAGCAGCACTGGGAAAAAGAGAGAAGAGTACTGAAACCTTGTGGAACATAGTGTAAAACACTGTTGCTGTTTCATTCAAAAACAAGGGAGAAATCCAAACCATTTCAAAAGGATTAAAGACTAGGAATAAATAAAACATGGCCAGCAGCTCACAGTGAAATACGAGGATCAGGAAATTCTAGAACTGACATTGGATAGTATCCACATTTAAGATTACAAAGGGTAACCAGAATGTAAATACTTCCAGAGTATTTGGGGGAATAGAGAAAATTCCTTACAGAGAAATTCTGCTTTTCCTGCAGTCAGGGTAATCTGCAATAGAGATCTGAACCAGATAAGACTGTGATTGTACAGACAAATGGCTTAAGTGGACAAATTGTTCCCAAGTGGATTTCAATTGAACTTTGAATAAACATTTAACAAGCCCTTGGGCGTTGTAACTGAACCTAGCTGCTGTTCTTGCTTTCTCCTGCTGCAGAAAGGCTTTCATGCGCTGAACTTGCATCAGAACTGGCATCAGATCAGGTACAGATCAGGAAAGCTTTACTAAGCCACGCATGGCAGATTCTTGTTAGCAATATAGTTGGGAGCAGAGAAGCTGATGGGAGGAGCCAGATTGACAGGTAATGTGCCAATAGTCTGTCTCTGTTGGAAAAAAAAAAAGGTCTGGTGTGAAGCACACCAAAGCTAATTTATCATTGCTTTATTTTATTCAGTTTATTTGTTGGGGCTACAGACCTATTTTTAAAAGAACATATAGTAAGAAGAAGAAAAAAGGAAAATCTAGAGAGAAAGCTTTGTATAAAGCATAGCCAGTATTGTGTCCTGGCATTTTAGTTAAGATCATGTCTTGTATTCAATTCTTAAATGTTTAATTTAAAAAAAAATGTAAGGGAGCATGAGTCAGTGGCAAAAAAAGATTATGGGCAGTAAAGATTTCAGAAGTAATGGAAGAGGGAACATCTCTTACCCAGACCTGGAATGGCACTTGCTGTGTATAAAAGCTCCCATAATGCTACTGGGGAACATCCTAAGCCCATAGAGACAGGAGGATTGAGTTTGTCAAGGAGCATGTGTAGGTTAGCTTTGTTGCTGTTTTTCCTGCTGTCTGGGAGTATTGCTGTTTTTTTAAAATATGCTATCACAAGCTGCTTTCCCTCTGCAGCTTGATTGCTTCTTTCTTCATATTGGTAAAACATTTTTATACAGCTGATCATTGAAAGCTCCAGGATATCTTGCAAAGGAAAGAAAAACACCATTTAAATAAATAAATAAAAAAGAAAATAATTATCATCAGAAAAACAGAAACAGCCAAGAAATAAATCATCAGTAAACTTAAATTACTATGGAGGTGAGGAAAAGAATTATTGTGTGTCTAAATCTCTTCTAAACTCTAACTGTACCTCACAGAAGAAGAGTTCTTAGTGAATGGGATTTTTCTGTTTCGTGGAATGAGACGGTAGTAAACAGTATTAAAATATTCCTTAGTTCTGTGCATTTTTGTATATAGTTTCTTGTATTCTCCCTCTAATAAAACAAAATAAACTGTTTTATAGGAGATATCCGTTCCCTTCAATAAGCCACACACACACACAAATGTAGTACTACTTAGGTGATACTCAGGCAGGGTGGCCCTTTGCAGATGGCTTCGCAGATGGCTAACAAAGCACCATTCAGACTAAAAGAAAAATGTTCAAAGCAGGAGGTAGAGGGAAGGACATACAGGAGCAGAAAGAAGGAAGCAGCAAAATAGAAAGAAGGTTGTTGTCACACCTTCACTTTAATTCTTCTTCAGTCCATCTTTGGACCCCAACACTCATACCTTTTTAATCCTATCGATTTTGTGTGTGGACTTTCCTTCCTTCAACCTCACTTTCCTGAGTCCTGGTATTTATAAGTCTCAAGCCATTGTAGTATCAATATATTTTCATTTTTTGAGTGTGATCTGGGAAGAGGACTAAAGTGGGCTGAACCATACTACAATGGGTGGATACTGCGTGAATTTGCCTTCCCCTTTGCTCAGTGTGTGATTACATGCTGTTGAGTGATAGAACTTTCATTTTATCAGAGCGCAGGGGTGTTGTGGAGTGGAGATCTTAAAAAGTCTTGGACTCTGAGGATGGGAACAGAAACGTGTGAGCAGAGCAAGCCAAACTAAAGATGAACTGAGGAAGGATTATCAGGTATTGGGTGTGATCAGAGTTAGTGTGTTTTGGATACGGCTTCTTAATAAGATGGACTATCTCAGCAAGGTGTGACCACTGCCTAACTGGTGAAGTGCTCTGTTCAGATAGTGTACCTAAAGGATGCAGTGGATCCTCCCTTCTCTGACTGCCTCCAGAAAGCCGTGAACCATCTTGTCTAAGGGGAGTGAGAAAAGACACCAGGCTGGGCTGCTTTGCCGTCTTGGTCCAGCAGTGGCTCCTCTGTCCTCTTGACTGTCACCCAAAAGCTGTGAACTGACTTGCCTGAGGGAAATGGAGAAGAGACAAGAAGCTGGAGAACTTTACCTGTATTTGTACTTATTTTCTTGTGATTCACCATGACACCTTCGCATATAGGATGGGATAGAAATATAAATAAATAACAATCACTTGATGTTAGCACACGCAATTGATATTTTTCCCTCCACAGTTCTAATGGTCCTACTATTCTTAACTTCCATTAATACTGGAATTGCCCTTTTTAAAACCTTGGAACAGTTTTACAATATTGACACCTACCATCTGTGACAAATTTAAAAGCAGAATTTATTCATACAGATGCACAGCCAGTTGTCGAGACAAATGGAAAACTCATGCTATCTGCATCTTCTTTGCTCCTTTCCTTCTGCTTTTAATTCTGACATGAAGCTGGAAGGAACCAACAATTATGCTTATCACCAGAGTAGCTGATGTTGGTCCGCTGTTCCTACCCACCAAAGTTTTGTATCTTATGTTCTCCTAATGATGGACCTTTTCACACTTTACTCCGTGGGGTGGTATAACAACACTATCCCACTAAAGTGAAGATCAGGAACAGTAGAAGGCATTTGCACTTCAAGTGCTGGTGTTCTCCCTGGCTGGACCACAGCACTTAAAGTGAGATGCCCCAGCCCAGGAAGGCCAGATCACTACAGTAACTGCTGTGACAACATCCAGCTGGGACATTGCCTTAATGATAAGCCCACAGCAGCCACAACCATTGCCCATGCACAGTGTTCTAACCCAGAAGAGGTGCAAACACAGTGTCTAGGAGCTCAATTGTCCACAGGTATGAATGATTGGGGGACCCAGATGCTTTGGGACACTCCAGGACAGCAGTGGTGGCACCACATGTGGATAGGCCTCCCCTGGAGTGGCTGGAACTGCTCCTGGAAGCTAAGTACAAACAAGCTCCTTGTCTTATTACATTTTTTAAAAAAAAAATTACTGCAGGGCCAGAGCAGACAGAAATATAACTATTTATCCCCCCTCCCCAGAAAAAAAAGATAGGATCTACAAATTACATGGTCTGTTGAAACAGCAGTTCATAGAGGCTCTAATTTCATTATGAGAATGGATTAGAAACCATTGTTTGCATGCTGTCCTTGAATTGCTCAGCTTTTCAATATCCCACTGCTGGACTGGACTGGCCTCGAGCCAAGACTCACTGGCAATTACACTTGTCCACCCACTGTGCTTTACAGTGTCTACGGAAGGAGAAAGAAATATAATTACTAGAAAGAGTGAACGATGCCAGCAGATGTAGTAGGAAAAACAGCTAAAGGGCAAAGAGCAGTGGACATCCCCCAAAACACTGCTGCATCCTATCTCTTCCACACAAATTAAGCCATTCCTGCAAAAGACAGGATGGAATATGAGGCTAACTGTTTTTCCTTAGCAGCCAAACTTTGATGACCCCAAAAAGCATTTGGCTGCTGAGTAAATACTTGCAATACAGTATGTGCCATTTTATTCAAGGGAAAGCAGGGAATTTTCTTGGAACCCTGAAAAACAATTCCAAAAAAGTGAAAGGCCTTCTTTTCAACAATGCAAATAGCATAGTACTCTGTGAGATCAGCAAATACACCAAAGCGTCTCCCTTCCCCTTATCTTCATAATTTTTTAAGCTATTGGCTCTCTTTGCTGGCTATCTGATTATCTGTCCTGCTCCCTCTGACCCTCTCTCACCTATAAGCTTCCGGTTTCCTTTCCCCTTTGAAATCAAAGTGTCCAAAACGTAGAATTCTGAATAGATTTGTTTGAAATTAGATACTTACAGTGCTTACTTGCTACTTACTGGGTGCTTCCACACTTACCTCAGTAAATCCGGATCTACCTCTTCCGGATTTAGTAAATTTGGTTTCCAGTAGATCCGGATTTACTAAATCCGGATGCAGGGTAGATCCGGATTTATGAGGGTAGATCCGTATCTAATAGATACGGATCTACCAACCCCCCATCCTTCCGTACAAGCGGCAGAAGGACGACTTAGATCCGGATTTGAGGTGGGTGCTGTGCAGACGCACAGCACCTGCCTCACATCCGTGCTCCGGGGGCCCTCCCCCGGCCCACCATGATTGGCTCCGCTGGAGCCGACCATGGCGAGCCGAGGGACTCCGCTCTCGCGGCTCACCCTCGTTCCAGAAGCGGTGGATTGCCGCTTCTGGAGACAGGGGGAGCTTCTCCAAACCCCTCCCTAGCCCACCCTATGGTTTTGGAATAAAGTCGAAACAGATTTCTTAAAATGTATTTTCCACATGTCTGGAGAATTATATATTCTAGTGCTGACTTATAAACCTGCTTTGTTTGATCAGGCCATATATTTTTTCTTCTGTTATTTTGTCTGCTTCCCATACTATGTGAGGGGCTCAAGACATGTTTTATTTTTAATCTTTAATCAAATGTTTTTCAATCAACTGTTTTCATTAAATGTCTTAATTTTAACCTATATGTTGTACAATAGCACCTGAGCATCAACACGTCTCCCCGTCTTTTCTTTCCAGCCTGTAACTGTAATCTGCATGCCAGGAGATGCCGCTTTAACATGGAGCTCTACAAGTTATCTGGCCGCAAGAGTGGAGGTGTTTGTCTTAATTGCCGTCACAACACAGCAGGTCGTCATTGTCACTACTGTAAGGAAGGCTACTATCGGGACATGACAAAACCAATCACCCATCGGAAAGCATGCAAAGGTATGTGGGACAGGAGGAAACCAGCATGGGAAAGAAGCTACAGCTTTACTCATAACTCTTATTCTCTGACATATCTCTGTTTTCTTGGAGTCTGATCCTACTCACATCTCCTGCGTTCATTGAGGTATAGGTCTGAGGAAATGTGTACGGAGCTGGACACTTGGTATTTGCCTTCTAATCTTATTTGGAGTCAGAATGACAAATTTTGCAATATGTTTATGTATTTTCTCCTTTTCTTCCTTTGAATCACGCACACTCCATTGGAGTGGGTTTTTTTAAAAGCCGGGCTTGAACACAGTAATTGCTTCATCTGATTTGTGCTGTCTTCACTACCACCTTTCACATATAGCATGGGAATGCCTAGCATTCAGTGGAGAGCAGAATCTAAAGATAGCTACCTTTGCATCTGGTAGGATCTGTGGATTTTAGCTGTAAAACACTTTAAAAAAAGAATACTGAGTCAATAGTGGGGAGGGTTGAGCACAAATGACGTGTGTAGAACACTGCTGCCGCCACCATCCCAGAGCTCACAAACTCTTATTTTGTCCACAGCTTGACTGGGAAAGGCTAAGTGGCTCCAGGCAGCAGCATCTGCATCCACTTCTGGGTGTGGTGCTGCTTGTGGGTGTGGCAGCATGACAACAACACCTGGGCACTCATGTACCATGTCCTGATCACTATGCCAGCATCTGAGTCTGCACCAAATGTTGTCATGGCTGTTACTGTGGTGATCTGGCCTGTCCTACCCTGGCCATCCACACTAGAAGTGCAGCTGGCCCAGTGCAGACTTTACCAGCACTTGATGCATGGATGGCCACAGTCACACTTTAACCTAACCAGCCTAGTATGGTAACCTTACTAGGCTGTTTAATGTGAAAAGGCCCAGGATCTTCCTCAGGGAAGAGAGGGCTGTTGTATGAAGAAAGGGGGGAAATTATTGTTGTTGTTTTTAAGCTTGTCCATATAATTCTCTTATAAACCTTCTTCAGTCCCTCTTCTGATCACAACACTCACACCTTTTCATTTCTGTCCATTCCCCTGAACAGGTTCTTCTGCTTCTCCCCAATTTTTTTTAGGAGTTTGGGAAAAATCCAAGAAACCTAGCTGGTAATGTTCATCCACATCTGCGTCGTCTGTCCAGAGGCTAAAACTGAGATCTTATCCTGGAGGAATAGAAACAATCCTATTTTCTATCCCAATTTTGTCCTCTGTGCTGCAAGAGATTAAAGTAGCCCAGGAGATTTATTTTTCCTTCCTCCTTCCACAGGTTATGTGTGCAGTAGTGCCAGCCTCTTCTAACCTCCCTTCTGCTATAACAGTTTCACCCTTTGAACTTGATTTTGGAAGACATTCAATTTTAGCATTATGAGATTTGGAAAGCTGGTTGTAAAAGTGCTTTAGAAGAAAAAGATCCGAGCCGTTTTAGTTCTAAAACCTTCCCCTTGTTTGGGCTATACGTTGTGCCCCCAAAAAACCTCATAATGCCTTGAGGACTTTTAGAAGAAGAAAAAAAGATCAGAAGTCTGTTTTGTTCAACTTGTCACAGCTTATCAGTGTCCTTCCAAAGCAAGCAGCCCCCTTGCCAGTCCTCCCTTCACACACATAAGCACTGGGCACAAACAGAAATTATGGATGGCTTGGAGCAGCTATTCAGAACACGTGTGACCAAACCGGACGAGTAAAAACAAAGACATGGAAAAGGGACCTCAGACTTTGGAGAAGAAAGACAAAGGTGTGAATGGATTGTTGAGGTTGTTCAGATCAGCAAATGGGCCTCTTAGATCAAAAACAAAGGCTAGCTTCCCCTCCCCTTCTCACAGGTGTGCATACCAGCAAACAGTGTGCCCATTTCTATAGGCCTAGTAGCTGAAAGTACAAAGACACATAGATACAGACCTGTGCATACACACATACACAGAGGTGAATCTAGCTATAATCCATATATAAACAGCTTTATTCTCTGGGCAGAATGCTGACCTCCTAAAAGCTTTCATCACTGAACAACTCTGATTCAATGTGGAAAATTCTTAGAAAAGCAAAACAAGCTTATTTTCCTCCTTCAGGGAAGTGTGACATTCAAATATAAACAATTTTATATGCAGCTTTACAGCCAAATAAAAAATAAAATAAAATGTAGTTTGCTGACAAAGAAGCAAGACTGATAGTGGCAAATCCAGTCTCACAATTCCTTCTGGAGAAATCAGATAAAATAATACTGTCATCTCTCATTATTCATAGAGGGTTAGTTTCTGGATCCTAAAATCAATGAATTTCTAAAGAGTTATTGGAAAATTTATTTCAATTTCCTTGTTATTTCAACTCCTCTTAAAAAAAGGTTTCTAAGTTAGCTTCTCTAATTACAGCAATGATTAGTGGAGGAGGATATTATTCACTCACTTGTGACTACATAAATTTTGTAATTTTTGACCTATGAATAAGGAAGGATTATAATTTATTTATTCTTTTTTTCCCAAAATGTACCAAGAGCAGTATACAATATAATAAAAAGTGAAACAACCAGTTTCTAAAATCAATAATAGTTAAAACTTGCTAAGGCAAAGAAAGCAACAATAATATTATATATAAAACAAAGCTAGATTAAAAGATTAAATATTAAGGTAAAAATATCTTAATGTTTTAGACAAAGAAATACTGAGAGCCTGCAAAATTTCCTAAGATGACACTGACCCTAGTAACCAATTATGTATAAGCATTCCCAAAGACAGGGCGACTAAATGTAACACGTAGTAAGGAACAGGGAATGTGCCCATCACTAAATGGGAATGACTTAACCCAAGGGTCCCCAACCACTGGTCTGTGGACCAGGACTGGGCCATTGGGTATTTTTTGCTGGTCTGCACCATCGCCGCAGACCAGCATTAAACAATGACAGTGTGCTCTGCGGTGGCTCAGAGCACACTGTGTGGGGTGGATGCAGCCTGCTGCCCCACCCCATCACGCCCTGCATAATGTTCTCTGTCGGGAGCCGTGGCATGTCGGCTGGCAAAAAAGGTTGGGGACCACTGACTTAGCCTTTGCTGCATGTAACTGTATAACCAAGTGGATATAACAACTGATGTACTTTCAGATAGACTTAAGCTTATGGCAGGTCAGAAATGGTAAGAATGCCAGGTAGAAATTCAGTGTTAAGCAGGTTCGTCATAACCATAGGGTGATTCTGCGCTGTCTGGCATACTGGACCAGTAAGCATGCTGGTGTGTTGAAGTGAGCCTCCTTGCTGGTCCAGTATACCGTGAAGAATCATCCAGTCTTATTTTCTTGGTTCACTCTCTACTTGTTTTCTAGGGCTACATCAAATGAAGTTGCCTCCTGTTGTCCAGTTATCCTTCGAACTATACTGACAGGGACCCCCTGTGTGCTGTTCCTCCTTCCACGTTATTCCCTTTCTGTCCCCATGCCTTGTTCCTTCCCCCTTTCTCTGGACTTATTTCTTGTGGTTACAGCAATCAGAGATCAGCTGATCACAGTCTTTCTGTATCTGGTCATCATCATTCAAGTCATATCACCTTCATTTCCTGAATATACTATAATTTTTCTTTTTTCCAGAAGAGGTATTCAAATACTTGTTTTCTCTCAAGATTTTTAATTTTGTATGTTTTTTGCCTTGCTTCCTTTTCCCCACCCCCAGACCATAATGACTGCTTGTACACTTGCAAAGTCCTACCCCATCTGAGCATCAAATACTGCTCTTTGTTTCTCAGATGTGAGTTTTTTGCTCTCTTCCCACCTCCTTGAAACCAGATATTCAATTGCTTGCATTTTCTCCTGCCTTTTTTTGGCCAGAAACCAGATATTCAAATACTGGCATTCTTTCTTACTTTTATTCACATACTCATGTCCTGATGGTTTTCTCCAGATCCTCCACCATACTCACCAATGCAGCCAAATTCTCCTGCACAAAGAAGACCAGGCCAGAGAATATTCCCCCCACCCAGCGTACTCCATGTTGTAAATCCTTCCCCCTCCCCCTCATCCAGCTCTTTTTCCTGTTCTTTCAGTAGGGTGCCTTTAGTGGGTGACTCAAGAGCATCAGAGAGCAATTGCCCTCTGGCTGCTCCAGGTCTTCCTCTTTCCCCACATGTAGGTGGAGCCAAAATCTATACTTTTTCTGTATCATTATTCTAACATTTTCTGTGAGGCTTTTCAGTGCAGCTTATTCTGCTTTTTTTGTGGATACCTTGCTGGTTCCTTATTCAGCTTCTCTTCAGTCCTGCCTCTAAAATACCTGCTGTTTGTCAGGCTGGCAAAGAATGACCTGGAGACTCTTTCTTGAAAAAGATGAACAGTGATTTATTTCAGCTCAGCGTTAGGACATTTCTTGTTGGGAGCAACCTGGTAACAGAAAGCCCAGCATATTTATATGTTTCATAGCTGGGCAGGGTTTGGCCCTTAACCAATGAACAATAACTATCTTTCAAAACCAGTTTAAACTTGTGCCAAAACCTTCTCACACAAATGTATCACTTGACCTCAGCAGGGAGGGGGGAGTCAACAGGCAGCCATTATCTACTGTAATAATAATAATAATAATAATAATAATAATAATAATAATAATAATAATAATAATAATAATAATAATAATAATAATAATAATAATAATAATAATAATATACATATACATGTACATGTACATGTACATGTACATATACATACATACATATATTCACAATAAATACTACATTTCATTGAGTACACTTAGAATATTGATGTGTATAATTTATTTTAGGCATTTCTACTGCATTGAACTATTCAAGAAGGATAGAGACAAATTATTTTAAGGGCCAACATTTTTTTAAAAAAAATTGAAGCATTTTTGGTACGTGGAACAAAGTTTGTTCACCATTCATAGGAGAATTGATAGGCAATGCAGTATCCCTTTCCCTAAGGCAGATCAAGCTGAAGGTGAAGGCACAGGATAAAGTCAGGTAGGAGAGTAGATGAGGTAAAACACTGGGATCTCTACTAAGATCCCTTCCTCGTCTTTGAACCTTTAGCAGATTTGGGTTTCACTTTTTAAAATGTTACATTGGAACGGCAAGGGCTCAAACTGAAAGCTGATATGCTTAGAAATACAGCAATAGAAGCCAATATTTGAAATTCATGGAATAATCATATACATATACAGCTTTTTATTTAACACACTCTCCAAAGTCTGTCTCTCTGTGTGCAGATGGCAAGGTCTCTTGCCTTGAGTGAAGAGCATATTTGTGGGGGGCAGCTGGATTGTGTGTCCACCTCATTCATCTTATAGAAAGGAAACATGCCCAGCTAGTGTGGACTACTCAGAGCTGTCTAAACCTCTTGAATAAATTGGGATTTTGGCTGCAAGGAGCAAGGGGGGGGGAAGGGAATGAAGCAGTCACACCACTGAATGTGGGCATTAAATGAGGGGGGAAGAAAAAGAAGAAAAGACCCCTTGATGTCATGGCTTGGCAGATTCAGAATCCACAAGAGCAAGCGGTTCTGAAAGAGTGAAGAAAATCAAAATCCTGCAGTGGTCAGGAAGCAACTTTGAAGCAAGAGTTTTAATATTTTTCAGGCTCCTTAGATTTCTTCAGGATAATAAAGTGCACTCTGGTAAAATGTTGGCAGGGCACAGAAGGAGAGAGCCAAATGTTCAGTAATGAAGCCGACAATTTAACGCTGAGCCCCAGACCTACTGGCAAAAGGAAGGGTAATCTGCAGAATTATTGGAATGTTTGTTACCATATTTATGTATGTGTGACAGTTGGCGTTCCCCCTTTCCATTCCTCTCACCCCATCCCAACTCACACAATGCCCCAAAAAGGGATCCAGTTCAGGGCACCGTAAAGAATGCAAAATGGTGTTCCAGCTGCTGCCCTGCCGATTTCATCAGGAACAACAACAACAACAACAAAAACACTCTACAAAAAAGGAAATAAGTAGTGCTCCTGATCTTGCTAATAATAAGCCCTAGTCCTGAGAATTTTTTCTCCTTTCACTTGTGGAAATTCAGTGAAATGGTTTCAGTTTTAGTGTCTAGGAATTCTTTACTCCTTTACTTCATGTGGATTCATAGAAATAGGATCTTATATAGAGATTCTTTATATGGAAATTTTTATATAGAAATCCGTAGGCCTTTAGACAAATATCTTGCATGCCGCAGTCAAAAGGGTTTATAATCACTGGTATAGGGTTGGTTTTTTTTTTACAATGATTACCAGTGATGCAGAAATGAACTAGTAATATTGCAGGTTAAATACTTACATGCAGTAGCTACTAAGTTGGAAAAGAAATTCCAGTTCAAACTATTGTGTAATAGAAAGAACTTGACTGTGTGAAGTATAGTTTTTGAATATGAAAAGACTTCCTAGTTTTGAATGTCATGGGCCCTGTGTCCAGCATATTCAAAGGAGCTAAAGTATGCTGTTAGTCGGAAATCTAGAGGAAGGAAACAGGAAATTGTGTTTTTCTGTATCAGTTCAGTTGGCCTTCTGCTCTAAAATGAGCATTGGTACCCAAAGAATTGAGGTTCGATTAAGCATGCTGGGAACCTCAGTATTCTTTTAAGAAGACAGAAATTCAGAATTGTAGACCTTTTCACTGTGGAGAAAATCATTAAAATACCTGGCAAATGTCAAGTAGTAAGAGAATTACTGAAGAAAAGGCTACAGAAAGTAGGCATGGGGACCAAGAGCTTTGCAGAAGTGGTGACAGTTGTTTACTGACGTTTCATATGCGGGTACACAGCTCTTGTTTTCATTCCCTCATTATTTTATAACCAAAATGTTTCAGGTATTATTTATTCATTTATTTATATAGAATTCTAAAATCATTTAATGGCACTCAAGACACTTTATAGTTATTAAAACATAGAAAAACAAGAGCACAATATTAAAAACATTTTTAAAATATCTCAAGGGGACTTGCCAGAGGTGAATGCCAGGATGAAAAAATATTTTAGGATGCTTCCTAAAACATCATGCCTTTATGGCCTGTGACACCATTTCTGGTTGATTCAGCTTATTGAGCCACCTCTGTGCTAGCTCAGAAAGGGCTTTTTCAACTGTCCCTTCTAGATAACATGCCCCTTTTGCAGCTGTTTAAAAAGCAGGCATCCAGGCAGTTAAAAAAAATACTTCTAGTACATATTTCTGCTCCAGACCGTGCTGTTCCTTTGCCTCAAAGTCTGGCCACACCTTCTTAACAACAAGTGCTTTCACCCATTGGCCCCTGGCCTGGCTTTTCATGGCCCTGATTGATTATTGTTGTGTTAGCATTTGTTCCCATGCTGGGGTTGGCTAGATTTTCCTCCTCTGTGCTTATGAAGCTCCCGCCCAGTGCTACTAAGGAAAAAGAGCCACCTTTTATCTTATTTGAAATTTGAGGAAAGGCAAGCCTTCCTAAGCTGTAGGGTGCGGTGATAAAATATCTGGCATTTCCATTTCTCTTAGGGGTTGCCCCTTTATGCATGAGTCTTGCATTCATGGTCTGTGTCAGGATGGGGGGCGGGGGGAATGCCAACTTTAAAAGGAAGTGCAGGAAATCCTGCACTTTCTTATATCCAGAGCACTGGAGGGATGGGCTGGTAGTGCACTGATATAGTATTTATGCTTGTCTCCTAGCCCTGACCAAAGTTTGCCTGAATGCCGGCTTTTGAAATATGTCTGGAGGCTCCCTAAGACGTTTCTGGGCTGCATTGCTTCAGATTAAAATCATAGAGTCAAGGGGCTGAGAGGAACCATTTATATGTTACATTGAAAAAAAAATCCATACCCAATATATAAACAGAGCTAACACTTTTTTTTTTTGAAGTATGCTTACAATTTCTCAAATACTAATTTCTAGTAAAACAAATGACTCACAGTAAGAAACTATCTTCACAGAATAATGTAAGAGATATGTTAGCAGATGTGTCTTTCTAGCCATAGGAAACACAACAGGGCAGGTACATCTGTCAGGACTAATAGATGTAAAGAGAATTCAGGACCTTGCTGGTGACTTGAAGACCCCATGTCTGGAGTAAGCAGCACAACACTTTTTAGCAGTGGTTTTCTTGTGGCTGCTTTTTGTTATTTATTATAGCTTGGCTGACTGCATGAGAGGAAGCTCCTCTGAGCCATGGCTTTGTCGAGGAGGAGGACACCCGAATGTTCTTATTTTTTGTGATATGATTTCACTATTGTGAAAGGTTTCTCTCTAACAATCTTGGTCACTGGTATTCATTGATAACATAAATTTCTGCTTCTGTAGATAACACCCTATCAGGATGGTCTTTCAAGAATTAGCATCTGGCCTGAACACAGTTCAGGTTAATACGTTAACCCACACTGACTTACCATCAGCTTTATCAAAATCTCACTTTCCATCTTGTGTGGCAAAGACTATGTCTCCATAAGACCTGATTCTTTCAACCATTTTGTCCATATTCATTTGTCCTGCTGCATTTAATACCTTAAACATCTAACGCAACTAATAAAATGTCATTGCTTTGGGCACGTAAAAGGAAGGTAGCCTCTTTTTGGTAAGCGTTGATATAGCAAATGTAATAATTCTTGCAAGTGTGCGTCACCTGTAGTTCCTGCTGTTTTGTCAAAGAGACTGTGCAGTTTGCTTATAACAATGTGATTTCATCAATTCATTCTAACAAATGTATTAAACTACTTTCCATTATCTTTGCTTCATATCTATTTATTGCACTGAAATATCTGAATCGATATTTCTAAATGGGGAATAGTTCAGTGTTGATAAAGATTTTAAAAATTGCTTGAACATCCATTGACAAAATAAATTTAATTAGAAGAGTTCTTTAAGTGAAACCAAGCCATATTCAGTTTTTTTCTTAATGTTGAATGTGCATTTATATAAAACATTATTTTTATTCATTTTTCTACACAGTTGCTGCTGTGAGGTTTTTTAAAAGTCCTAACCTCTAAGAAACATGAATAATTTTCAGATTTTGTTTAGGAAGAAATAAAGGGTCTAGTCCAGTGATGGCAAACCTTTTGAGCTCAGTGTGTCAGAATTCACAAGAATACCTAACTTAACTCGGGTACTGTGTTACATCTAGAAATATCCATAATTTTGTGATATTTGTAGCTCTAGTAAAAAAGTTATATTTTTGATGTATGTATTTTATTAAAAGCAAAAACAAATAATTCTTTACATTAGTGACTTTTGCTGCTGAATTTCATTTGCTAAATCTTCAATTGAAAGTTGGTATTTCGTACACTTCAAGAACAAGCAAGCACTACACTCCCAGGTGCCAGGGTGACCATGTGTGTCACCCAAAAGGGCTTGGCATGTCACCTGTGACACGCGTGTCATAGGTTGGCCATCACTGGTCTAGTCTTTATAGTTTCATGTAAGGAACTGGAGAGCAAAATGCTACTGTATTTCCTTAAATTCCATAGGCAATTAGTAAAATAATATGAGTATAGTGATATTTTTTAAAAACTGTTTCATCAGATTTAAATTTTTTATCTAAGCAGGATGAAGTCAATCATATAGTTCCTAATCTTAGCATCCTTATTTAGAAACCTACAAAAATCATTTGGATTTGTAGAAAATTTAAGAGGAACTAACTGTATAACTAAAAGGTTTTTTATTATTCTTAAGAATCTAAACTGTTCCTGAAAAGAACAAAACCTTTAAAATAGCAACATGAAGTCATAGACAGTTATGCTGCCTTGTCACCCGCCCCCAAATTTGTTCAGTCCTGTTAACTTTTTCTAAAGAACACTTTAACTGCTGTCCTCCAATTCCCTACAATACAGAAAGAGAAAATGCCCATACCAGCCAAATGAAAAGCTTTAGCTAGGCCAGCAAACATGATGAACTTCTTACAGCAACTTGGAATTGAGCCACGTAACAGGGAAAGAGGTGACAGATTGAGTAGGAATATCACATGAAGTGGCAGGGTTGAGATCATGCCAAGGCCAACCAAGCAAAGGGGGGCAGAGAGTCATGCCCCCATAAGCTACTGGGTGGTCAAATGCAAGAATGAAGTGCCAGAGCTTCAAGCAGGCATCTTGGCTTCAGACAAGAGAGACAGATCAAGTCCTAGCAAGAAATGCATGGAACTGTGTGTGAAAATTGGCTGTTATCACGATTAAAGACAGATCCAGGTTCTTCTGCCCTCCTTTGCTTTCTCTCCCTCTTTGGGTTTGCTTTTATTTGTTGAGGTTGAGGGAATGAAGGCGACTGTACTAGAGGACTTTGCTTTTACCTGTCCAAACCTCAGTCTTAAATGCTTTTGCACATACAAATGCAGGGGTGGCACAGCCATGCCTCTGCTTTTTCAGACCCAAATTAAAAACAAAACTGAATTTCCTTGTCTTGTATCACCTTGTTTGCCTTGATGGTATGATGGTGGTTGATTGGCTTCATCTAGCAAGCATCCAGTTCATATGGTTGGATGAGTTCCCATTAAGATATAAACGTGGAACTGATCTGGATGCAGACTGGCTGACTGCCTGGTGTCCCTGAGCCACTATCCCATTAGCTGTGATGTCATTATTCATGGACATGTGAACCAAGATTCAGGATCTCAAACCTTCAAGGAATACAATCAGTTAAAATGGCAACTTCTGGACAAATTTGAGGCTCCTGGGACAGATATAAAGTACCTAAAATGTGTTACTGTGTCCTGAAGCCTCTGAATCTGTGCCCCTTTCCTAGACAGGAAATCTTAACTCTTAGTGCATTTCAAACTTTAAGCTGCATTGAGCAGGAAACTATAACCGAAGAGGCACCAATTTCCCACCCAGGACCAGTCAGTGGGTATCACCTTTGTAATCAGGTTAGGTTGCCTGACTTGGATGCAAAAATAGGCTGTAGTGGAAGGCAAATTTTAGCCATATATTCAGAACAACTGTTCGGAACTATTTGTATCTCTGGAAATTGGATGCTTATTTTTAAAGAGATGATTTTTTAAAGCTCTGTCTGGTTGTACCCTAAGTAGCCCCACAGAGCCCACCCCAGAATGCTCTACTGCACTTCTTGTCCCTCTCTCAACTTTAAAACAAGTGTTCCAGCCAAAAGAGGCTTCTTCCTTCCTCTACGGGCAAATCCCCCAGCAAGCTTATTTCGCTTTCCCTAAACCGAAATAATAGAACCAGATGCA
>MTQE01002208.1:49158896-49180269 GCA_014337955.1 Aspidoscelis marmoratus | reverse complement strand
TTAATCGCGTTGGATCCAGATTCTGAGGATCATACGTGGGGTACGTGACTTGGTGGGACTCAAGAAGCTACTTTTTAAAAGCCACTTTTTGGGGCTGCCCTGCCCTCTTCCCCCTGGCATGGACGCGCCACCCATAAGGGACCCCTTCACCGAGCCTGGCTGGGTGGCTGCCGCTTCCATGGATGGAGGAAAAATGGCAGCGGGCAGCCAGCCAGCGATTCTTTCCCCTCCTCTCCCCATTACTCAGGGCACACAGCAGCAGTGGCAACTAAAGCCCCTTTGCTTTAAACATTCACATTCAGCTGCTTTCTTCCCTTCCTTTCCCTTTCTAAAGTCAGATCTTTTAGAATTGTGCAAAATTACAACATGGTTATTCCAACCATCAAGGTGTGAAGTGGTTCCATCCCTACAGTGTAGCAATCACTGTTAAGTGGATTTTTACACTGAAATCACTGTCTTTGGAAGCAAGCTATTGGGAGAGGGAAACCCTAAACATGGATTCTCATCCCTTAAAACAGTACTGTCCACACAGTAAAAAATGTAAAATGTTTCAAGCGCACGACCCAGAGTGAGACCTGTTGAAATCAGGATTGAGATTCACCATGCTTTGGGGTGGTTTAACATGGGGAAAGGGTGTTAAGCCAAACTGCCGTGCGGACTCCGAGGACTGAAAATGTTTTGAATCCAAGATAAGGTTGCCGTGAAGACACGGCCTACATGGCACCTCACATTTACCTTTTGGGTTTTTGTCCTAAAAATGCAAGCATTTGCCCTCTCATTTCTTAGATGCCTCTTGACGAAGTGCCAAAGCTACTTAGCCAAGGGCAATTTCTGATCCTTGAGAGGGTGAATTCCTGCACAGTTATCATTCCAGGTATCAGTAGGAAACCATCCATTTCTTTTTCTTTACATTATCAGTTCTTCTCCTTCTGCTTCCCCTTGCTGTATAAGCTTCTGAGATCCATTTTCTTACCTTTGATTTTTCGGTTAAGTAGAATCACACTCAAGAGGGTTATCAGTAGTGGACCTGTTCACACTTAACTCATAGGGAGCTCCAGTCCACTCACTAGCCAGCCTGTCCACACAGGGAAGCTGTGGGTGTTTTTACACTGTCACTAGACGTACCCATTACGTACCCATTAATGGGTACGTAATGGCATTTTTGTACCCATTAATGTGTACTTAATGGATACTTCTAGTGACAGTGGAAAAACACCCATAGTCAACTCACAAGAAGTTGCTGTATGTTCTCGTGGACCCATCCATCAGGGGACTGCTAAAACTCATACATATAACTTTTAAAAATACATAATAATACGGAAGTAAGTTTCTATTGTCTACTTCAGGAGAGATGTTGGGAATTCAGCCTAGGACCTTCCATGCCAAACATTTCGCCATTGCAAATGCAGATGCAGAAAAATATCTGTTCTCCTTGCTGCATATGGTGGGCTTGGGCCAACAAGTATATGGTAAATTTGCTGTTGTTCCCTGCTCAATCCCTGGGGAGACACAGATAAGAAATTAATAAGAAGAAAAAAGTTTTTTTTTTAAAAAAAAGTCTTTGTTGTGAAGGTAGTTCTGAAGTTTGAATTTGTGTCTGCAAACAAGGCAGGTATGAGTAAAATTTTGTTTGCACTTCCTTACTTGAGGTCTCAGGCTGGAGCTCTCTTCCATTTCCTGCAAGACAAAACAAAACTTTGTTCTCCAAAGTACATCCTTAAAGCATTTGAAAAACAGTGAACTAGATAGGAAGTTTCAAGGTAACCCTTTGGTGTTAAATGCATTCTGCAGTGTGCTATATATGTGGACTAGGTTTTGTAAGCCCCTTTGATTAATTTCAATTCTGATATTTACCAGGCTACTGATACTAATGTAATACTATTCAAAGAGAGCCCCTCTCGAGTTTTATAGCACTGCTGTAAAACTGGTCTGCATGCTGGGGAAGAGGATTTCCAAGCTTTTGATGAAAAAATGATGAATGATATGAACCACAAATGCACTCCTGCTCCATTTGCCAATGTAAACCGAGTAAGGGGCAATGGAATTCAACATATGGAAAGGCGGCAAGCTGACTTAATGCAGGCTAAACTTTTAATTAAGAATGCCAATCTTCCTTCTGAAGTGTTGCTCCACTCTCAGCTAAATTTTAAAGCTTCTGCAAAGAATAATTGCTGAGCTTGCTCTCCACCCCACCCCCACTTGTTGTCACTCTCACATGCAAAGGCATTGGAGGTTTCCTGTGTGAAAGGGAAGGGGACCAGCTCTTCAGAACATTTTCTTCTGAAGTTACCCGTGTCTTACCATGGAGGCCTCAACCTCATCTTGCCAACCGCATAATCAGAAAATCTTGTATAGAAGAAAGGGAAGGTATCTGTGCATTAATTTGGTGTCCGCAGGTCAAGTAGGTTGCCTCCGTGTTTTTCTTCTTTTTAAATTACTATAGAAATTTTAGGTGAAATTTATTTATTTGAAACTGTTTTGAGGCCATGCCTCATAAATATTTCAGAACAGTTCATAAGCCATAATATAACAATTAGGCCGGTTCAGTATTAAAGCAGTAAAAAAATACTGTATTTTCTGACATATAAGACTACTTTTTAACCCAGGAAAATCTTCTCAAAAGTTGGGGGTCGTCTTATACGCCGGGTGTCGTCTTCTTATACGGCGAGTATATCCCAAACTCTATATTTTAACTGGAAAGTTGGGGGTCTCATAGGTATGCCAGGAACCCTCATTGTATGCATTTAGATATCTGCTGAAGATGAAACTCTTCAGCAGACATCTTTGGCCTTTGGTTGAGGGAACAACATTCCCTCCCCATGCAGGCACTATTATTTTTTAAACAAATTTATTTTATCTATTTTACAGTGATTTTATTATGACTTGCCTTGAGTCCAAATCAATAAGAAAGTACATCTGAAGGCCAAAGGAAAGAGATGAATTCAGAAGATTGGTTCATATGGTTCCAAATTTTTCTGGGTTTTATAAATTAAGAACAAAAGCATTTTATGGTTAACACTCTGTAAAAATTAAAAACTAAACATGATGTACTGACACAAAGCTTGCAACATTATATCACAATGGTAATAAACAACATTTTTAAGACAGACCAAAACTGCTTACAGTTAGTTTTGACTATGTATTACAACCGTATCAGCTTTGAAGCAATGCATTTCAGTTCAGCTGAATAAGTTTAGTTAAAGCATTCAGGTTAACCCTTCTAAACCCTTTAGTTCTAAGTCTTTAAGTCGCTATGATCCTTCAGGCTACAATGTTGTACACATTTACTTGAGAAAAAAGTCCTATTAAAATCAGCAAGATCTATTCCTGAGTGCAGATAAGACTCACCTGCATTTGAATTTTAATCACTAGTGCATCATGACTGAGGCAAAATCCTGAATGTTAAGACAAGCAGTAAGAGCTCATTCAGTAATACTGAAAGGCATACCATTTGACTTCATACATTTGATTTATTAGGATTTTAAAGAATATTCAAATACACTCAGATCCACTCAGATCCACTAATTCTTATTCAACTTCTAAGTATGCCCAAGATGATATTACTGGCATTGTAATATCTTTTTAACTTAGCTAATCTCTAGTTTCCTAAATCCCTTATTCCTTCATTGAAGATATATTGTAGAGTAGCAGTGATTTGTCGGCATTAGTCCCCAGTTGCTTGAAAATAGAGAAAGGAGAAGACAGAAACATAAATGGGAAAGGAAAGAACTGTTCTTGCTCTGAAAAGCACAAGGGCAGATTTGTAAATACTTTGTCATTAACAGCGTCATCTCTGAACTTCTGCAGATGAGGCCTCAACCTTGGTTCCTTGGCCCTTAATCCAGTAAACTAAATTCTGTCTACAATGATAACACTACTGTGGAGCTACTCAAGTGCCAAAAATCCACTCATGCTGCAGATGTCTTAAAGCTCTGGAGAAGCCAGCGGTTTCATACATTTCTACTGTACCCTGAGATTACATCTAGTTCAGTTTTGTGTCCAAGAAAAGATCAAGCAGTTGCTTTCCCTTTAGGCCTTTTAAAGCTTCAGACAGTGATGGTCTGGAGCTTCAATTCTGGCAGATGGTCTTTCCTTTCTCCAGCTTTCCTGTCTTCCCCTTTTAAGGTAAGGACCTTTACCTCTGTTGCTATCAAAGAGTAAGAGATCCTGACAGTGAATTTCTTCCATGGGTCTAGTGTTATTGCAGAAGCCCATGTTCCCACTTAAATATTTATTATTTATTTGGATTTTAATCCTACCCTATACCTGATGGTCTCAGGGCAGGGTACAACATTAAAAATCAAATATAAAATGAACATTTTAAAAGAGCAAAGATGCCTGAAAGTGAAAAGGAAAATACTTTCCCCTATCACTCTTAATGAAAGATTCCAAGACTTCCTTGTGTGAATTTTATGTATTTATTAAAGCTTGTCATATTTCTCCTTCTATGTCAAATGTCTTCAGGGAGAAACAAGGACGAAGCTTTTTGTTGTCCTTCATGAGGGCCAGAAAGACATCTGGAGATTAAGCAGAACAAAGTTTTCTTGGAAGAATGCTTGACCTCCGGTGTGATTCCCAGAACATTATGTTGACATGCGTACTAGACATCCCCTGTGTCACAGCCCAGTTGAAAAATATTCAGGGGTTCCGTGCTTTGTGATCCTGTCTCAATACACATGCTTTATATCCTTTTGAGCTCCAGATTTCTGCATTTGTACAGATGCTCACATTTGTCATAGCTTCGGTATTTGGCTTCAGGAAGCAAATGAGTTTGTGGAAGAACATGTAAGTAGGGCCCAAATCGGCCACCACCCAAAAAAAGAACTGTGGCAGAGAGGGACAATGCAAAGGAAGAATTGTCTTTTGTCAACCAGAGAAATCATTTAGGATTTATAGATAGCAAAGTCAATAATATACACAACAATGTTCATGTCTCTTGGGAAACATGACATGAACAACAAACAACATTTATATCCACTTTCTCAAGATACTGCTTTTAAGGGTGTTTTTCCACTGCAGCCCTTAGATCCGCAAATTTGCCTGACCCCATTACTTTCAACTCAATTGTGTTGGATCCAGATTCTGAGGATCGTATGTGGCGTACGTGACTCAAGGGGGGACTCAAGTGGCTCCTTTCTGAAAGCCACTCTTTGGGGCTGCCCTGCCCTCTTCCTCCTGGTGTGAACGTGCCACCCATAAGGGACCCCTTCACGGAGCCTGGCTGGGTGGCTGCCGCTTGCCTGGATGGAGGAAAAACTGCAACGGGCAGCCAGCAATTTTCCCCCCTTTTCTCCCCATTGCCCAGGGCACACAGCAGCAGCAGCAACTCAGGCTCTCTTGCTTTAAACATTCACACATCTCCCAGAACCTGCAGCTGCTTTCCTTTCCCTTTCTGGGGGTGTTTTTCCACTGTCACTAGAAGTACCCATTAAGTGCCCATTAATGGGTACAAAAATGCCATTACGTACCCATTAATGGGTACTTAATGGGTACATTTAGTGACAGTGGAAAAACACCTTAAAGCTCAGAACTCCAAAGAGCTAGAATTGTGCAAAATTGCAACTTTGTTATCAGCTGTGAAGTGTGTGGATTGCTACAGTGTAGCGGCTGCTGTAAAGGGTGGATTTTTACACTGAAATCACTATCTTTGGAAGCAAGCTATTGGGGGAGGGAAACTCTCATCCCTTAAAACTGTTCGGTTCCCACAGTAAAAAATGTAACACGTATCAAGCGCACGAACCGGAGTGAGACCTGTTGAAATGAGGGTTAACATTTACAACGCTTTTGGGCGATTTAACATGCGGAAAGCATGTTAAGCCAAACTGATGTGAGGTCTGCGAGGATTGAAACTGTATCAAAACTGAATTAAGCTTGTAATGGGGATGCGGCCTTATTTTCATGTAGTGAAGTATTGTTATATTTCGATGTTTCGTAGCTGCTGTATAATGTAGGGTGCCTCCAGATAATATGTAAAAATTCTGCCTTTTTTTAAAAGCTGGTGGTTCCCTGCATCTGAGCAAAAAGAGGTTGTCAGTTTAGTGCAACCTGTGCCAGCACAGTGCCAGATGATTCATCTAGGGACTTGCTGCTGTCTTCTGTTGTCTTGGTGCCAGCAACAATTTCCTCCTCGAACAATCCAGCAGTGCGCCAGCATACTTTGTGCCAGACATGGTTTAGCAAGAATATGCTCTAGCATTCAAGAAAGAGCATTGTCTTAAATCCAGCCTTACAGCAGAAAGAATACACTGGCAGTGACCTCATATTGCTCTTTTAATCTGTTGATCCCCGCAGGATGCTGGTGTTTTTAATGCACCTGGTAATTTTCATATACTAGTGCTTATTGTAGTTGGATGCGCAAAGGAACAAGGCAGCTAAAAGGAAATTTTACCAGAAGCCAGAGTTGGCAGGGTGAATGATAAGGGAGATGCCATAAAGCTCCACTTTGATTTAAAAACACACACATGAAAATTGATACCAAAAATTTTAATGGAATGTATGTCCATTAGCATACCCTGAGCTGTAATGTGTACAGGAGAGAGGGAGCACTGTCTCTTTCCTAGTTGCGGTGGAGGGGTGGCCCCTTTCTTCTGAGGTCCAGCAGCCTCTGTGTGTCTATGTGGTCGTCACCACTGCTTTTCTAGAAGGAGTTAGGTAACAGTGCATTATGCCATTGTCATTATAGCTCCAAAATCAAATGATCATTTATACTGTAAATCTGGGTAAATTGTCTTTTAAAAAGACTGCATTCTTTGAAATCATGTGCCTGAACAACAAATGGAACAAAATACCATCTTTTATTCTTTCCCTAGCCTTACGTGTAACAAAAAACTGGTCACCTTCTGAATTAGTACCTATTTTGATAAAAAAAAGTCTTGTTTCTTTCAGTTCATTTGCTGAGAGATTACCAGCTGAAAAATTAATGTGACAAATATATATTTTAGTATGTTTTTGATAAATTGGCTTGGCTGGGTAGTTTAAACCTATTTCAGCATGCTCTCTAACATTCTTGAGTGAAAGCTGTTGTGTCTTCTCCATATGATACACAGTGGTGAAAAAACACAAATTTCACAAAGGAAGCAGCAAAAGTAAGTAAAGAGTAAATTCTGGATGCTGTACTTACATGTGAATTTGCATATGCATATATAGATATAGATAAAACTCTGCTGTTAACAATATTGGTTTTCCAGTGAATAACTATAACATTGCATAAACATTTCTTGTCAGATAATTGAATTACACAGTAAATACCCCTGGGAACTGAAGTTTATGATTGGCTGACAGTGGCTTCAAAACATTCCCATTCAACTATGTGGTGCTTATGATTTGCATGTGCCAAGGATATTCAAAAAGCTGAATTAGAAGGCGATGTTTTTTTTTTTAAGCAGCTGTCTGAATCAGTGGTTCTTAAACTATTTAGCATGACACGATCTTTTGATTTTCAGCAGGCCTTCTTGACTCCTTTTTTTACTGAAATAGACATACACTCATATTTATATTTTGTAAATAATTTTGTAATGGATATTTATTAAAGAGAATGCGATCTGTTTGTATTACTGGTTTTGATTGTTCACGATGAGCTCACCCATAATTGTTTTCCCATGTAAAGAGCTTGCAATTAAAATTTATATTACACACTTGTCCCTTGTGGCTTTGTGCCTCCAACCCAGAACTGTCTTCTAGGGATATATTTTCCTGTTTCTTTTGAATAAACTATTTGGATTATGGTGATCAGACTCTGAAGAAAGGCTTCTTGAAAGGAGGGGTTGTCAAAATTTAATGTAGTCATGACTTTTATATGCCTTTTCTGGGTTTAAAAGAGCATGGAAAGCTGTCATATACTAAGTCTGGCTAATTCAGTATTGCCTACGCTGACTAGAATTGGCTCCTTAGTATTTTGGGCAAGAATCTTTCTAACGGAGATACTGAGAATGAAACTTGTGGCATTATTTCTGATGGAATCTTGGCTCTTTGGTGGGAATTTCTCTGGTCATCATATTCATCATAATCACAGAAACGCTTCTCTCAATTAATGTTCCATTTGCACGCTAGGAAATGACTGGTGTTTCAGTGACCCCTAGAGAGATGAGGGAGCTGTTCCTAGCCATTTATTGTGATAGTTGGACATATACTCAGCTCAGATTTAGTTTGTTGTCAGTAACAGAAACAAAGAGAAGGAACATAGGGAAGAGATACAGAAACTGAATTATAGGGAAATTGTTCAAGATCCAGACAGCCACAGTGTTGACATCCATTTGGCAAGTCCATACAGAAATAATGAATGCTTTAGAACATTTTATTTATTTTGGGGCAGAGTCTCACGAAGGACTTTCACTTGGGATATAACAACCACTGCCTCTGATCTGCCATTGTTTCCCTTTCAGATTTTCTGAGGTGGTTTGCTGTGCTGCTAGAGCACATTAGAATGAGACACATTGAAAGCCAAATATCTATGACTCTCTCGGTTCCTTCTGTAGTTCTGATAGAACAACCCCTATTCCCTCTGAATATCACTGTCAACTGGTAATGCTTATTCTTGTTGAAAATCTCCTCCTCTTCCTCTGTTTCCTCCCCTCTGATCCTCTTGTTGTGTGTTCCCCCCCACAGCATGTGATTGCCATCCCGTGGGTGCAGCTGGAAAAACCTGTAATCAAACCACAGGGCAATGTCCCTGCAAAGATGGCGTGACGGGCATCACTTGCAACCGATGTGCCAAAGGTTACCAGCAAAGCAGATCTCCCATTGCCCCCTGCATAAGTAGGTGGATGCTCTTTCTGACCTCTGTGTCTTAACTGAACTAACACTGAGTCTGGCATGTTCATTAACTCCTAATTCAATAGTCTTGCTTGATGTTCTAGATATACTGTTGGCCACTTCACATATTGCAGGATTTTTTATTTGTGGTAAACTTCTGATTCTGCAGATTTTCCAATTTATACTCTTCCTTCCAAAACCTGGGTATGCACAGAAGTGATCTGGGGGGAATAGCAAGGTGGGATTTTGAGTTTGAATTTCAGAACTGTGATAATTTAAGAAACTCCACAGTATGACTCTACTAATGCTGTAATGTGTGGAGTGGCCTTATGTGTTGTGCGTCTGGATTGTATTTTGCATGCATTGATATATATGTGAAAGATAGATTTCGTTGGTTGTACTTGTTAGGCAGTGGGGAAAAAATTAAGTAAGAGGTGTCAGGGTTCAACAAGTGATTTTCTGGATTATAGTCACCTCATCAGCATGACATTTTTTTCTAACAATGCCAGCAGTAAAGTGCTACTATTTTAAAACTGTTTGATGTAGATTGCTGAGTGTATTCCATGTTTTTAATCTAAAAGAAAGAGAATGCCTGTGTTCCATCATTTTAAGAGCAATTATCACACTGAAATGTAGAGTGGTCTGTGTAAGCATCTCAAATATTTGTGTACAGTATCCCGTTTCTCATTCCAAAGCACTAAAAGGGACTGAATGGCCACACAGCCTAATAAAAATGTGACATCTCTGACTGGTGATTCTTTATTTGCTTTTTTAAATGCTGATTTTGGTGGTGGTGGTTAGCTGTTTGGGGAGTACACCGATTTTGTGAAACAGCAGTTGCAGCAAATTGCAGGACCCACTTCTGAAAAATTTCCATCTTGTGACTGATTAATATGTAGCGAATTTAACTTTTTTAATTAGTCACTTCAAAAGGTGGTTTGGTCCAATATCAAGCATCATATTGAAAAATTAATTATCTAGCACTGTTTTGTTTTGTTTTGTTTTTTAAGGATGTCAGCTTTGCAGATTGGAATGGAGAGCAAGTTCTATCTTTGCTGCAATAGTATCTTTCAGTAGACATGTGCAAAACTGAGTTCTGTCAGTTTATGTCTTAACAGACCCCGATCATGTTCCCTTAGAACCTTTTACTGTTCAGGATACCACTGGCTGGCTCTCCTTGTCTATATAAGCTCCTGACTTTCCCCTTCTACCCATGATTTTGGGCTAGATCAGAACAGTAGCACCAGCTGAATTGCCTTCTGAGAAGGTCCTATCTGCCTGCAGAGCAGATTTTCAGAGTACCGCATGGTCAACAGCCCAGGCTGTCATGTATGCCTAGCATGTCCTCTACAGTTCTGGCAGTAGGTGCAAAGGGAGAAGAGGACAAAGGTTGACCAGAAAAACTGGTACTTTATGAACACCAGGAATTTCTGCTGCTGTTAGATGAAACCTTGAACCTCTAATGTGTTCATTCCGATAAGAAGCCTCTCCATGTTCATTGTGCGCTGATTTGTCTAGAACTCAATTTGACACATCTCTATTCTCAAGTTATAAACTTCACTCTTATCTGTTAATTACAGCCATTTATTTGTATGGGAATGAGCAAAGGGATAAATACTTGAGGGCAGTCTCTAGATAGCAAGAAGATCCAGCAATTGCCTCTTCCCAGTCCCTGGTGGACATGAAAAGCAACCATGGGCTTCGTTCTCCTTACCAGGATATCTGCTGGGAGTTGCCAAAATGAAGTCAAATTGTATAATTGGAAGGCTTGTCAAGTGCTGGCCCACTTCCACCATTATGTTTTGTGTACTTCTGGTTATACAATTCAGCTTTATTTCAGAAGCTCCCAGTAGATGCCCGGGTAAGGGAAACCATTATGGGAAACCCAACATTGTTGCTTGATTTCCCATAATATTGATATAACAGGTTATTCATCAACCAGCAGCAGCTTGTAGCTTTAAGGGCAGGTGATTGTAGGCATGGCTGGGCAATTGTTGGCCATGAAAACATATACATCCCCCTGAGCGGGTCTTGCATTGCCATGTTGAGGAAGAGGGCATGGTCCTGTGGCCAGTGATTGCTTAGCCTGCAGCTGCAACTACTCACCCTTATAGTCACAAGTTGCCACTGCCATCAACTGACTCAAGACTATATTGAGGATGTCAGAATCAGGGGTTTTAGTCTGTATCTGGAAGCACCTAGGTTAAAATCTGATTCTACAGTGTGGGTGATTCCAACAGGAGCTTCCTTTTTCCTGTCTATGCCATGTGGCAGAACCTAGGAAATGGGATTCCGAGTTGGCACCCTTGCTGTCTGGGATTGCCAATGGCCAGTCATGAGTTAGGGGGCAAATAGTAATTTTTATAAATAACCACCACCACAAAAATCCCATTATAGGCCACTATTATTAGAAAGTTGCAAGTTAAAGTGGGATTACAGAGCATAATCGGTCAATCAGTTGATCAGTTTATTTATACGCTGCCATTCCAAATATTGCTTAAGGTGGTTAAAAAAGTAGCAACATTAATCACTTTATAATATAATAGTAACAGTATTGAGCTGAGTCACCTACACTTGATCACACGTTTTAAGTCTTATGTATATATATTTGTGTTTTAAAATAATTTACTCTTTTTGTAAATACCTATATTTTTAACATTTGACATATCTGGTCTGTAGACCGTATAAATAAACTACTACTACTACTACTACTACTACTACTACTACTACTACTACTACTACTACTACTACTACTACTACTACTACTACTACTACAGTACAACCTGTATAAAATAAAGCAAAAGCAAAAACAGCACCAGAGGTGGTCTTCATTTGTATGTACATGGTAAAGCCTGTTCATGCAACTGGAGCACCCAACAGAGATGGTCTCCGCTCGTTGCAGCCTAAAGTAGCCACCGTTCTTATGACTGCTTGGGGGAAGGGGAAGAAGCAAAGACTAGCAGGCTCAGCTGAACCACAACAACCATTTGCTAAACACATTTCCTTTTTCTGTTCTTGCTGCCTTTTGTCACCACATTTGCTAGTTATATTTCTTCTGCTGTGGGTCTTAACAAGTGCTGTACCAAGTTCTGACTCCCTTTAAGCAATTTTGCTATGAAGTTTAAAATGTACACTTTGTTAGCTTTGGAAGCCATGGAGAATGAACTAACTCCATATGCTGTCCAGTATCCTGTTTGCTTAGTTCTAATGATGAAAATGAAAGTCATGCTTGAAAGAATCAAGTCTTTGCCGGAGATCCAAAACAAGGTTTCAGGAATATTTTTTAATTATCAGGAATAAACTCCAACATATCAGACTTCACTGTTTTTGCTTCTTAAAGAATCAAGCAGCAGCCTTGCTGAAGTGAAGCATGTATGTTTAGCACCAGCATGGGAAAAGATTGAGCATATCCTCCTGATCTCCCTGGAAAAGACCGTGAACATACAGGAAACTTCTTGTTGTTGCTTTTTGTAAACACAACGTGGATTGGGATCTCTACATCTCAAACCTATTTACACAGGTTTCATGTCTGTACCGTGATGCACATTTCTCATCATATTATCTAAAGTGAAGCTATTAGCAATTATTGTACTTTTGTATTATGTTGGAATAAGGTTGGTATAAATTTGAGGAAGTGGGATAAGGATCTACCTTGTCATTAACCCACAGCACCTACACATGACAAAATATGTGGGTATAAAACTTCACACAAAGTGCATGTCATGTCAGAAGTTTCCTGACTTCTTTTTTCCTTTCCAAAGCAGTAGCAGAGAGGGATGGCTACTAATTTGCTTGGAAAGATAGTGTGGGGAAAGAGGTTTTGTTTTTCTTTGAAAATCCCCCATATACCATTTGACTGCTTAGCCTGTTCTTCTGAAACTACAATCAAGCTCAGGGTGCAAAATAAAGATGCAAATGCACACCTCTTGCTTTCCAGTGTGACAGTAGCATCAGGGGCAGATAATGGGTTAACTCTTGCATAGTTTCCTCCATTTAGTGAGCTCCTCTGCAAATTGCTTTAAACTGGGAAAAAAAGATTCCAGGAGATGGTCAAATGGGAGCAGCTGCTGCTCTGTCTTGTGTTCTTTCTGCCATTGAATCATGGATCTCCTGTGTCACATTGCTACTATTTGCCATGACAACCCTGTTTTCAAAGGAGCCAGAAAGGAGTGATGAAGAAAGACCTGAAGCCAGTGACAGTTCAGTGTTTTGCAGCCAGTGGTCCCTACGTGATCACCCTTTTCTCCTTGACAACATCTGCAGTTAGTGTGTCTTACAAGGAAAGACTGTGTTCCTCTGTTGGAGATTGTGTTCTTGCTGATGCTTCCTTTTCCCTGTCCACATTTTTTCTTCTTTCCTACAGAGATTCCAGTTGTCCCACCAACCACGGTGTCCAGCAGCACAGAAGAACCTGCAGGTATGCTAGATTCTTGTTCTGTTCAAGACTTTGCAGAACTGTTCTGCCACACAGTAAGATGGCTTTAGCTCCAGGATGAAAGGCGTGGCAAAGTGTACAAGACTGAAACTCATTCAGACTTTTTCTCCCGCCAGGAGCGTGGGAAGGGGATAATAGGATCAATCTTTTCTTCATTTGAGGGAGCCTGTGTGACACAGGGGCTAGAGAGTTGAACTGGAACAGTGAAGACTGCAGTTCAAATCATTGTTCATTTGTGAGTGTCAGGGGGTGACTTGGGCCCAGTCTTTGCCTCTTGGCCTAATTCAGATCCAAATGCTGCCCTGGTGTGAATTGATGCGTGAATACAGAACTGTGTATGCTGCTTTCAACCTCTTGAAGGAAAGGTAGGATACAAATATGAGAAACAAAAAGGAATTGCATTGCCATGGCACTGTTTAAAAAGAAATGTTTGTCATCGCAATAGCCATTGTTAATGCCCCTTGAAGATGCAGCTGACGGAGAGCCCAATTTAGAATAACATCAGAAGACATGATATTCGTATACTATCATTCATATGAATACAAATGTTTCCAGACATTCGTACGATAGTTCAGACATTTGTTAGACTGGGGTGTGGAAAAATAGAGCACCAGTAGCATCCGCAATGGATCCAGATTGCATTTGACATGGATCGACAGTGGATTAAAAGTAGATTCAGGTTGGATTTGATGTTCTCAGTGCGTAGATATGCTAGAGATATGTATCAGATACTTACTTGTTCGTATCGGATACGTATCGGATGCATATTCATTCGTATCAGATACGTATTGAATATTCATATGAATATGTACGAACAGATTCGTATTGAATAGAATTTTACCACATTCAAATGCGATCTATTTGTACAAATATGGATTTTCAAACAGTCGATTCATTATGAATCGAATGTCAAAAATGCATTCATGCATGCATGTCCCTAGCCTGGAAGCACCCACTGTAAATGGTTTGTTTTTGTTGCTGAGTAGTAGTATCAAGTCTAACAGGTGACTGTGAGGACAGACCCATGCAGTTTCCTTGGAAAACTAACCTGGTGATGCAAACCATGTGTAGATGTTGGAATCGCTGATGAGAAAGAAAAAGCGGAACATCTTGGCAGAAATGTGGAACAAACAGAAGCCAAAAATTATCTTTTGGGGGATAACTAACAAAATGGTCATCATTATTGCTTTGGAAACAAAAGAATGAGGAGACCTAAGTTGTGTTTCTCTGCATTTTTGTTTCATAGGCATGGTAAGAACATAGAAGACTTTTAATATTGATTTGTTTTGAAGCATTTAGACCCCATCCTTCATCTGAAGGTCTCAGGGTAGAGCACAATATTCACTAAATAATAACCAAGATAAAATGTTTTTGGTGTTGAGTAAGATTTGGCTTATGACCAGACTTCTTTTCACTATTCTACAAGGTTTCCCTCTGGAATGTGTGTTTTAACTTGTATGGTTTCTCTTGTGGGGGCTCTTTGATATGTAGCTGAAGCCCTCTTGACAGTCTGTACAGATCAGTGGTTTGTCTCCCATGTCACCTTCAGAGTGTACAGTATGGACTGATTTGTGACTGAAACTCTTTCCATAGTTCACACTCTAAAATGGCTTATCTTCTGTGTGAATTTTTAAATGTTTAATAAGGTTCGTTTTCTGACTTATTATTAAATATTAAATATTAATAATATTCAATAATAAAAATTTAATATTTTATTAAATATTATTAAATATTTTAATAAGGTTCATTTTCATATTCAGCAGCCTTAGTAGCATGATTATTGTGATAAATATTTGATATCATAATCACCTGCTACTTTCAGTTCCAACTAAAAGCTATAGAAATGTGTTTTTATTCTCAGTGAATTAATTAATAGCAGACAGCAAGTATCAAACACTCAACTGCAACCAGCAGACATTCAAAACTCCAACCAATTAATGGTGACTTAACAGTATCACGTGGATTCCTTATTTTTTAAAAAATTATTTATCCATCTTCTTGCATGTATCATTTACAGTGGAACAATCCATCTTTTCAGAAGCAGATTGCGGTGTATGGCGCCTTCTCTTGAAAAGCACAAGGAAAGTTCAGCCAAAGCAAGCAATCTGATTGGCGATAGGTACAGAATAGCTTTTCAGTAGCAATTATACTGGACCTATTATCGTCACTTTCTTCAGGGACAAGCTGCTGTATTTTATCATTTTTATTTAATTGTTTGGACAAAGTTATAGAGTGTGGCACTTTTTGGATCCTATATACTTCTCTTGAAGACCTTTAAGACATTGTCCTGGAAATACATCAGTTTGCATACATGCAAGTGATTGCAGTTGATAGTTTATCCATGCCCTGACTACGCAGTGAGAGAACTCTTATGGAAGGTATATGCAGAGCAGTGATTCCCAACCTGGGGTACAATTACTCCTAGGGGTACAAACCAGGACATTTAGGGGTATGAGAAAAAAAATGAATAATGGTAGAATGCCATTATTAGGCTATTCATTTACAGTTACAACTTACTCATGTAATGCTAGTTTGAAGGGTTCTGTTTATGGAAATGAACTGCCAAAGAGTATGTAAGTGCAAAAAGGTTGGGACCACTGATGTAGAGGGTCATTGGCTAGGGGTAGGGTTTTCTTTCAAACTGTATTTTATTTCTCATTTTATTTTGTAATATTCCTGCTTAAATCTGCATGGCCACTAGAGGAAAGTAAGTCTATGTGAGTCTTCTGTAAACTAGCCTCCCCTCGCATCTCAGGGATCAGGATACTTCCACACATTGCCCAAGAAGTGGTTAAGGGATGGATTTTTACAGTTACAACCACAGGCTAGAATTAACATCTTTTAGGCGACTATTGAGAACCCATCTCTTTACCTAGGCATTAATGTTCCCATCTTAAAAATAACACCTCTAACATGTCCTTTTACACACTGAGGTAGATAAAAAAAGTTTTTCTGAAACATCCAGAATAGATATGATAAGGGGCAGATTCTTTTTTTAATTCTCCTGTCAAATTCAGTGTATGTTTTGCACTTTCCAAAAATGCAGCTTCTTTCCTATTTGCATTTACTCTCCCCCACCCTATAAACACGATAATTCCCTCCTACATTGCATTCCTTTTTTTTTTTTTTGCAAAATCTGTGGAAGAGCAGAGCTATTATTTCAAACTTGTTTGGTGATGAACAAATTTACTTTTTAAAAAATACCTATTATACATTTATCAAGAATTAAAACTTCCACTTATAAGTCCATGTAACATCCCACTCACAGAAAGCTACAATCTACCAGTAAAAACATTTTCACCTAACAAGTACTCCACATTTTTCTCAACCTATCCTTCCTTCAATCCCTCCTTCCCATTTAAGCTATAATTTATGTATCTTCCAAATTTCTCTTGTTGATGAACCTAATTTAAGAAAAATAGTGCTTTTCTGGAATTTCTATGAACTTAATTTTACTTTCTGATCCTTCCATCAGTCATGCAATGATACATTTTTTATTATCACTTCCCAAATTATATCAGCTATTTATTAATTCTTCACAAATCATCAGTTTTCCAGCATGCATCATTAAGTGTAGTAGTTGCGGAGCTTTTCAACCATCAGGGTCACTAAAGAAATGTCAAGTAACATTCCCCCCACCTCTTTTCTAACCAATTTTACTAGTTTCTGGTATGATATTTTCTTTTTGCATCCAATTTTTTATTTTATTTTAGGAAACTCCCACAACAGATGTATATAAAACAGCTTTTGATCACACCCTCTCTATTTCTCCTTGTAATCTGAATGTAGGTTCTATACCATCTAAATATAACCTCCTTATATAACTTCCTTATTCTCCTATCCTTCAACCCTTTATAATTGTGAATTGATCCCATACCTGATCTACTGTGTGTTGGTATTGTTCTCCCACATCTGTTTTAATTTCCACAGGGGAAAGTATATATATAAGATGTTAGCCCTTTTAATGATTATAGGTGTACGAAATCACTTCAGCAAAGTTTGTCATGTTTCAGACTGCAGCCTTTTTGGGTATTTGGAATGTTGTGATGAAAACCACAATACCTTGAAAAGAGTGATATTCTGCTTTCCCCACCATAAACATTCATCTTATTGGGCTGGTGACTTCCTGGTTTATCTCTTTGATTGGATCAGGATTTTGTAAAGTCCTGACCGATAGCTTGCTATCTGTCTTACAAGACTAAAGAAGTTCCAAAACATAAAAGAATGTCATAACCTCTTCTCTGTCTTTCCAGAGTTTGCAACATGAAATGGAAGCTTTAATAACATAAGAAACACCTGATGAATCAGAGTAGTAATCCTGCGCATCTTTCAGAAGCACAGATAGAAACTTGATGATAAATCAATAAAGATTGTCCTGTAGCTTCCTCTGCTGAAGCACAGCTAACTGCTCACAGGCACAGGAAGCCCATCCAGAAGTCCCAAATGCATCAACTCTCTTTACTCACTTCTCCTTTGCGGCTGACATTTAGATGCCCATCACTTGAGTTCTGGGGGTCGTTGCACAACTGTTGACTAGTAGCCATTGGAAGATTGCAGTTGATTTTTAAGGGGAGGGGTCCTTAATATTAGAGCATTTTGCCTGTGAAACTAATTGTTAGGAAAGAGAACACAGTCTTCTTTATTGGATATTCAAGCAGAGACCTCTCTTAGTCCTGTTTTAATTTGCATTCCTCAATGGAGTAAGGAGTCACTTAATTTACCCCCGTGCAACTCTATCGTTCCATCTTCAAAAATCTAGCATAGCAAGAAATGAGATAGAGACACACAACATTTTTTGAGGGTCCATATAACTATGTGCAATGGAGAAGGAAAGAGGGAAGGAAAAGGAATGCCCCAATTCCCTGCTCCTCACTTAGATCAAAACCACCACTTTACTAACTATAGTTGTGTAAGTGTAAAAGAATAGTGATGTAAAGCTATGTTTTACATTTGACTGATTTGTTGCCTAACCATGGGGTGACGTAGACGTAGCAGAATCCTTCGTTCCCATTTTTCCTTACCAATTGCTATTCTCACTGCTCATTATTCCAGCAACATAGAATTTCTGCTGTTCAGAACGCAATGCCCTGGGCATGCACTGGAAATATTAAGTAGAACAATTCTGTATTATAGGGCTTGGGCTTCCTGTAGGTCTTATCAACATTTCCCATGAAGTATATAGTGTCTGATATGTCCCATTCTGTCTTGGCTGTCAGTGTGCTTTTGCAGCAGCCATCATACAATGCAGTTACGTCAATGCTTGGGGAGATGCAGAGCTGGGCAGGGCAACAGCCCAGAGGACAGAGTGTGGGGAATGCTTAATTTTAAGGAGGTGGAAAGGCATGCAGAAAAGGAAGTTGGAAGCAAATTTCAGTATTTGTTCCTGATAAGCAACTGCTTAAGGTTGGTAGAGGACTAACTATAGGGAAGAAGTAAAGAAAATAGAGGAACACAAGAGGAACCAGAGGTTTTGTGTCTGATCATAAAAAGAGAAACCAGAAGTTTTGTCATTGATGACGATGGAACCTGAAAGCACTTCGAAGATAAGATTTTTCATGATTCCTTCTTCTTGAGTCCTGATGTAATATGGGAACGAAGCTATTATCACAGAGGATTTGGAAAAAGATAACACTAACGGTTCAGAGCATGCTCAGGTTCTAATAACAACATACACCAGCAGCTCCTAGCACCCTACCTTTATGCACTCAGTGGAAGAGAGCCTCTAGCTGGCTCTGCATCCACGGCATTAATGCTGTTTCTTTGTTTTCAACAAGGACACTTCACAATGGAGTCCGCTTACAATAGAGGAAGCCAAAGGTCATGCCAAGGGTTAGAAGGCGCCCACCAGGGGTTATGGCTTACTGTCAAATATAAAGCGAAGTTCCTTGTACCCCCAACCTCTAGTTTGAGCCATTTCATTTTGCTTTGCTTTTGTGGGTGGGCATGGTTACCCTTCAACAATAGAACATCTTGATGGCAGCCAGAAAGCAAAAAAGCAGGTGCGGATGCCCTTGAGAACAGCATTCTGCTCTTTTCCCTAAAGGTCCTCGTGTAGCAGAATTTTTGTTTTTTATATTTCAAGATGTTCTTTTGATGCCTTATTTTTGTTCAAGTACGTAAGTGCTGTTTTTAATAGATGAAAAATAATCTTTGATCTTGTGTGCAGGCACACTGGTAAGATATTTAACTTCAAGGAGTTCCTCTTGAGCTTGGACCATGTTAAAGATGAAGCTAATTAGAAGGATAAGTTGTGAATTTGCATCAAAAATGTGCTTGCTTTTCCCACAAATATTGCTGATTCTCCAAGGATCAACTGGATTCTTCATTCATATGTTGATTTCCAACTTGTTAATTCTCCTAAGAGTACGCCATGCTGTGATGTAAACCCCCGCATCCCTTTCCCCCCCTCCCCCCCGATAGGAAGCCTAGCTGATGTCACCATGCCCTGTCCCGCCTGCTGCAGCAATGACAGGGGACACCCCCCCCGCCCCGTTGCACCTCCAAAAACACCACACACAGCTTAGATAAGATAAAAAATGATAAAAGGGGGGCATAATAGGAAGGGAAAGTGGCTCTTTGCTTGAAGCCATGGCTCAGTGCTTCAATCAGTTTAGCAGATGTGTGCACCTTTGCTTGGCAGCGGGCATAGCTCCACCTGTCAGCGAGCTTCTTCTGATCTTTCTCAGCTGAGTGCAGGAAAGCCACAGGCGCTTTGCCCACTAAGGCGAAGCAGTGCTTGTGCAGTAAATCAAGCCCTTTACCCATGTGTGCCTTGCCAATCGGGTAATCAGGAAAGAGAAGTGTCATGCTTGTAGCCGGAGAGACACTCGGGGAGCCATTTGACACCCTCATCCCTTCTCTTTCAGCCTAATTTCTTTGAAGAAATCCCCCAAGCAGTTGTGATCGCAGTGTGCACGGCAGGGACAGCGAGCACATGCAAAACCCTGCCTGCTAATGCTGCGATCGCCAGTCTCCACCCCCAGTAACCCAGGAGCGTCCCCATGCCTCCAGGATAATGCACGATTGCCTCCTAATTTGCAGCAAAAACAGTTGGAAAGGGGGGGGTTGCCACAGATTTGTGCAATTTGTCCCACATGTAGCCCAGATTAGAGGCTTTTCATGGGGATGCTCCAAGGCAAACTCAGGTTCGCTCCGGAGTATATTGAGCATGGGGAGAAGCCCTTACATTCTTGACAGAATATGAAGACTTTGGCATTATAAGTGTTTCTCACCTTCAAAGTATTGAGATCATCTATTGTTTACTTGCAAAATATATTATAAGACATTAAAAGGGTTATACAGGAGGGAATCAAATACAGGAGGGAACTATGGTGTGGAATTCCCAGTTCACAGATGAGTTTGGTTGACAGCAGTTGTTAGATTTGCATTGAGGGCAGCAGTCAGACACATATGCCTCGTACTCATATAAACTCGGATGAAGCAATTTATGGTGTTAAAAATGCCAGTTTTGGAATGTCATTGATTTACAAAGTGGAAATGGTACTTATGGGGAGAGGGAGGGAGAGGGAATCATATCTGCTTACTGATTTTGCTTTTCAGTAAAGCCCACAATATTCTTTGTGATCTTGGTTGCGAAATTTTTGATACAAGAAATTCCCTCATCATGAAGGGCTGATGTTCTGAAAACTTCTCTAAGCCAACTCTTCTTCTTCTTCTGTTTTTAAATCATTATAATCATTTTAATAACAGATATTAGAACAGTACAGTTGATTACAAAAGCGAAGAACATAATATCCAGCCAAGCAATGTCAGAGGGCTAAAGGGGTATTTTGGTCATAGAGATAACTTGTATAAAGCAGCAGAACAATAATTTTCCCACAAAAGGGTTACTTTTAAACAGCAAAGAAACAGTTTCTTTTAATTTCTCTTAATATAAAGCAGACAGTAAGCTAGTTCAACAACAATGTACCCAGAGAAGGACTGGAGCCAGATAATCGATGGCTTTGGTTATACTTTCTTCAGTCCATCTTCAGGTCTGACTGCTCACACGTTTTCATTCTGTCTCAGTGGCGGCTGGTGGACTTCAGGGCTGGGTGTTCACAGGCAAGGTGAACAAGGGTCATGGGGGGGGTGAGGTCACGTGGGTGGGGCCACTGAGGTCATGTGGGCTGGGCCACCAAGGTCATGTGGGAGGGGCCAAGGTCATGTGGGAGGGGCCAAGGTCAC
>MTQE01002208.1:49104238-49142242 GCA_014337955.1 Aspidoscelis marmoratus | reverse complement strand
GGGTACTTAATGGGTACTTTTAGTGACAGTGGAAAAACACCCTAAAAGTCCCAACATACATCTTTTAGAGCTATTCTCTAAATTCTTCCTTAAACGTTATTTGAAAAATGTTATTTATTTTCTGCCTCTTTTTGCACCATTTAGTGCAACTTTTCTTTTTCTGTTCTGAATTATTTTTCTTATCGTTGTACATGCTTTCAAAATGAGGCCCTCAGTTTTGATACTTGAAGGCTTTTATTACCATCAGTTTACACAGCATTTTTCTGCTTGATGAAACAATGTATTACAAGACTTATTTTGAAGTTATGATACTGCACTGGTTAGGTAACTTTTGCCTAAAATTCAGCTTTTGATCAAGTATACTGCCAGTTGCACAATAAGGAGGATTATTTCCCCCAAGCAATCATTTAACAAAGATGAGCACACTGTTATTTCACTATAGTAGTGCAGAGTGTTCAACTTTAATTTTCTCATCAGTTCATTTTTGTTTATTATATAGTCAGATCTTGCTTTTAGCCAGTGAAGCATATAGCTTGTTTTTCCAGTTATTTTGTGCTTAACAGCATTTAAAGTTTAAAACGCATGTAAATTACCAGGAACATAGAATGCTTCCTGGTACTGAGTGAGGCATTGGTGTACTCCACTTAGCTTGTAGCTCTCCAAGGTGTAAGAGGAAAAAGCTTTTCTAGCACAAGCCAGATCCTTTACATGAAGCACAAGGGCTCTGCCAGCAAGGTGACCTTGGGGCAGAAAAGCCAACTCTCCTCCTCCTCCTCCTCCTCCTTCATGTCCAAAAATTGAGTTTTTTGTTATTGGGTGCTCTACGACAATGTTAGTGAAGTATTCCATCAAGTCATGGTATCAAGTATAATTTATAAGAACCCATCTTTTAATACGGACTTCATTTGAAGAATGTGACTTCATTGAGAGATTGAACAAAAGGTAACAGGAGCTTGGCAGGGGGGTTTGGAGGGATAATGGCTGGTTTGTTGAGGTCTTTGTGGGGTGAATCTTCAGAGAGTTTGTTTTGTACTTACTCATGTGGCTAGTTTAGCTTTCAGACGATGTCTGGTTTCTAACCTGAAACTGAGGGGGGATGGACTTGCTGAGCACATGGGGCATTTTCACACTTCACCTCCTGTGGCAAAGTTCTGGAATGCTTTGTGTGTCCACACTTTGGGATGCCCAATGCATTTGAAACTTAGTGAATCACCAGTTAAGTGCAAATCGCTGCCATCACGGCAGCAATTGCTTTGTCATAGCGAAGGTGACAACACACTTACATGGTGCTGTTGCCATAGCAACCAGACAACACAGCACACAATCACATCTGTACCTTCAGTCACTTGCTCTCTCTGCACCTCTTCCACCTGGAAGAGGTGTGAATGGAAGTTTGCTGGACTGTCTCGGCCTGGTGGCTAGTATATGTGTGGAGCAGTTAAAACTGCAGAGGGAATTTGGGCACGCACGGAGTCATTTCTAGTAAAGATACAGCTCTGAAACATGTGGATACAATATCTGGGAATTCTCCCCATCTTCACCTTTTCCCCAAGTGTAGAAAGGGTCAAGGACTGAGAAAGGAAAGGCTTACAGCTGCTGCTGACTTAGAGCAACCAGTGTGAGGAGCATGACCTCAGCTGGGGAAAGCAAGGCCAGTTTGAGCGGCCCTCACACCTTCCAAGAATAAAATAATTAAAATGTCATGAAGGCAGATAGCCAGTAGGGCAAAGTGGGCCTTCCGGTGCTCTGCACTGAGTATCACATGTATGGCTGTCTGCCTGTTGAGCAGATGTCCTGGTTGTGTACTTGGTGCAGTGAGCTGCTGGCCCTCAGGAAATGAGTTTCTTCCCTTGAAGCTGAGGTAATTTATCTAGACAAGCAGAGAGAGACAGACAGGCACATCAATGGGGCCAGACTTTTAGCTGTCTTAGAGAGTAGAAGCTTCAGGGAGAGTGAGGACATCAGGCTGAACAAGAGGAATAGGCCTCTTAGGTGGGACCCCTTAGGTAGCGTACACCAACAGTATTCTTCCACTGGTGAGGTGAGTTGGGCTTCTTGTTGAGGGTGATTCAGTTATTAGAAATATACACGTACAAGTTCGTCACGAGTGTTTTGATCACTTGGTGACTTGTCTGCTAGATGCAATCTGGTGCTTAATATTAAAAAGAATGTAGAGCAGCTGTTAAACGGATACCTGGGGCAAAGCTAACAGGAGCTAGGTAGCGTCCAGTTGAAGAAAGTGCAAATTTGACAGAGGAGGTTAGAATTGTGAAGATAATTCTGAGTGGATTGGGGAACTAGTCAATAATATATAAGCTGAAAGATGTAAGGAGGGCTTTAAGAATTCACATGGTCTTGTGGGAGTAAGTTTGTACCAGAGGAATGCACAAAAATGTCTATATGCTAAATACCAGAAGCATCCAAACCAAAATATAGCAGCTGGAGTGGTTTATGATGGAGGGGAAAAAAATAGATACCATTGGCATTATTGAAACCTGGTGGACTGATGGAAGCTGACAGTCTACAGCTATCCCAGGTTATAGAAAAATTGGAAGTTGTGGAGCCTTGTACATCAAAGAAGAGACAAAACAAGTGAACTAGAATGGTTAGGTGGATCAGCTCATCTACAGATATATTGTGGTTTGAAATACCAGACCAGAAAGCAAGTTTTTTAAAAAGATATGTTACCACCCTCCTAATCAAAATCCTGTGGGAGAATGGCATTTGGAAAATGAAGTCAAATGGGCATTCAGGAAAGGAAAGTGTTATTATAATAGGAGACTTCAGCTACCCTCATAGTCTGGGTGAACTCTTGTTCAATTCATGAAAGAGGTGTAAAATTTCTGGTTATTCTAAATAATTGTTCCTTAGAACCAAACAGAGGGAAAGGGATCCTGGATGTGATCCTAAGTAATGCTCAGGATTTTATAGAAGGTGTCACCAAGGTTGATCCAATAGGGAACAGTGAACCCAATGCTATAATATTTAACATAAGTGTAGATAGCAAGTTACCAATGAAATGTGACAGAGAAACATAAGAGAAACCTCCCCAAAATGAGGAAGCCAGTAAAAGGGAAACTGAAAGGGGAAATTTAAAAGCGTCCAATTAATCCAAAATTTATGGAGATTATTATAACCACAGTAATGGAGTCCAAGAGGGCACCCATGTGGCTTATGAATGTAGTAAGGAAAGTCATTAAGAGTTAGAAGAACTCTTTCATAAAATGGAAGTCTTACCCAAATGAAGAGAACAGGATGAAACATAAATTCTGGCAAAATACATGCAAGGCAGCAATCAGGAATTTTAAAAAGGGAAGATACTGCTAAAAACACCATTAGAAGAAGAAGAAGAGTTGGCTTTTCTACCCCACTTTTCTCGCCCATTTAAGGGAGACTCAAAGCGGCTGACAAAGCTTTTCTATTCTTCTCCCCACAACAGAACACCCTGTGAGGTAGGTGGGGCTGTGTGAGCTCAGAAGAGAGCTGTGACTTGCCAAGGTCACCCAGCTGGCTTCATAGAGGAGGGCAGAATCAAATCTGTTATTCCCAGATAAGAGACCAGCTCCCTAACCACTAGACCAAACTGGAATAATAAGACTTGTAAAAGTGTATCAGAAGTAGGAATCTAATGCTTGGAGCATTTGCTGACAAAAGGTCAGAAAGGGAAAATTGAAAAGGACATGGAGAGGATATGCCTATAGCTGAATGTCTTTTTTTTTTCAGCAGAATTAAATTGGATAGAAGTAACTAAGATGGAGGTCCTCACAAATGTTGGAGACAAGATGGAATTCATTTGAGAGTTTTTAAAGAATTCAAATGTGAAATTACTGATGACTAGAAAATAGCAAATGTACCAGTCTTAAGGGGTGAGCTACAAAATTTCAGACCAGTCAGCTTAACATCAGTTCCAGATAAGCTGGTAGAAACCATCATTAAGATAAAGCTAGTGCACACAAGATGAGAATTGCTGAAGGGAAATCAGCATGTCTTCTGCAGTATAAATCATGCCTTAATAATTTGTTAGAATTTGGGGGGAGTGTTAGCAAGGTGATATATTTAACATTGTCTATCTGAACTTTCAGAAATTTTTTGACAAACTCCCTCATGAGGCAATCTTGAATAAGCTCATCAGTCATGAAATAGGTAGACAGGTCCTATCCGTGTTTGGTAACTGGCTAAAGGATAGGAGAATAGTAATAAATGAACAATTCTCCAAATGGAGGCAAGGAAAAAGTGAGGTTCCCCAATGTTCAGTGTTGGTACCTATGCTTTTAAATTTATTCATAAATGATCTAGAAGTAGGGTGAGCAGTAAGATAGTAAAGACTGTTGTTGACATGAAATTATTAAGAATAGTGAAAACCTGAAGGAGATTGTGTAGAGCTTCAGAGCAATATTTTGACATCAGTGAATTGGGCAGCCAAGTAGCAAATGAGTTCCAGTGTTAGCTAGTGCATGGTGATATGCATAGGGGCAACAAAGCCCTGCCTACTGATGGTGATTCTCTGACAGATCAGGAAAGGGACCCTGGGGTTTTGGTTGGAGGCTTTCAGGTATCAGCTCAGTGCTCACCAGCAGTGAAAAAAGTGAATTCAGTGTTGGGGATAACAAAGAATGGAATAGAAAATAAAACTGCAAGCTTCATTGTGCCTCTTTACAAATCTATAATGAGGTCACACTTGGAATATTGTGTGCAATTCTGGCCACTTCATCACTCACTACACTTCAGGAAGGATATTGCGGATGGGAAAAAGTGCAGAAAATGGCATCAAGGTGCTGGAAGACCTTCCTTGTGAGATAAGCCTGCAACATCTAGTCTATTCAGCCTAGGAAGGCAGCATTTAGGAAGGGACTTGACTGAAGTTTATAAAATGATACATGGTGTGGAAGAAAATGAGTTTCCTGAACAGCTCAAAAGTAACGTTACATGCGAAAGATAACTGAAGCAGTAATATGAATAAGGACTACTAAATCAAGTCAGAGCCCTAGAATCCTACAAGGAAAAAAATGAGAAAAGGAGATTGAGATTGAAAGAGAGAAAACTTACTCTTATTGTAGGGAATTTGAATAGTTGAATGAAGTTATATTTGGAACTCATTTTGCAGCTAGCATACAGATCCATGCAACATTCTGTGAAGTTGCTGAAAACAATAGGCAAGTTGCAAATGATTGCAAGCTTTTTAATAAAATTATAATACAAAATCATATACCACTTTACATTTAACTTATTGCACTATTGTATGTGCAGGGGAGTCCATCTTTCCCAGCCATTGTGGTCATTGGTTAATTCAGGTTTTGAATTCTTGATGGCAAATGTGAGGTACTTGCTGTTGAAACCAGATTTATATGTTGACCCTGCTGAGATTATGTGTGGCTTTTCATCCTTGTTTCCTTTAACTTCCTTGGTAATGGTAGCAAAGTAAATCCCTTTTGCAGATTGTCCATAAACTTATATGTTCCAAGTCTGAAACTGTCTCTGGGTTATCAGTCATTTGTGCAGTATGATGAAATTGTAATGCACTATTCTATTGATTCAATTACCATTGAGAGAATGAAAGCAACAGAGAATGAGTTTTAGGGAAAGAGCTTCCCTTCTAAATCAGTTCTGAGCAATTAAAACTTAAGGCACATCCTTGGTGTGTTTGAAAACGCAGCCAAGCTTAATGTCTAGATAGTGAGTCGTGACCCTTTGCAGCATCCTTAGATTCAAGGGAATTTTTGCCAGGAGCTGGAATTGTTCTGTTCAGCGGATGTGTTCATTTTGTTTTGTATTCAGGCAGCTTATTGCAAATTCATGGGAGCAAGATTGCACCAAGTAACAGGCAAACAACAAAACGTCCCTCTTCTCATACACAAAATCTCCTCCTACTTCACCATGCCATGGCCACCTGCCCGCTCTAGCAAAACAAAATTCCAATTCACATTTGCAGAGATAAACCCTGCATAATTTATCATCCTTTTCCCATGGAAGGACAGTGTGTGGACTGTGCATATGTGTGTGATGTTTAGTGAAAAAGTACTGTTAGTTTCTTTGCCAGTTCTCCATTGTGAGGGTCAAATGCAAAAGCTTGTTGTTTAGACTTGCTATTTGCAAAAAGGCAAATGTGTTCTGAAGCTTAAATGAGGAGCCCCCTCCTCCTTTTCTTCTCCAATAAATATTCATAACCAGGGCTACAAAGGAGAGTCACATGCCCCATGAGCAAACATGAATTGGGGAGTCATCTCCAACACAACACACATTGCCCTCCCTCGCTAGTACAAGGTTCTGGGAAGGCTTGGGACCAAGATGCCTTTAGTAGGCCCTTCCTTTACTTGGAGAACAGGTGGCAGAGTTGAGGAAGAAGCAAAGTCCTCCTGAAGGACCACAGTATTCTGCTGAAGGGCCGGTACCCACCATCTCTGCTTGTGGTCTATCCTACAGCCACATTGTATATTTTTCCTGGCCAGGTTCATAAACTACTATTGAGTAAGCCTGTTCTCCCCGCCCCTCAGGGGCCCAGAAAACAAAAAGGAACACAGGAAAGAAAGGGAGGGAGGGAGGGGGCTTTTCAGAGCATTTGGCTGTTTCTTGAACTCGGTGTTTATTTTGTATTGGATTTTAGGCATGTTTTTGGTCTCAGTCTATAAAGTATTAGAAGTCCATCTTGCTCTTTTTGCCAGCTGTTCTCTCTGTCTTCCACTGCAGTGTTTCTTCCTATTCCTTAAAGCTTAATTCTCTCTAGGAAAATAAAACTAGTGCTAGACAATGTGCAATGAAACCAGAAATGTTATTTCAGTTTCTCTATGGAGCTGGTCAAACAGAAGTTTCAGCAAGCTACATTTAATCTCTGTAGGTATTCTGGGGTGGAAAGAAGGTCAGGTATGCTGGGTCCCTCACTTGTAATCTAAGTGAGAGTGCAATTATTTCTGTCCTTCCCCATGGGAATTAATCCTACAGAGAAAGCATACATCATTTTCTACTTTTAGACAACTATTTCTTTTTCAAGACTATTTGAAAGTGAATGGTGCAACTCCAAGAGAATTAGAACAATTTGGCAGAAATAAGGTGCGCTTCAGAACTGAAAGGAAAAGGTTTAAAATATACAGTTTAGGTACAGAAGGGTTGCTGCATCCAAAATCCTGCTTATAAAGTGAAAATGGGCAAGCGTTGGCCAACTTTGCTCATTCAAATAGCCGAGTGAAAGAATACCAGGTCAACTGATTTACAACCCAAAGAGACCAAAAACAAAAACAAAACAAAACACTAAAAAGCACTTGCCCATGTGGTTATGGGAGAATTCCTGAGAGCAGTACTAACATGACTGTGCTATCAGCATGGGATTTTCTTGCAACGTGTCGCTAAGTGAGGGCTGCACAGTCATTCGTATAGTCCAGCTGCAAAGAAAGTGCCGAGTCGGTTACACAGAAGGACAATAAAGGCTTTTTTAAAGGGCTACCCAGCAGGAAGCCAATTAGGGGACTGTTTTCTTCAACTTTACAGGATGATAGCAATTTCAAATATCCTAAAATGCCCTAATTAGATTGAACATGGTTACTTTCCTTCTGTGCTCCATTTGGGCTCTGTCTGTCTTCAGGGCAACCAGTGTTTAGAGAGCTTCATCATCCTCTTAATTCATTAATTGAAAAGGAGAAGGAACATGTCTTTTAGAAATATAAAGAAATAATATTTTATTTTTACTCAGACTTTGAAGGGAAAACTTACAATTTTTAATTTAACTGTTATAATTAAAGAATGTTAGAGGGGACCTAATTTCAATTATTTGTGTTTTGGATCTAACCAATATCACTTGACTTCACTTAGGCTCCCTCCAAATGTCACTTACTTATTCTGCAGTGTTTGGATATCCCAGATTAAAGCACTCCCAGGAAGCCGCATCCAGACATTTATTTTGGAGTATATAAAAAGTCACTGCTTCCTGGACTATACATGACACCTTAATATTTTGGATAAAAATTCTTTAAAATTAACTACTGCAAACTGTGGGGCTTTTATGTTGACTTTGCATAATTTACATATGAAGGTGCAAAATGCTGCAAGACCTACAGACAACCTTTAGCTATAAATAATATTACTTAATGGAAAAAGAGTTAAGGTTTTTAATACCGTGTAAATGTAACTTTAATTACCGCTCACACATTCATTATTGGCCTCTTTGAAAGCACTGAATCTTTGTAGCTTATTCAAACATCACACCAATACAAAAGAATCATGACTCTTATAAAATCCAGCATTGAGATCTCCATAAGGATATTCTCTTTCATAATGAGCAGCTCCCATAGTTAAAGATGGAAAATGACCTGTATAAACAAAGTTTTCTTTTCCACCTGCCCAAAATATGCTACAGTGTACAGTGGAACAGAACTCAGGCAGATGAAAACAAGTTTAGAGCCAGCCCCGCATCTGTCTTCAGCTTCTGTGCCCCAGTCTACCTGCTGTTCTTATTTACAGTGCAAAACTAATACATAGCATGCTTCTGAGCTTCCACTTCTTTATTTATGGGATTTTATGAGACTTTTGCAAGTGCAATTTGTTGATATCTTTTGGTTTGCTAGGGTATGTGTGCTTTTAGTGGTTTAAACACCATGTCAGAGCAATGGTTTTGCATTCTGCTTTTGCCATCATTTTCACTGATTATTTATAAAAGTTCCTCAATACTACGGGGCTCACAATCTAAAATATTGTTTTGTGAAAGTGATGCCTAGTGGTAACTCACAAGTCAGGCAGAAGAAGAGAAGAAAGTAGAACAATTAAAGTTATCAGTCAAAACTAATTTTAGAATTTCTAGGAGTAAAACTGAAAAAGGGAGAGGAAAAGCACAGCACAATAAAAACATGAAAATGGAGGAGGGAGGACATCTGCTCATCCCTAGTTTCTACTCATTTCTTACACTGGGCACGTCTGATGTCTGGGCTTGAGGGAGATGTGGGTGAATGCATAAGTAGGCATGTGAGGAAGGTAAAGCAGCAGTAGGAACTGGGCAAGATTTAGTGGGAATTGAAGGGCACCTTTGTGTTATCAGGTAGCCTTCGCCTTTTGCTCAGATGAGTGTCATTACATGTCGAAAAGGAGAGACCTCTTGTTTCCCAATGTGCTTTCACAGCGCCACACCTGGTCTGGGAAAGCCGAGAGGCTTCATTTTCCTGGACTTTAAAATCTCTTAATTCCTAAGTATTGTTCTCTCTACTCCTTCCCCTCCTTCCCACAAGCCCAAACACCCCTTCCTCCCCAGACAGCAAATGAAATGCTACTATTGCAGAAGACAGGAATTTGGTCTGGGCTGTTTTGGCATCTTTGTAAAATATTGTTGGAGAGGTTTCTTTGCTCAGGATGGTTGAGCAACAAGAGGGTCTCTGATCCTAAACCATTAAGTGAAAGACATGGGTGTGGGTGTGTCTGAATCTAAGCCAGTGATGGCCAACCTATGACACGCATGTCACAGGTGACACTCCAAGCCCTTTTGGGTGACACACATGGTCACCCTGGTACCTAAGCGTGTAGTGCTTGCTTGTTCTTGAAGTGTACAAAATACCAGCTTTCAATTGAAGATTTAGCAAACGTAAAGAATTATTTGTTTTTGCTTTTAATAAAATACATATATCAAAAATATAAGTTTTTTGCTAGAGCTACAAATATCACAAAATTATGGATATTTCTAGATGTGACACAGCACCCAAGTTAAGCTAGGTTTTCTTGCAAATTTTGACACACCAAGCTCAAAAGGTTCACCATCACTGATCTAAGCCATGCCTGATTCTGAACAGAGGTAGTCCAGCAGAACTTGGGTTTAGAGGTTACTAGCTGGAGCTGGCACAATTTTCCTGAGAACCAGTTATCCCATTTTCTTAAGCAGGAACAATGATGGGGCATGCTTGGGTGGAGGCAGATTTCGCCCCAGAAAGGTGAACTCATACTGGCTGCTTCAGTCTCCTTTGGAAAAATCTTTCATTTATGGAGACTCCAGCAAGTCTTCCTCTGTATTGAAAGCCATTCTGGCAAGAGTTACGTGGAGAAATGAAAGTATGTGTTTAGAAGACCTTCTCCGTACTCCACCTAGAAACACAAAGCTGCTTGAGGGAGAGGGCTGAAGAGGGAGAGGAAACACATGCTCTTCAAATATCGGTTCCTCCAGACATTAATATGTGGAAACCATGTTTTGTGAATTTGGGAGGTATTGGCCAGGGTGGCAGTCAATTGCTGCGGAGTCCTGGGTGTAACTGCCTCCATATGTCATAAGCGGCCTATATGACAAAGGAGAGTTGTGAGTTAATGTGTCCTAGCAGGATGGCCATAAAACTGGCTGAAGGGAATGAATTAAACGTTACTAAGGAGCAACGTAACTGGATGGGTCACACCTTTCACAAGACCTTGAGATTAAACCTCATAAATCTTCAGTATTAAATTCAAATGAAACAGGTAAACCTCATAAGCATTCCAACTCTGCTTCAAAAATAAAGATTTATTCCAGCGGGCTAGAAACCAGATTGACTTGGCCAAGGCTTTGGTAGGTTAGGTGAATTAGGAACTCTATCAAACTGTGGACATCTGGCAGGAAGGGAAAGGGGAAGGAGTGAATATCTACTTGACTTCAAGGAATTCCCCTCTGTTCCCCAAGCTTTGATTTAGTTTGGTTTTAACAAAAGATTTAGGTGTTGTTTTTCTTTTGTTTTGTAGTTGATCTTCTGAAGCAAAGTTGTCAGAGTAAGAAAATAGGTATCCAGATAATAATCTTGTTAGAATTCAGATGATATCACTATATCTCTGGCAATTAATAATGGGCAGTATTTCTTTGATGTGGATGTATGGGACCCCTCCCACATGATAAAATAAGGTGAGTTTAAAAACACACATAGATCATTAAACATGTGGAGTGTGTGGAAGAGACCCAAGATAACTCATGCCATCTTTCAGTTTGGATCCAAAGCAGCGCATCAGCTACCTAAAAAGAGTTGTACTGCCATCTGGTGGCTGGTTAGTGGCACACTGCAAAATAGACCCTAGGACCCAAGCTCCCATTCTGTCTTGAATAAATATACCTCCGTCTTTTATAGTTCATTTTAAAGTAGTGTGAGGAAAGCCAAATTTGGGAGTAAAAATGGCAACCAAAACCTTCTTGGGCACCATAGTAGGCTTGGACCTAGTGCCTGGTTAGAGCTCAGTTTTAATCTGCCTCTGATCCTCCTACAGACTGAGAGTGCATCTCAGCTAAGTGACCAGTCATTTTCTTTCCAAAGGGCTAGGTAATGCAGAAGAAAAACTGCTTTATTATTTTGTTGATGTGTGCTCTATGACTGTGGATCAGATGCGGATTCAATGTTAGGTGTAGCTTGGCCCTTGCTTACCTCTGTTAATATAAATATATCCCCGGAGACCTTTCCCCAGGATCACAGAGATTCTTTGCCAAGACCTCCACCCTCATCCCATAAGTCACTGTATTTGGCCTAAGTACATTAACGGGGACTCTTCTGCTTGGCCATGAATGGAGTTCTGTTTTGCTTTAAATCATTTCCAAGAAAGATGACTCTTGGCCGACTTGGTCTTCTTTCCCTTACTGAAAGCGTAGAAGGAGAGTTTACAAACATGAGCCCTGCTGGTTATTTTAATTACAGAGTAAGGACAGTGAGCTGATGGCAGCCTCCAGACCCCTGCCCTCTTGCACTCACAGGCTCTGAGCTGTGCGTGCAGAAGATATTTTTAGCATGGAGCTGGACACACGCCACACTGTGTCGGAAACTAGTATCATCGGGGGCCCAAGCGGCAACACGCTCAGTATGAAAGCTGTGACTCATTTTATTTTGTTCTCCCCCTCAGGGGGTACATTGCCAGGACACAGCAGGCTTGCAGAGCTGCTTATGGGGCACCCGCTGCTTCTTTTCCTTCCCTCCTTCCTTCACTTGCCCTCGGTTACCAGCTCCAGCCATTTGCCCATCGAGTTTCTCACGATGCCAGGGCTCAGGCTAATCCACTTTGCTTGTGCTGATTTGACTGGGAGGGTGGGGGGGCTTTGTGACTCACAGCACAAGTGCAGGAATGAATGGCGTGGAGATGCTGTCCTTGGCGGGATGTTCCATCCTTCCCTGCTGCGAGAGGTTACCAGCCTTGTTCACCATCTGGCTTGTCAGTTCTTTCCTACGGCTGAATGCTGAGCTGATCTCTTTTCAATCTGGTAGGCAGTGGGGTGATGTGCCAGGAACTGTAGGGGACCTTCTCTATTCTGCCATCTCACAGGCGCATAAGGTATAGGGGCAGGGGTGGAAGGAGGAAAATTCCAGCACGCTTCAGAGTAGGGTTTTCATCATACTTCTAATAGACAGCCGTAAGACTCTGCTCCCAAGCACGGCCAGGTTTGCCTCTGTGAAAATGGAACTGAAGTGAGGCTTGGCAGATTTGCAGGTGGTACCAGGCTAAGGAGACTTGGCTAAAAACGTAAAGGACAAAAGCAGGATTCAGAAGGATCTCAGCAGGTTTGAACATTGGACCAAAATTTAAAAAAATCAGTGAAAATGTGTGTAAACCCCCCTAAACATTGGCAAGAAGAACAAGGGGCAAATAGGAGAAGAGTTGGGTTTTCTATCTTGCTTTTTCTCACCTATTCAAGGGGACTCAAGTGGCTGACAAAGCTTCCCATTCTTCTCCCCACAACAGCACCCTGTGAGGTAGATGGGGCTGTGAGAGCTCAGAAGAGAGCTGTGACTAGCCCAAGGTCACCCAGCTGGCTTCATGGAAGAGTGCAGAATCAAACAGTATTCCCAGATCAGAGTCTGGCTCCCTAACCATTAGACCAAACCTCTTCTTCTTTAGTAGTACTGTTAATAGTATTATATCATCACCACTACTATCATCATTATATAGCAGTAGTAGCGATAAGTATTATATAATAGTGCTCTTTAAGCATCTAAAGAATCATCACATGCAAGAGGGGGGAAATTTGTTTTCCCCCCAAAATCATGTTTTTTAATAACTGTTGTGACTTCAGTTGTTTTATTGTCTCAGTTTTGTAAACTGCTTTAAGACTGTATTTTAATAGGAAGCAGTATAAAAATGTTTTAAATACACAAACGAACAAAAAGATTTGTTTTCTCTTGTCTCCCTGAGCAGGACTAGACCAAGGGAAGGAAATGTATAGTAGTGATTCAAAGTAGACTTTAGAAGGAATATTATGAATTAAAGAAGTATTAAGACTGAAGAGCAGACATCTCCCATAATGGGCTTCCTCACGCTGTAACTTGCACTGATGACTGACCCTTTGGGATCATGTAGCAGTTTCTTGTACTGAGCAGGTGACCTCAATTATTTTTTCAGGCTTGCATTTTATTATACTATGTATGATAGATAACTCCTACAATACAGTACAAATTGCCCATGTGGTAGTATAGTGGCTGTGGAGTTAACAGGGAGATTAGCAGGAATCTGTATCCTCAATTACTGTTTGCTTTCTTTCTGCAAAGCAGGCAAACCATCACAGTACTTTTGCCTGTATTGCTGCCAGAATAGACAAGGCCCCAACCACTACAGGGACATCTGTGTCTTGGTCTCAGAAATCAACATCCGTGGCAGCAGAGCTCCACTAATCACACTGTTGATCACATAGGCAGCCCCAGAAAGATTAAAGCCAGTATGGAGCAACTTTGCAAGATTTTCGAGTTATCGTGTAGGTCATTATATAGTGGGGTGGGATTACAGAGGAGCAGTGCCTGTGGATTCTGACTGCAGCAGTAAATATATTGTAGTAGTGCTGATGGATGGAGGAGGCTCCACCGCATTAACAGCCAGAGAATTATACACAGGAGTAGGCTATGCAGAAACACTTTTCCAGTGGGTTCTGGAGTCCCAGACACAACTAATTCATCCTAGTAAATAGGCACTGGGAGACCAAGCATGGACATTACTTGCTTCAGCTGAAATCAAGCCCCTGCCGCCATTAGTAGTGTCTCAGGAATTTCCAGAGTAAGTCAAGGGGACACCTGTGTCCATGTACAGAGGGCCAGTATCAACCATGTTGAGGTCACCCCCTCCCTGCAGGGTTCCGCCACCCACTTTCTTGGTGGTGCAACCATCATTGTCCCCTTCTTCAACCACATGCACGCACACCTGACCATCTGCCAGCCCACCAATCAGCCTAGCCCACAGCAAGTCTTCTGCCATACCTGGTGGTACCGGTTTGGTAAGGATTCTGTGTATCTCTTGTCAGGACTAGTACTAATACCAAGAGACCTTTGATCTTGACCAGATCAGCCAGCATTTGGACTGTGGGAGTGGCCAATCCCAGAGAAAAGTGATTTGCTATTAGAACAACTGAACCAAACTTTCCATTCTGAGCATGAGTCAAAAGTGAAAAGTTGTCAAGGGAAAGATGTGGAAAGCCATTAAACCACCTCATTTAATTTAATTGAATCCCCCCTGAATGCATTTGGAGATCAGATAGTACTGATACAAAGCACTGTAATTCTCTTGATGACTTTGGCTAGATACAACATAGCGCACATTTAGCACAGACACAGCCCACTATAGCATTACCGTTCAATCACTTTTTATCCTAAAAAGTCAGTGCCAACATGCAGAGTATCTAACAGCTGCATGGATCAGATATATAGGCCAGCCTTTCAGTTTCCTTGGACTAATGCTTCCACTCTCCCTAGTCTGTGGCCAAAACTGTCATGGCTGAGAGGAGTCATGACAGAGAGAACTGGCATAGAAGCTCTCCTTGGACATATGGCAGAGGTAACCTTGTGTGTTTGGGCTAGTTTGGAGTAGAGACATGCCAAACTACATTTTGTTCCTTAAAAACTGTTCAGAGAGCTCCAGGACTGCCAGATGTCTCACCTGACAACCCTGCCCCTCTCCTCTGTATCTGGAGCAACTCAAGAGTAAGTGTCCCATGGAAGTTAGGCTCAGAGACAGTGACCAGTGTTCACATTTAGGGATGTGCACTAATATCTGTAGGCATTCAAAATCCGATCGGATGTGCCGAATTCCGACATTTGAATTCAAATTGCATGTCCCAAAATTTGAATTTAAACATTTGAATCAAATTTCAAATCTGTTCATTTGAATTATCTGGACATTTGTATGTGTACAGATTCATACAGTTGCATACTTGAAGATCCACATCTTTCCCGCATCTGTACAGATCCGTATGGAATGAAAACAGGTTGCATACAGGATAACTACGGGATGCATACAGCCATGTACAGATGCGTACAGATGTGTACAGATGTGGGGAAGATGCGTGCAGATTCAAATCGAAAATTCAAACGAATAGATTCAAATTTAGTAAATTCAAATCGAATCTTGTTAAATTCAAATTTAAAATATTCTAATCGAATTGGATTTGGGGGTATTCGATTTGAATAGAACGTCAAAAAATATTCGTGCTCATCTTTATTTGCATTGTGAATGCCAGCATGGTCCCAAACCTAACCTAGACTTACCTGGAGTCTCAACCTTCCTAATGCCGCGACCCCTTAATGGAGTTCCTCATGTTGTGGAGACCCCCAACCATGGGGGTGGAGCAGCTGGGAGGTGGGAGGGAAGGGCGGTGGGAGACCCGTCACGACCACCCTGAAAGGGTAGTTCGACCCCCAAAGGGGTCCCGACCCCCAGGTTGAGAACCACTGCACTAAAGCTTCACAGGATGTCTCTGGGACGCAGCGTGTGTACGCTCTGTCCCAGAACATAATGGGCCATCCTGAAATCTATTGTGAATTCCATTGAAAAGATGCAGGGAACTTACCTTTGCTAGAAGTACGTCTGCTCCCATCATCACCATCATCTCCTTCTTCGTGAGTGATCCTGTATTGTTCCCATGTACAACAGCATTATCTCTGGCTATGCAGTGATGTTGCACATAAACTCCATGTGGCCCCACATGTTGCACTTCCAGGAAAGGTGAGTTACAGTAGTTCCTCACCCCTTTGCAATGGGATTTGCCTGCACACAAGTTGCTACAGGTGTGGAGGAGGGTAGCCAAGTAAGGCATTGGACAGTACTAGGCCTCTCTAAGCAGATGATGAAAAACAAACTCCCTACAAACCGTTATGTGCACCTCCAGTTGCAGCAACTTATCTATGTCAGAGGTATTATTGCAGAGTGTATGTGAGAGAGAGAGAGAGATTGCTTGTGATTTTAGAACACGTTTTCCATCTAGACTTCCTAGGTTTCACCTGGGGTCCCCCTCTGGACAAAAGATGAAAAGAAAAAAAAAAAAAAAAAAAAACCCTCGAGACCTTCTGCATGTAAAATAGCTGTTTGCACCACCAAAAGCTCCATATCTTTGAGTTATGAACCTCTAATCATGGGATTAAGTGGGAAGGCATTTGCTTTGTACTTTCCTACAAATGATGTGAGGTATCTATGCATGTAGTGGCATTTACCTGTACTGCCAGTCTTCAAGGGGGTATGGAAAATCATGCTTTCCAAAACGATTTCAAGACCTTCCTCTTGTTATGTTTGAAAGCTTTTTTCCTGCCAATTTCAGAGGAAACTTAACTTTCTTAAGAAGCCATTTCATTCTTTCAGTTTTAGTTTATATATATATATTGGAGCGAAAGGTTTGCAAAATTAAAAGAAGTGCCGTACCTTCCCATAGCCTCAACTGAAATTGGATCTTGGATAGACAAGAATGTCCAGTAAGCTTTGGAAGAGATGATTGAGACTGCAGTAGATTTCCCAGGGTTGTCTTTTTAAGCGCTTGCATTTGTGCAAATCCTAATATTCACAATTCCTAATGCCATACTGGCTACTGCTAAAGCCAAAGTTATAGACAGCAGTGGTAACAACTGTGGGTAACCACTGAATGTGGTTTTGTGAGGTTCCTTTGAAGTCCATGTGGCGCTGGCACATCCTAGACAGATCAGAGGGGGTTTGCAGGTGCTGTGTGGTCTTAAAAGGAAGCTCAGTTTTCCTGCCTTAGCTTTCAGTGGGAAGAGAGATTTCCTCGTGCACCCCTGAGAGACCAAATGCTAATTCAGCCCGTCAAGCAAAACATTCTTACAAAATATCTGGCGAAAGGTGAGGGCTTTGTGGACCGAGGATACAATGCAGCAGGGCTCGGGCTCTGCTACATGCCGAGAAGCCATACAACGTGGCAAGGCTTTGAGTAGATTTTGTTTCCTCACTGACTCCACTGAACCAGTTTGGTCTAGTGGTTAGGGAGCTGGACTCTTATTTGGGAATACCAGGTTTGATTCCATACTCCTCCACAAACACAGCTGGGTGACCTTGGGCTAGTCACAGCTCTCTTCTGAGCTCTCACAGCCCCACCTACCTCACTGGTGACTGATGTAGGGAGAAAAATAGAAAGCTTTGTCAGCTGTTTTGAGTCCCCTTAAATGGGTGAGAAAAATGGATTAGAAAAGTCAACTCTTCTTCTTCTTCTTCTTCTTCTTCTTCTCCAACATGAAAGGGGTGCCTTTGTTACCATGGTCACCTATCATGACTTCAGCCAAACAAGAACCAGGTCCCCTTCTCATTTTATTTACCTTTTAAAATTTCACATTGCACCTCAAATCCCTGGGTAAGACAAACATAGAAACCGTTACCATCATACTTTGGCTTGGAATGCGGGACATCAGCACTGACTGTAGAGGTCAGAATGCCCAGCTAGGGGAAAGAGGGGAATTGAACAAGTTCCAGTCCCAACAGAGGAAGGCCTTTGGAGAAGTGATTGCCAAATGTTCTTTGCTAGGGGCAGCCAGGAGGCAGGAATAGGAATAGAGATACTTACAAGAAATATCTGTAAATAATGTGCTCAGGCTAAAAAATGCAATCAAGAGTGAGTCAGCCTGCCTTTTTCTGATCTGCACAGATTTCAATTGTGTAGAATTAAGAATTCATTAAAAGTTGCCTGGTTTTAAAGCATTTTTTAACAAGTATTGTATGGTACCACACAGTGCCATGAGAAATAGTTGCCTCTTTCCTGATTTGTTTGTTTGTTATTTTTTAGACTTAATTGTTGCAGATATTCAAACAAAATTAAATTTGAGTAAACACAAAATACAGCTTTCAAATGATCATTTCATTTATAGAAAGAAAAAAGGACTCAACTCCTATATCATTCATGAGGAAAAGTAACTTGCCCCGTAGTGACTCAGTTGACCAGTAAACCAAATTCACTTGATAATTGGGTTCAGTCAGACTAAAGCACACTTATGTTTGATAACTGCCAGGCCTGTTGAATCTAACCATCACTTAAACAGAACATTTGTAGAAATGTGGCATAGACTAAAACGTCTCAACAAGCAGCACGCTATGCTGCAATCAAAATAAATTCTGGAAGTGATGGAGAAAACTTGGGACAGTGGTGGCTCTTCCCAGAAGTGGCCACCCTACAAAAATTTCTCCAAAAGCATATTGGTGACTCATCCAGGAAGTCACAAAAGAACCCACATGAACATCTAAGCAGGCTTTGCTCAGATAAGAAAAGGTCAGTCTTCCACTGGCCAAAAATGTTATCCATGGGAGAGCAGTGGCAGCCTAGACCACCAGCCTCTCTTGCTTGACTGAGTAGTTAACCCGGAGGTGCTACTTTCTTGCAGAACTGGGCTCTTTTAATCAGCTGCTCTGGATTCCTCCTAGCCTCAGCTACTCCAGAGGCCATAAAAGAGTTACATTTGTTGCTCTTCCTCAAGGTGTAAGAACTGGGAGGGGGGAAGGAACAAGACCAACGTCTTCAAGGGCAGCCCCATGTAGAGTGCATTACAGTAGTCCAATCTTGAGGTTACCAGAGCATGGATGACTGTGGCAAACTCTTTAACTAGAAAAGGCTTCAGTTGATGTACCAACCGTAGTTGGGAGTAAGCGCTCCTGGCCATGGCCAGGAATTGACTTTTGCATTGCTGTCATCTTACAGTGGGAGTCTGTGCCCTCCTCTTCATGGCAAGACTAACTTGCATGGCTATTCTAGGCCCCAGCAGTTCTTTTAAAAATCCAGCTTCCACTAGGCTTGATTACTAGCATAGCACATTTGTGCGCTACGTGGAGGATTGCAGCAATGACGCCAGTAGTACTGTATGAGGGATGCCAGTTCCAAAAATCTAGTCAAGGGGACTTTCTGCACTTTGCCCTGTAGTCTGCGTGCAGTGTGCTCCCAGACAGAATAGCTGCACTTGAAGTGGCCATTTCCAACTCAGAAATACCCCCTTATGTGCAGAAGCAATACTGCACAAAAATTACGTGTGGAGCACGATTTTGTGCTCCACACATGTACCTACCCCATCCAGCAGCAGTCCCATCTACAGCCCATGGGGCACAGAGGACATGTGATGTGCTGGTGTCAGTGTGCACATGCGTGCAATGCATCACCATCATCTTGGTGATGATGCCGGGGCATGCACAGTGACACCGGCATCGTGAACCAAGATAGCAGCACCCAGACCATGCTTTCACACCAGGTAAGTGTTCAGACATGTGGGGCTGGATCAGCTGGCGTGTACTAGTACTTGCAAGTGCAAATGCCAGTATCCACCAGTGGAAGCTGCCCATTCCCATCCCCCAGATGGGACAGGGAGTGGGAACTCCCCCCACCCCCCGATATTTGTTTTTAAAAACTGACCATCTGTCAAGTGTAGGGAAGTTAAAAACTAACAGCCTGGATTAAAGGAAAATGCAGTGTTGGTACATCAGCTTGCTTCTCTCTCCAATAACTTCCAGGTTGGAATCAGACTCAGTTTAGGGTCCTTCTGACCTTTGCAAATTAGGTAAGTACAATCTGCCCAAAGAATAATAGTTTAAAATATAGAGGAACGGTAGTAGAGCATTTGACCATTTGAATGCTTTAATGATACTGTAATGGTTTTAATATGTTCTAAGAAGGCGTTTTAATTGCTTTATTTTCAGGTTCAACTTGCTTTAGCTTTTCTTTTGCTTTTGTATGTCATCTAGATTTAAGAAAAGTGAACAAACATTAAATATCCTAGGAAACAGGTACTTGCAATTACTTTTTACTTCCCTGAAGAGAAATGTCTAGATGTAAAGCATCTGGATGATATCAACCACAGACAGATGATTTTTGAGAAGTCTTAAATATTAATGTTAAGCTATTTATGCCTGCATCTAGATTGTTGTGGGTTGACCATTTCCATTGATCCAAAAATGAACCCTCCAAATCGTGCTTGGCCATTCCTGAGTAGAGATGCATTGCAGTGATGATGGTTCCTGAGTAGAGATGCATTGCAGTGATGATAGTTCCTGTTCTTTGCTTTCTGTTCCTAGCTGTGCAGATCCACATCCTCAAAGCCGACAAAGCTGGAGAATGGTGGAAATTCACAGTCAACATCATCTCCGTGTACAAGCAAGGGACGAATCGGATACGACGTGGTGACCAGATCCTCTGGATACGCTCCAAGGACATTGCCTGCAAGTGCCCAAAAGTTAAGCCTATGAAGAAATACCTGCTGCTGGGCCACGACGAGGACTCCCCTGATCAAAATGGCATAGTGGCAGACAAGAGCAGCCTCGTGATACAGTGGAGGGACACGTGGGCCAGGCGGCTGAGGAAGTTCCAGCAACGGGAAAAGAAGGGGAAATGCAAGAAAGCCTAACCAGAGACCTGAGAGGAGGAGAGAGGCAGCACCCACTGCTTTTGTGCAGGACTTGGAGCAGACAAGGGTGGGGTTAGGGACACTGGCAAGAAACTCACTTTGCAGTTTACGTGCGACGGGGCTGGGAGAGCATAGCGTGGATTAATATCTTTGGTGAGACGTCACAGTTTTACACCTCATAGTACAGGAAGGATTCAAAATCAGTAGGAAAACACATTTTAGAGAAGGCCGCCATGTGAGACCCTACTCACCACAGCAACAAAAGTTAGGTCAGATAATAGTTCCCATCATTCCCTTGGATTTTCCTCTCTCTCTTTTCCTCTTTCTCTGATTAAAAAACATGACCAACTGCCTTAACTTTGCTAACATCAACTAGTTCCAAAGTTTGTACACCGGAAAAGCTCAACCTGTCTTTGAAAACAAACTTATAAAAGGATGTTGATGTTGGACAGAAGTTGCCCTGCAAGTACATTTTTCCTCAAAGAGATTATATCATGTCCTTTTTGGTAGGAAGGATGGAAGGTAGGCAAGATGTCATAAAACAGATTATAAGGGCTGTAACTTCATGATGATCAAGATCCTCAGCCTGAGCAACTCTGCATTATCTGTCCTCTAGCAGCAGATGGACTTGAATCAGACTTTCAGACTTTCAAAAGAAGCTCCAGAAAGACATATTGTGATGTAATTCTTATCCTAAATGCGGAACAGTTACTGAAAGAGGTATATGTTTTCCTGAAAATGCAACCTCGAACTAAAATATTATTGTCTGATTTTTTTTAAAAAAAGCATTTTGCTAAGGAACAAACAGTGAAATATTGATTAATGTGGTTGAAGTAATGGATGTTCACTTCCTAGCAGTGACTGAATGCATGGTCGCCATCACCTTTCTAGCAAGTGACCTAAAGTACCAGAAATAAGTGGCCTTTAATGGCTTGGAAAAATTCCTTCTAACTCTCTGTTAGCATATATGCCCACCCCAATACCACAAGGATGTTTTGTTTACTTTCTTTCCATCTAGGAAGACAGGAATTAAGTGCTGCCTATTAGCACAATGTTTAGTAGACTTTCTGGATTCTTCTCCATCTGCAGAAAGCAGACATTAGCTTGCATAGGCCCTATAGTGTCACTACATGTATATTACTCATACCTTTTATTGCATTCCCTAGGAAATGGTTATTAATATCTCGGTGAAAAACCCATAAGGACTTCCCCCTTTACAGCAGTTCTTTTGTTAGAAGCAGTCCTACATCTTGGCCATTTCTGGAGCAACAAGACAAACCGAGATTTCCACATTAACATTTACCAGGGCTTGCAGGAAGCAAGCAGAATGAATCACACCATTCCTTCGTCACCTCCTGCCCCTGCCTCTGCCCCCTCTCCCCCCCGGAGCCCAGGGTAGCTTTGATTTCATACTAGTGAATGTGAGGTCTGGTAGGTAGTTAGATCAAAGAATTTGCTCATACATCTGCATTTCCCCCTCTTGTTCAGGTCTGTGAGCTTTCCTTTTGCAGGAGGTTTTATTCTTGCAAATCTCTTGCTTGCTACCCCAACAACAGGCGAAAAAAGGAGGAGAGACTGGGTAAGCTGTTTGCGCGTGAGCTCAGGGTGCCTGCCCTGCAAAATACAAACTTCCCTGAAATGTTTCCTATTAGGAAATCTGGAAACATCCTTTTAGTGACATTTTTCCAGTGGTTTTGCCTTGTTTTATAGCAATTGACAATATTTATATAATGACATAAGCTGCCATAAAACAAACTGCAGTACAAATAGGTGTAAAGTGGCTGTATGCCGGGGAAGTGGAGAACAGGAGCTATGATCCCTGGCTGAAGGAGGAGGAGGAGGTGGTGGTGGTGGTGGTGGAAAGTGCGCTGACTCAGTTGCTTTACCCAGTTTGAGGGCTGGCTTGCTGCTGAAAAAGAAATGTGAAGAACCACATTCTGCCAGCTGAGTTGCATTTATCAATGTGGTCCACATCCGTTCCTATTTTCTCTCCAGACATAAAAAATCCCATCACATAATGAGGGGACAAAACCAACCAATCCCCCTCGCTAATCTGACAAGGCAGCTGACGTAGAGCCTGTAATGAATGAAAAGGACCCATCTCCAACACTGTTCCACACATTGCACACCTCAGTCCCTTTGTGTACGGAAACGATGGGACAGACCAAACAGCATCTTGTGGCGGCGTGCATTTTTAAGAGCCTTTCTCCTCTAGGAAAATAATCTCTACAGAAGGACATGCAGCAAGCTCTGTCCTTGATCCATGTGAGATTTTTTGGTTTACTTGCAGAGATTCAAAAACAACACTTCCTCGTCTGCCCTCTGGAGTAACAATCCGTTTTATTACTGAAGATTCAACCATCTGTTTCATGTGCACGTAAAGTCTTTAAATTAGAAAAGCTTCATTGATTTAGGACATCTTACACACAGCAGTTTGTCAGCTGTTGAACTCCCGGTAGGATTCTGGCGTGCAGTTGGGAGCTTCATTCAGTCATGTGAAATGCCTGTCTTGTGTGTCAGGATACCTAAGAGAACTCATTGGTCCACACCCCAACATCCCAGTCAGGATGTTGATCACCGTTTGTAGGAGCTAGGAGCACAGTTTAACGAGAACTGCTGCCTGCGCTTAAGAGTTCTGCCTTTGGGACTCCTAAAGGAGTGCTGCTTTCTGAAGAAAACGAAAACAGAAACCCTGTGAAGTCAGGATGAATGCAGATAGAGAAATGATAAGCATGAAGATGTAGCTACATCTGCTAAAAGCCATCAATGTTTTCAGAGCTCTTGGCTCTAGAGCTGAACAGAAATTATTTGTTATTGTCTTTCTATTGTTCAAGCATTTTTCTCTTTTTTGTGTGTCTGTGCTCTGCCAGGTGAAGACTGTGGTGTTTTTTCTTTCTTCTGGGATCCAGCAGACTGTCTGTGTGTAGTTCCCTGATCCTTTGGGAGGCACTTCTTTGGTTTTGACAACTGACACTGATAACCACTATGTAAGTCCTCAAAGGGAGTGTCTGGATCTCAGTGGTAGAGCAGATGGTTGTAGAATTGATAACGGCAACCCCCTTCTGTATCTTCACCATGAAAGCTGAATAGTGATGCCCGTGGACCGAATGTTGGGCCTGAAGTAATGGAACCCATTTTGATTCCTCAGAATAACATTTACAAAACATGATATCCGCATCACCAAAGTCCCGCTGGCCCAGCTGAACATGATCTTTTATTTCTCGATGGACACCCATTCAAAAATGCTGTGAGGGAGTATGGGAACACGAGATAACAAATGGAAAAGAAATCAGATGGTAGAAATTATACAAAATATAAACTAGACCAGAGTTAAGTCACAAAAATAATATTTAGGTTTGAAATCCTCCTTCCTCCATAATAAGGTTTCCCTCTGCTTTCTACAATTGTCACTTTGCACAGGCTACTTTAGACAAAAATACCCCTGTTTCCTGCACTCGGGTGCAACAAGGGACCCATTTCAACTTCAGTCAGCAAAGCACAAATCTGAAACGTTTGGAGGATTGAACACTTTCTACTTGGTTTCTGCTAGATAGATATATCAACACATTCTGTACATATTCTGTGTATATTGGTAGAGCCTTAAGTTTTGCTTGCACTGTCAGAGGTGCTTAGTGGTAGCATGCGGTCAAGATCATATTATTTTTATTGGAGACTAACAATAGAGAGGCGATCCTACATAAAAATGATCAAAGCCAAAGTTTGTGGAAATAGAACTAAAACATAGGCTGGCTGAGATCATGATTTAGAAAGCAAGACAGGAAACCAACAATTTCCCATATTTCCATCAAGTTACCACAATGCCCTCTTAATTTCTAAAGGAATTTTCATATTTTTTTCCAGTTGAAATAAGTACCACTAAATATATAAGCAATTCTCAAATATAGGAGTCTATTGAAATAGATTGCTCCTAAGGCTATACACATAATGCAGAACATCCATCTTGAGAAACCATACAGACTGAGCATGAATGGAATAAATGGGCAACGCAGACTATTCTCTCTTAGAAGCAGTTTAAACTCCAAAACAACAATCACTCCCAAGTGGCACTGAACAATGGCTTCCTCACTTTTTTCCTGTCTGTTTTAGCTGGTTCGCTGTATATTCATTCCCTTCATCACCTTCACGTCTTCTCTTGCTCTTACAGAAAAAAATACAATCATGTTCTGATTATTCCTGTTAATATCACGAATTGTAAATGTTGTTTAGTTATGACCATTGCATATAGTTTGGGGCAATGTTTCTTTACAAGCATACTAATATATTATGGTTATATATATGAATATATTTAATGTCATGCGGGAAAAAAGTTGTGGATTTTCTTATTTTCCCTTCCCTCCGTTTTCTCTTGTTTGCTAGGTGGGCTGATAACTGAAGCATGAACTTGTAACTGTGCAGAATCCACTTGATAGGACTAAATTCAGGCGACTGTCAAATAAACTCTTTTAAAAGTCTTACGGCAGCCTCCTCTGTTGCATCGGGGTTTTTATTTTAAGAAGTGGCCATGGGTGCGCACTGTGGATTAGCTATGTTCATGCTGAATAAGGCTGTTGACAGAGACTGCTCACAATGTCTACGTAGTAGCACTTGTCAATGGGGAAGAGCCGAAAGAGAAGGCAATGGCTCTCATACCCTTGGGGACTTCCCTGAAGATTGAATGGCTATCCAGTGTGGGAAACAGGATGCTGTGCTAGATAAGCTTTTGATTTCATCCACTAGGGTGAGTCCTTAACAGTGTCATCTCTTCCGGGCTTCAGGAAATGTAGCCTCGTGAATAGGGGAAGAAAAGTTAAAACAGAAGCACCAAGCTACCCAAGGGGGGAGGGGGCACAAAAGCCATCAATCACGTTTACACATCCCGTGGTAGCCAAAGCATTTGCACAGTTCTGTAGCGTCCACACTGCGTGCTTAGTGTCACTGCGTGCTTAGTGCCATACTTCCGCCTGAGAAAAGCAGTAATTTAATTTGTTCTGGGTGGAGGGAAGGAGGCACAGGGAATATTAATCTCTTTCTCACTATTGTAGATTAATGTTACAATAATGGTTTATTTCAGAAGTCCCAAGGACAACTCATCAGGAGGCTGTGGCAAATGGGCAGGAACAGAAGACAAGGCCCAAGACTGCCTTCCTCCTCCTTTCACACTTGATCAGTAGGGCCCGATTCAGGTCAGAAACCAAACCTGGCTGAGTAATTGTCACTCAAGAAAATCTGTTCTTATTTTTTGCTTTCCCATTCTTGCCTCCGTTACCAAAACAAATGACACAATCTGTCAGATTTGGCATAGCCATCCCTTATATAACACTATTGGTTGATCCCCCTGCCCGCCCGCCACCGTGTAGAGTAAAACCATGTTATCCAAATCTGCCATCCACAGGCAAGTAGTTAGTTAATGGCAATTAGATAATGGCACTGCAGAGAGGAGCCCCCACCTACCTATCTAAGCCCATAAAACCTCATGGATCAAAAGCTTTCACGGAAAGCTTTCCAGAATTGCTATAGGCAACTCATCATGTGAAAGGAAAAATATATTAACACAAAACATGTTAACTGGGGAAAACTTGATGGGCTCTTCATTGTTATTTGAGAAACAGATTATGGATGCTCTACCCAATTATTATGGATGCCTCTACCCAATCTGCCTTCTTTCCCTCCCCAACATAGGCTGCTCAAAGGGGGGGATATGCCAACCTCCCTTCCCCATAAAGCTAATCAAGGGACACTGAGGCACGCGTAAAATCCATTCTTCCTTCCCTTGGCCTGATGCAAGCACATGTTGGGAGGCCTAGACGCAGGGTAGCCTGAGGGCAACTGTTCTTCTGGTGAGCAGAAACTCCCTCCTCCAGTCAATCCATTGCGCCCTGGCGAGGCAGCTGAAGTTGTGGGAACCTGGTACGGAAGAAGAGCTTAGCAGGAGAAAATTTCATAGCAGGAAGGTGCCCATGTGATCTTCACCCAGATTAGTTGCATGCATGTAGACGGCTAAGAATTAGAGAATTGGTCAGTCCAATTCAAACTGACCAGATACAAGCATCTGCTCTTTGAAACTTATACTTCCATGCTATTTCTTGCATTGACTGTCCCCAGGCTTCTCCACTTCATTGTACTATTTAGTGATATTCTAGAGTATCCTACTCTTGGAATTACTGCTTGTTTGATCAGGCAGCAGCACAAAAGTATGGGGAAAGCAAGGCATATACCCGTTTGGCAGTGTTGTCCCCACAATGGCATAAAATACCCCGAAGTGCATGATCACTGCCACACAAATGTGTGGCTCCCATTTTCAGCTGGGTTTAGCCCCACACATGAGTAACCACTCCCAAGACAGCAGATCGTGTGAGCAGCCATCCAGACAGATACGCATTCTCACTTTTGTTGTAAAACCTGGGTTGGGAGTTGATTACCCCCAAATAATGTTATTGTGGAATATCACCTCAATATCCTGGGGCCTTGCAGACACATGTAGCAGTCCCAACACAGCCCCGGCATAATCATGGGTTTTGCACCCTATCTTGAGGCAGCCATAGATAATCAAGTCATGCGTTGTAAAGCATTATAGCAAGGGATGGGCACAAAACATTTTTGTATTCGATTTGAATAGAATTGAATGCAAGAAAATTAGTATTTGTTCCAACAGATCCCCTTCAAATGTGGTAGGATTCGCATGTGATACGATTGTTCAATCCCATATGCATCCCATACAAATGCATACAAATAGTATACAAATCCCATATGAAGCTTCATACGAATATATCAAAACATTCAATTCAAATTCGAATGTCAATCTTCAAATGTGCCAACATTCTATTCAAATTCGAATATCCGAATTTGGCTGAATTTGTACAAATTTCAAATGTTACGAATGTCCGTTATACATCCCTACTTACAGCTGAAAGGGTCACTAGACTTTTTACTAATTCTTTCCAACTTTTTTTTTGGGGGGGAGGGGCATAAAATCTCTCTGACCAGCATACGGATGATCTCTTGAAAAATAACTGCACAGTAATTTATATAACTTGAAATGAAAGCTATGCCAAATATTTGCTTTTGAATTAGAAACTGAATATATCATGGGACCAGTTCCCTTGGTGAAAATATGATATTGCACCCTTCAAACAGCAATTGCCCCAACAAATCCAAATGTAAGACATGTAGAAGACCTTTTTCTCTCAATCACTCATAAGAGAAGCCTAAGAGCCAGAGAACATAACAAAAGACAACTTTCAGTAATGCAAATTCTGGAAGATGTAGATGATCCTCTTTAAGGGGAAGGGAAGATGCTGCTGACCATTTGCCTCAGGCCTGACACATCCATTTATTGCTGCAACAGGAAACAGTACAAGTGGTCCCTGAATGGTGTACGGCTAGAACAAATTAAGAGCTATAAATATTTAGGCATTACGTTCTCAACTTCTGGCACCTGGGGTAACCACATTAATTATAGCATCCACAGAGCAACCCACACTGCAGGTTCGCTATACAAGTTATGCCATCATAGATATCCAGGTACTATAAGACCTGCCCTAAAAGCTTTTAAGGCCAAAATAATTCCCTCACTTTTATTTGGGGCCGAAGTCTGGGGCAATACCAACCTGACCAAAATTGAAACCTTTCAAACCAAGCATCTCCGTATCCTATTGGGCCTTTCTAGAACAGCCTTGACAGCTGCAGTAAGGGCAGAACTGGGAATGATCCCACTAAAACAACCAGATGACCACAAAAAGACTCCCCCGCTTATGTTTAGAGGAGCAAATCCTGCACCAACACAACTCATCATGGACAGTGGCCCTGAACAATCAGTTGGCTGGTATTGGCCTTCCTTTACAATTCCTCTACAGCTTAGGTTCCAGGGTAAAATAAGCTCTTATGCAATGTACCACTGATATCTACTCTCAATTGGATATAGCAAGCATAGCTAATTCTACTGCTACAAAGTTTTTAGCCGCTCACAAATCAAATACCAGCCTAGAAAAATATCTGACTATCCCACTTCCGATCCCTTTAAGAATTTATACTAGGGCAAGGTTCGAACAAATTGGAATCATGATGCAAACTGGGCGCTACTATCATATTCCTAGCAGTGAGAGACTCTGTGTCTGGGGGGAACAAATCGTGGAAGATATTGAACATTTCCTAATTGACTGTACAGCATACTCTGACCTCCGTTCCAGATATCTAGATCCAATATTAATTAATTTCAGGTCCCACAATAGAAAGAACCTCTTATCCTTTCTCCTGCAAGGACAGGAAAGAGCTACAATAATCAGTGTGAGCCTTTTCATTCTGAAAGCTTTGAAGAAAAGAGTACGTTATCTGGAAGATAAATCGGGCAATTCAGACCTTGATTGTAAACAGATGGTCGATTGCTCTCCTTTGCCTTTTCTGTTTTATTTTATTTGTATAGTATTGTATTCTACTTTGAAATGGTCAGATGACTAGTCAAATAAATAAATTATTATTATTAATCATTTATTGCTGCTTCAGGTCCATGCTTGTTGGCCATAAAATATAACATCACGGGGTGAACACCTACAAATTAATAAAATCTCCAAGTCTGGCAATTGTCAATTTTCCCCTCTATTAATTCTTCTCGGTGGAATGCAGATGGTCAAATACAACTTTAGCCCAGGAAGGTATTTGTATATAATAGGATATACAATGAATAGCTTGGTTCGATCAAGGATCTGTATTGCATAACCTCAAAATAGTGATCAGAGGCTCATGGCTTACTGTGGCATGCTCTTGATTATAGGCCATGAAGACAGAAGCTGGGGCTATGAAAAAGGAATCTGCCCAGCTAACTGCTGCATTTTACTGGAGATAGATATCTGATTTATGTAGTGAGAGCAATCTATTTCTTCGGAAAGGAAGAACTTTCTGAAAACTTGCATAGGCAACAAATCCCAGAGCTACTTGAGCCAAGGAAGCCTTTAACTGGGAAATTCAGGCAGTCTTTGAAGTTCTTCAGGTCTAAGATCCCCCTGACCTAAAGCAGCATGAGAAAAATAACGAAGAATCAACAAGGAATGCCCAAAATAATATCTATAAAACAAAATGGCTTTTATTCTATTCTGGATTTTTTTTTTTTTTTGCTAAGGATCAATCAAGCTGACAGCCAGGTAGTGTTTTCTGGAAATGAACATTAAAGAACAACTTTTTTGCATTGATAATCTCATTAGTTTTCAGAACATGTACAAAAGTCGGATGTTAAGATTGTTAGGTAATCCTGCTATTAATACATTTAGAGAAAAGACCTTTTAAATATAGTGTAATATGCCACATTCAGCATTCTGGAACAGGAACATTTTTCATTAGAAATGTGAATTAGTCAAAATTTGTTGGAGTTGAATAGAGCTTGCTTCCGGTCTAGAACCAGGTCAAAAACCAATAAATTGCATTGAAAAAGCCCTATTTAAAGGACCAAATGAGGTTGAATTTAATGTTTCAAATCAAACCAAGTAGTTCAGTTGGACACACCCTGGCCCCTTTCTGCACTTGGCCTTATTCTGTAATACATGTCGGGATAGGAGTCTGTGGTCCATTTGCTACTGCAGCCTATGGCAGGATTTGCCTGAGACCTCCCTTAGTCTGCACTGGCATGTGGACAGCAACCCCCTCTTCCAAGATATATTCCAGAATAAGCCCAAGTGCAGAAAGGCCCCTGGTTTGGGCTGAATTTCATTGGCCCCTCTTGAAGGGGTCTGGTTCAATTCAAACTGGGTCAAAAACAAACTGAATTTGCCCATTCCTTTTTACCCAATGTCCCTTTTCTAGCACCGGCATAAACTAAAAGCAGAAATTGCTCCATGTCCCACACCAAAGATTATCTAAGATGTCTATGCATTTGAAAAGTCTGTTAAGTGAGCTTCTGCTCTCCAATCAGAACTGTGACCCAAAGGGCAGGGTCACACCTCATCTGTTGTCCATCTTACTTCACAACATGCCCTGATTGGATATTGGCTTGATCAGATCCATGAAACTGTGCTGGCTCAGTTCATTTTCCTTTTGCTCACACCTGCCAGTCTCCAAATCTTTTCCTCTCCACCTCTCAAATACTTCTTCACCCTCTGCCATTTGTGATTAAAGACACTTTGGTCATTTTTTGGCTTCTCAGTGCAGGGGAAAACTAGCCACCTTTGTTTTCACACTCCAAAGAGGCTTTCCACAGAGCTAGGGGCACTGGACTGATCTTGTTCCCAATTTGTACAGCTGCACGCATAAACCAAATATAATGCATAATCATGTCTCCTGTGGGGATGAGCTGCTCCATCCCAGACTCATTTCCTCCCGCTTTCCAGAAACACCCTCTGCCATACAAAACAACTGCACACATACAGATGACTTCAACTGGATGGTTGAGCATGGAACCCACCAACACATTTAAAGATGCAGAACTGCGCACTTATGCAGATCTCTAGCACTTTTTTTGTTAAACCCAAGATCTGTGGAAGTGCGCAATTCTGCATCTTTTAATGTGCGCAGAGATGGTGCATTTACAGCAAAGATATGGAGGGTGGGGGAAAGGGCAAAGGTAGTATTTGGGTGGAGTTCCCCTATCCTTTTCTCTTTTCTGCATTTAGTGGGAGGTTGCTGTTCTCCTCTGCCTTGGTTCTTGCCCCATATTTCTTGGTTTCATCTTTTTTTATTTAAACCCCACATTTCTAGGGATACACCTTCAAATGTAGGGAGGAGGGATAGTACTGGCAGCCAGGATATTATGGCCTTTGCCAACCCACTCCTGCACACACTGGAAGGGGAAAATTGCATATCTCCAGAATCCCAGATTTATTTATTTATTTATCTATGAAAAGGAAGCTAGAGACGAGGGGCAAGGAGTAATGTAGAAGAGGATGGTGCCCTCCCATTAAACAGTGGAAACTCACAACAAATTCTACCCTTTGCTGCTGCTTTCAATATCATGGCTGCAAACGCCCCCCTACCCCCAGCACATCTGAAGGTGCAGAACTGCACAACTTCAAAGACCTTGAGTTTAATATTTTCAAAACACAGAAGCTGAAGATGTGGGGCAAGGAGGAAGGCAGGGATGGAGGGCTTAGTGCCACTTGACACCCATAAGCTCGGGCATTGGTTGAAAAGAGGGAGGAAAACCCTCCTTCTGTCCACCCACAAAGGTCCTCCGGCATGTTCACATCCTGGAAATATAGGTGGACTATGGAACTGAAATGAGCCAAGAGCTAAGAAAATCCGATTACTGGGTTTGTCGAATTTTGAGGGAATGGCTTGGTTAAAAATCGGATGGCTGTTCTATGGATGTGAATCCCAAGCACGAGGGACCTCATCAGGCCATTTACATCATTGGGTATGACTGCAGTTGAAGAATAAAGTTGTGGATATTTTAGCTTTGGGAAGCTAAATACTGCTATTGCCAGGCATTCTGGAGTTGTGGAGTAAATTCCACCTTGCGCTATCAAAACAAGGGACAACAAGCCACACAGGATTTCTTTGGAACGCACTGCATTTATGCTTTGACGTATAGCAAGAGATCCATCTGGTTTCCAGTTAACATTCTTGGAAACATGAAGTCACGCTGGATAGGAATTTTTGTAAAATGAAGTTCTCCTCCTGCTGTGCATCTGGCTCAGAATGGGTCAAATACAGTCAAACCCACAGGAACTGCCAAGAATGAGACGGCACAGTCCTTCTTCCTCGCTTCTGAGTCCAGCTGCATCATGGCTGTCAAGTGGTGTCTCCATCCATTACTTCGTAGGCCACACAGCGACGACAACAATTGCAATCAGCAGCAGGACAATCACCACCATCATTCCTAAGAAGAATCACAGCAAAATCTAATTATTCCTGTCATGGCTTTAAATCTCATAACTAAAATCTCGTAACTAAAATTGCACATTTAGATCACTCCTTTCCACATGGCAGCCATCAAGTCTCTTCACTAGTGCTCCTTTTATAAGTGCAGTGTTAGGAAAATATAAGCCTCAAAGATTAAACTTTGATACCAATAACGGTTGGCTTGCTTTTACAGGTTTGCTAAAAAGCAAAATTAGAAAAATACAGATAGTATGTCATATTTCTGTCAGTATAAATCATTTTACTCTACAAAGTCTAATACTGATTAACAAGTAATATTTTTCAATCAAGCACCAAGAGCATACGTAGAAAGAAAAAAAACCCATAAGTCATACTTTCCCAACAAAATGAGGTTTCTTACAATTCAAACACTGTAAGGAAAAGAATGTACAATAAAACGAACTGCAGCAATTCCAGTTTAAGAAATGGTCATAGCTCAGCAGTACAGTAACAGCCTAGAAAGCAGTATTGAGTCAAATAAGGTATGGCAAACTAGTCTTGCATCCCTGCCAAGAAAACTGACTAGAAAGTCTGAAGTGTTAGAACTTTCTTTAAAGTTTTCACTAAGGATAACCACAGCCATTTCTGCATTCCAGGCGAAGGCAGAATGCCTAGCCTACGATACACAAACCACCCATGGTGGGATGGAATAGGACCATCCAATCTTGGACTACCCTTCTCATCCTAGGCTTCAGCACTGATCTTCAAGGTTGCACAAAGCCCACAAAGCTGGCATGGAGCCTTTGCAGTCACCAGGAGGGCCCATTTCAGCAGTGTCCTCTTCCTGGAACATACTAAAGATTAGTATGAAAAGGGCCCAAGGTTGCAAAAGCAGGGCAGTACATTCAGGGCATTTCTTCAAACCAAGTAAGGATGTGGGTTGGGGAAGTCTCGCTCCATGATCCTGACATTGAAGAGGACACTTTTGGTTCTTTTCCATATTATCTCTGGGCAAATCCCCACAGCAAGCTTATTTCGCTTTCCCTAAACCGAAATAATAGAACCGGATGCAAACGCGAATTTGCCTGTTCCCATTACTTTCAGCTTAATCGTGTTCAATCCGGATTCTGAGGACGTACGTGACTCAAGGGGGGACTCCAGTCACTACTTTTTAAAAGCTGCTTTTCAGGGCTGCCCTGTCCTCTTCCTCCTGGCGTGAACGCGCCACCCATAACAGACCCCTTCACGGAGCTTAGCTGGGTGGCTGGGTGGCTGCTGCTTGCCTGGATGGAGGAAAAATGGAAGCATGCAGCCAGCGATTCTTTCCCCTCCTCTCCCCATTGCTCAGGGCACGCAGCAGCAGTGGCAAGTCAAGCCCCTTTCGTCCGTCACCGTCACATCTAAACATTCACACATCTCTCCAAACGGCAGCTGCTTTTGTTTCTTTTCCCTTTTTAGGAGGTCAGCACTTTCAATGGCAAGATAGTTATCAGATGTGAATTGCTTGTTTGCTACAGTGGATTGCTTGATTGCTATTCGGGCTGCTGCTGCTTTTACAGCTTGCTTTGGAAGCAAGCTATTGGGGGAGGGAAACTCTCATCCCTTAACACGGAAGGGTTCCCACAGTAAAAAATGTAAAACATTTCAAGCGCACGAACCGGAATGAGACCTGTTGAAATCAGGATTGAGATTCATCACGCTTTGGGGTGGTTTAACATGGGGAAAGGGCGTAAAGCCAAACTGCTGTGCGGACTCCGAGGATTGAAAACATTTTGAATTCGAGATAAGGTTGCCGTGAAGACACGGCCTCAGTCCACGATATCACTCTCACCCACTACCAATGCTATTAAACGCATGTCAGGCTGCTTCTGCTTCCTCCCCCTTGCTGGGCCTTCCAGTAATGGAGAACTGCAAGTCCTCTGAGGAGGCCAAGCACACAGATGTGTGTGACTCCACTTCCTGGGAGGCAATAACATGATTCTACTTTTGCGGGTGAATGATCCTACTAGATCAGGTTCATTAAGAACCAAACCCAGCAGAAGTTTGGCACATCTCTACTCAGGACTGCAAAAACAGCTTCAGATCAGAGAGAATCTATTTTGACTGCAACAATTACTTAAATAAGGGTGGAGCACATCAAATTATGGAAACACTATCTCTTACTTCAAGGTAAGAGGAGAAAGCATAGTCCTAAATTAAAGAGGATGAATTGCTACAAATCAGTAGACCTATTCTGTTGCTCTCTTTAATCAACACCTCTCCAGTTCTTGCTCCAATGTAACACATGATAGCTTCCGACCCCCTTTCAATGGTTATAGCTAGGGATACCACCATTTAAGACGACAGCTTTATTCATTTATGTCAAGAACATTTTTCTTCATTTTTAAGAGAAATTTCTATCCTGCCCTTTTTTCTTTTTTTGAGATCTCAGGGAAGATCACATAAGCCATTAAAATATATAAGTTCAAAGTACAGTTCAAAAGTATTAAAGCACACTAAGCCAGCACTCAAAGTACAGGACAATATATGCAGGAGCTTTAAATAACTAGGCGCCCGGTGAAAAGTGTGTCTTAACCAGACGCTGAAAGATGTATAATGTTGTGAAGGCTATTCTAGATCCTGAAGGCCCAGACACAGAAAGTCTTCTCACATGTTGCAACCTTTCAAACACTAAAAGTGACTGCAGTTGCAGAACGTAATAACTGGAAAGATCTGCAGAGAGAAAGTGCTTTTTAGGTATTGGGTGATCAAGTCATATAGGCCTTTCTATATAATATTCAACACTTTGAGTTAGTAGAGACAATGAGCGTGGATCTTTCAAAACCAGCAGGATGTGGGGTTATATTTTTATTTATTGGGCTTTAAACTGCTGGTTTTGATACCAAGAGCTATGGCATCTGAAACTGGAAATTAAGAGTCAGTTTATTATTAAGCAGTTGCTCTTCTGAGCTAACAGAATAATAAATAGACAACAAAATAATTTTGGCTAGCTCTACAGGTAAATTAACTTACAAAGCCCAGTTCCTGAAGAATTAATTCCATAGGTTTCTTCATATTCAAAGTTATTTTCCCAAAGATAATCTACCCAAGAAACAAGCCTTATTCAAATTATTCATCCATTAATTTTTATAAGAATAAAGCCATAAAGGTTCCTGATAAATTTTCACCCTGAAAGGCAGGGTATTAGTATTTTATATGGAACACTCTAAATACGATTCTGGGACCCTAAAGGAAAGTATGGGAACCAAACTCAGTCCATGTCAAGCACTCTCATTAAACTAAGTCAAATCTGGAATACATTGTCCTGCAGCAGTCAATTTCAGCATTATAAACTAAATGTGGAACATGAACTATATAACTGGAGAAACTAATTCATGTGGATCATCAACAACTCCTAAGTATATTAAACCTGTGGAAAAACTCTTTTATTTTTAGGATAAAATTTTATGAGCTTTTTGAATACTACACAGCCAAATGAGGAGAACATAGCAGCAGTATTTAATGGATTCACGCGCGCGCGCACACACACACACAAAATAAATAAATACATAAATAAGTTACATGACATTAAAGGGAGCTTTATAATTGCATTATCTTCCAGATTCCAGGTCCTGTGAAAGAAACTGCTAAAATCTCTGCTGATGACAAAAAGCAGAAACTGCCTCTCACAAAGTTTAAAAGGTAACCCTCAAATACATTTTATGTTCAGCTTGTGCCAGTTTGATCTAGTGGTTAGGGAGACGTACTCTTATCAGGGAATACTGAGTTTGATTTTGCAATCTTCCATGAAGCCAGCTGGGTGACCTTGGGCTAGTCATAGCTCTCTTCTGAGCTCTCGTAGCCCCACCAAACTCACAGGGTGTCTGTTGTGGAGAGAAGAATAGAAAGCTTTGTCAGCCACTTTAAATGGGTGAGAAAAGTAGGTTGGAAAAGCCAACTCTTCTTCTTCTACCAACAGTGTTTACAAAACAAATCAACTGGCAAGCATTAAACCGGAACCTATCTTGCTAAAATTTTGCTTGGCTTTAGCTAAATAAAGGCAGAAATTATCTAATACGATTCACAAACTATCTCAGGGCTATTTGAAATATAAAAGCATAAACTTGAGGAACTGTATACAACAAGAAAAGGAACAGTGAATACCTTGAACTAGATCTAAAATAAGCATGTAGCGTATGACCTATACAAAAAGCAAGTAATCCGTCTTTAGTAAACAAGAGCGGGCTACTGAATAACCAGGCATGAGCTATAGTTATGAGAGGTAAGTATCCATATTTAGCCTTCTATGCAAAAGAAAAGGTTGTGACAGACTGAACTTGTTGGCTCGTTTGTGATATTTAAGCAGAGGAAGAGCTGAACTGAACAACGAAATCCTGTTCATAAAATTGTTTGTTGACTGAGGACCAATTCTCTAGCAGACAAAATAAAATATAAATCTGTATGCATTCTCAATCCTAGTTCTGCAATGGAAATCTTCAAAATGGGCTCTGTATGTTTATCAGCCTCCAGTTCACAGTATTGGTTGATACAAAATGAAGACTACTTGTTTTTGCACTGTGACTGTGTAAGACACTGCCACAGAAAGTAGGACAGGGTCTGCCCAAAGAAGATGCACCCTTTTAAAAATCCTTCTAATTTCATAATCAATCTTTTACGAGCCACTGCGCTATAGATAAGAAAATATGCATCCTCTTGGTTGTCTTGCTCCAGGTTGTTTTCTACATGTATTTCTGATCTCCATTACGGTGTGAAAAATTAAAGATAAATATAACTGTAATTATCCAAGAGTTGAAGAAAGAAAAAATTCTGTAGAAACAGTTTGAAATGTTCAAAGCATAATGTGATAGTTGACAAGAAAAATACTTTTTCACTGAGACTGTCTGGAAAAGCATACAGAATAAGAGAAAATGAAAAGCAGGGGGAGAAAAAATCTGCAAGAATTCTAGCATGTCAAGTTTCATCAGAAGAAGTGTGTAAGTGAATTTTCAGTCAAAAATGTTTATTGTCTCTATGTTGAAAGAATCCCTAGAGTTTCATTGTCCCAAACCACATGCACAATCAAATGAATGAGAGGAAATGAGATAAGTGTTTCCCCTCATCTATCATTGTTAGAACTCGATTTCTGCTTTTTTAAACTTGCTACTTTTCTAAAAGCAAAATCAATGCCAGATAATATACATTGCTATTTCCAAGTGGAATTTCAAGGATTTTCCATTCCCTTTTAAGAACATAGTGTTGTTAACTCTTCCATTTTGAGCAAGCCTTCCCAGCCTGAATCACTGCTTTGGGTATCCATGTTCTGCTGCGGTCACGTTATTTGTGGTCCTACTTATCTGTTTTACATTTCCCAACCCTCTATTGTTAACTAAATAGAAATAAAAAGGTTAGAGTGGGAAAGGAATTATTTCAAACAATCACAACCTACAGCGGGCAATTTTACTATTGGCTATGGACCCGGCAAAGTTATGAGATAATAAATGTAGATCGCATTTACTCCTGCCAAATAAAACCCACTTTGATGTAATCTGCAGGCGTCCAAAATGTCTTCCTTCTCCCGTGCCTACAGTGAATAATGTGACGAGTTGCCTCAAGTATATCCTGCACTCGGTTACAGGATTGCTGCAAGAGCAGGGCACCTCTTTGCCCTGGCCTTTGGTTAAATGGGGATACACTTTCCCATCCCACT
>MTQE01002208.1:49087028-49104136 GCA_014337955.1 Aspidoscelis marmoratus | reverse complement strand
CCTGGCCTTTGGTTAAATGGGGATACACTTTCCCATCCCACTTGCAGATGTGATTGTTTTAATACATACTGTTATTGTTTTAATGTTTGATTTTAGATGTTGTTACCCGCCCAGAGACCTTTGGGTATAAGGTGGGACAGACAGACAGACAGACAGACAGACAGACAGACAGACAGACAGACAGACAGACAGACAGACAGACAGACAGATTAAAAATAAAAAATATAAAATATTAGGGAATTGAACTTTAAAAGGAAAAGATTCTGGTCATTTTCTGGCTTTCTTTTGCACTTCACTGCATGGACGGATGATTCTAAGAGGAAAGGGAGAACTGGAACACTTCAGGTTGAGTAAATAACCCAGCCAGCTGCTAAGAGAAGCCAATCAAACAGGAATGGCTCCACGTGGAATACAGAATGGGATGAAGGGTCTAAATGAGAGTAGCCACAGTGAGCAGAAGAGAGATCCGTTATTGTTAGTATCTTATTCTTGCATTTGAAACAAGAGTTTGGGCAACTTTCTTTTCCTTGTTCGAGCCTCTTATTTTCCCCACTGGACCTAGTTTTTAAGGATGCTTTTTGATTCCCATGAGAGACTTAAGGACCTTTGCCTGTCTTTCAGGATCCATTAACTCTTCCTACTGAAATGAGAATGAGGTGTCATTCTGTATCTGGCCCATTGGAAGTATCCATTCTCCTACCTTCTTGGAGTTTACTGCTGAAAGACACTTTTTGACCCGAGGCAATGGAGGCAGCTCCAGAAAACACTGATAGGTTAAACGGGTGACTTGTCCCAACCTGAGTGACATAAGTAGATGCAACCTCATGGAAGGCTTTCCAGATCAGACCACAGCAGTAGTAGTTTTGGGCCCTCTGAGAAGAGCTCTGGAAGCAGAATTGTACTTTCTAATATATCTGTAAATGATCAAGAATTTAGGGCTAAGCAGTGAGATAGCAAAGTCTGCCGATGGTACAAAATTATTCAGGGTAATAAAAACTGAAAGTGATCCAAGGAGTTCTAATGAGATTTATTGATATTGAGCGAATGGGCACGAAGTAGTACATGTGCTTCAATCTTAGTAAGTGCAAAGTGATATATACTGGGCCAAAGAACCCTGATTATACTTAAAACTGTAGGAGCTGAACATTCTGTGCCGGACCAAGAAAAGGATCTTGGGGTTTTGGTGGACGGCTCAGTGAAGATGTTGACCCAGTACACAGCAGCAATGGGTGCTAGGGGTAATTACAGAAAATAAGTCAGCAAGCATCATTGTGCCTCTATTGTGAGGTCACATTTAGAATATCGTATACAATTCTGGTCATCATACCTCAGAAAGGATATAGTGGAAGAAGGAAAAGGGCATAAAAGAGCAAGCAGAACGATCAAAGGGCTGGAACCCCTCCCTTACAAAATCACACAACATCTAGGCCTCTTCAGCTTTGAAAGAAGCCATATATGAAGAGCTTTGATTAAAGCATTCCACCACAATAGAACCAAGGGACTCTCTATAAAACTGATGAGTAGAAGAATTAGGCCTGGTATTTTTTCTTTTTTTTTTTAATCCAGAAAGTCACTGGTCTATGGGATTTACTACCAGAAGAGGTGGTGACAGGAACCAGCCTGGGTAGCTTTAATAGAAGACTAAACAAAAATTCATGGAAGACAGGTGTATCAATTGTTACTAGAATGAATGTTTAAGTACGAAACTGGAAAGGCAGGCAAGACACGGGACGGGAAGTGGAAAATGTCACTGTGAAGATGCTGGGGAGTAAGCTGGTCCTGAACAAACTGCAACTCAGAAGACAGAAGGTGGTTCAGGGTTCAACTGTCCCTTTGTTGGAATTTTTTAAAAATCTGCCTGAGAGACAGGAATCTGGAGGGAATCCTCAGGTCTCTTCTTATGGTTGTATGTACCCCTAATAATTTCCCCTCTACTATTAGTTGAACAGAGATCTTTTAGAAAGAATGATCCCATATACTGCATTCCTATCTTTTACTCCTGTATGGAACCACATTGGCATTATCATTATATCCCCTTTTCCCTATTCTGGGTTTCAACATGAAGTTCACAACTGTTAAACACCTCGGTCAAGACCCATACAAATCTGGGAGTTTCTGGGTACAAGCATCCTAACTTCTATAGGGAAAGGATGGGAGGAACAAGCGCCAAGTCCTGGAGAGACAGATTCTTTCATATTCCAGCACCATTTATGGTAAACTGCAATCAATGTTCCTTTGACAATTTTGAGGGCAGAAGTAGTCTAAACATATTCTGCCTACTTTTAACCTCGAGATCAAGGTCAGAGTGGGCTTGAGCTCAGGGGAGCACCGTGGCTGGCCACACTGCGTAAAAGCCAATGCCCTTATGCCACTTTGCTGCTACCAGAGATACTCTCTGGCAGCTAGCAGAAAGAATACATGCTCTTCTTCAGGCCACCAAGTAATTTTGGTTTCTGCCTTGAAGGAGGCAAACCGATGCCCTGCTATTTTTATTTTTATAGAAGGGTAGAGACTTCTTCCTGTCCTAGGAGGTCCTTCCCAGTTCCCAGACCCAATTATGGTAGGCAGCGGTTGGTCTGTATCCACCAGTTCTAGGAACAGGATATAGTCCTAAATAATCATTACATGCCACTAATACAAGACAGACAGAGAGAAGGAAATCCCTAGGGAAAGAATTTAAACCAATATCCCCAAAGACTTCACTATCTTCAGGCAGCAAATTAGAGAAGCATGAATACAATGCTGAGAAGTAACTGCCATCATAATATGATTTCTTGCTCTATCAGCTAAAAAGCAACCCACCTGCCAGAAGTAGTTTTGACAACTGCATATGTGCATTTAAGGCTTGTGGGCGTAGTGAAGATCTGTTTTGAGCACATTCTTGCCAACTAATGCTTTTTACAATACCATTCACTCTCAACACTCAAACTTTAATAGCATAAATGGCATGGCTTAAAACCTGTATCTGTGCAACACGGCTTGTCCACATGAGCACTTAACCTGGGAGCAAAGAAAATGGCAGCCATTATTTACACAATTGTGACTGCCAGAATTTTTGGAGCTATGAAAAGTCTTTGCTGAACCCCAGCAAAAACAGCAGTGATACACCTAACACTTCCTCTAACTCAGTTGTGAGCTCAGAAATGCTCACATATGCTTTGATGCGCAGGGGACCAGACCTTGCCATTAAAAGACGAGTACATTCTGGAATTATTCTCTCCTTCAGATGCAAAAGGCATGCAGACTTTCTAAGAGAATAGGATAGTCCATACTTATACTATGAGATTAGTAAAGTGAAATGCAGAATAAGAAAAAATTGATAGCAGATTGTTTAAAAAGACAGCACACAAGTAGGAGAGCATTTTTAACAGATCAGTTCATTATGAGCTTTACGATCCTTGGAATTCTTTTTCATTTTTGATCCCAACATGACAATGGAAGTGATTTCTCTGCAATACAATCTGTTCTCTTTTACCAAGATACATCTTCAGCTAAAAAATAATACACTTCATAGATAGCAATAAAACCTCAGCATTCCAGCTACGACCCTGAGCCCTTCAACAGGAGAATAACCCTAATGCAAGAGGGCCAGTGTAGCTTTCATTCCCAGCTGCCAAATAATAATTTCACTTTCAATAAGAACCAAACAAACTAGGATGCATTTTTTTTTCCACAGCACACAGCTGAGGTTTTGCTAAGCATCCAAAGTGATTTGTTTCAGCGAACCCTGCTTCACTTTTTATTTCAACGGGGCTCAAAGAATGCACATATCATGCCAACTTGGCTTCAAGAGCCATAGAACAGATCCTAGTCAATATGAGCTTGCGCCTTATCTTTATTAAGCTTTAATTACATTAGGAGTTGTTGGTATTGTTTTCATACCATAAAACCAAAAATGAAGTCTCTCCCTTCCCCATTTTTCAACTCCTAGCAATAGGACAATCTCACACTTCTGAGATTCATTTTGCAGGCTGATGATTTCAGCTTTTTTAATCCAAAATAAATGTTGCTCCAATATGTGTATCTGTACCTGTCAAAAGGGAACTACTGATAGCATTTGCACCTTCTCCTGTGCTGTCCTGCATGAAAGGGGAAACAACCACAAGTCCATTTCTCTGATGGCTAATATCACTTCATTATTTCTATCCCCCCTTCACCCAAAGGTCCCATAAAACAGTATAAAATATACATTAAATATAACCCTCCCTCCTGCTCTAGCAGGACAACACAGGCTGTGGTCATATCTGACATGGATAGTAGAAAGAACAGCACAAGAGCAGCCCTCACTGACCTGCCATCCACCCCTCCTTTACTGTACTTGAGATTCCTCCCAAAAATTATTTTTGTACTCCATTTTATTGTATTAATGTTTGCATAAAATATCAACAATACCATGCAGATAATTGTTGTATGTGAATTTATATCTGTAGCATTATAAAAATAGATACATGGCACATGTGGGAAATAAGGAGCGCTAACTCTTTATGCAGGAAGTAGGAGAGGAATAACTGAGACTTGGTGGAATAATATGTGGATGATAACCACTGAGAGTTCTAGTTTGTTTAAGGACAGAAGCAACAGGGGGGAAGTGGAGTCACACAATATGTGAAAAATGCCAACATGTGTTTTAAAATCCAAAAGAATGAACCTGCCAATGGAAAATCTCTGGGTTAAAACACAAAAACAAAACTTCAATAGGACAGTATAGAAGCATTGGGGAGCATGATCTTAACTGGAAGCCTTGCTCTTGTCTTTCTGAACCACACCTTCACCCATGGTGGGTAGGTCATCACAAGGAAGCAGAAGGCAGTAATAATCCTAAAAATTGATGTTTTTCCTGCAAACTCCATTTGCCTTGGACAGAGGGCTCTTCCCCTTCCCTCCCTGCCAGACCACAGAATAGGTTATTAGCACTTTGGCTTTCAGAACTCAAGGTGAGGCCCATTACTTAAAATGAAGGATTATTTTCGAACTTTCTTCCTCACTTAACCTACCAATGAATGAACATGGGAAACTATTAGCACAAGCAGTCACAATTAGCTCTCAGCTTTTCCTTTGCACAGAGTCTGGAGCTACTTATCATGCAAGCAGCCTATGAACCTCATTCTCCTTCTGAGGCAACAGGAGGGGAAAACTACTGAGTTCAGTAGATCTTTGGGGATGGTGTCACACCCTGCTGCCCCATAAGATGATTAGACCCTGGGAAATGCAGACTCCATATTTTCAGCACCTGGCCATGAACATTCAGCCACCACATTTGGATTCTCTGCAACTGGCAACCGATCAGAGGGAGTTTCCAACATTCCTCCACCAGTGGAATGTAAGGTGAAGAGGGACATTTCTTGCTTGGTTGCTTGCTTATTTATTTATCTGCATTTTTATCCTGCCCTATACCCAAAGGTCTCAGGGCAGGTAACAACATTTAAAAACAAATATATTAAAACCAAAATGCAGCCATTTCAAAAATGTGTCAGCATCTTAATTTGGAAAAAAAAACCCACAAACGTTTGCAATGAAGTGGTTTCATCTGTGAGAATCACAAAATCCAATATCTAGTGTTTTTACCAGCACTGTTTATTTACATTTCATATGATTTTTACAAGAGACCTTGAGGTATAAATCCACAGAACAGTGTGGAATACCATATGCTTCAATTCCATCTGGATAATCTGGGAGAAAAAGTCACTTTTTGAATAATTGCCAGCTTCCTTCCTTGCAAGCAGGTACACCACGAATCAAATGTGAATACATTTGAATGTTAAAGACTCAAATGGAATTAAATTTTTGGATATTCGATTCTACTCGAATCCCAAAAATTGCATTCGTGCACACCCCTATTCTTAAAGCACAGACATGCATGTTTATGTCTTTTGAATGATATGGGACTTCCCAAATTCAACCTTGGCTGCTCTTGAGTTAAACTTTAAATATTTTCATCTGATTCACAACAGGTTTTACAGGCTGTTCCAAAAGGGAAAAGACATTCCAAACCACTGTTACTTAATACATGTCAGAAAGGAAAGAGAAATACCACAAACCAACAAGATGATTCAGAATGATCTCAGTGCCAAATGCCATCAATATGGTTTTCAAAAAGCTAACAACTGAATTCTAAACAATGTTATCACAGCCAAACAAACTTTCTAGGTCAGTTCTGGCTTTACGGCCACATGAAATGGATTTAAGGAAAAAAAGCAGATTGTGTTTTAAACAAATGAGAATGGCTAAAACTGATTTTAACAGTTCAAAGCTTGAGACCAATGAAGTGGGCCATCCAAAAAAGTTAGTGTTTTATGAAGCTCTGAAGAATGGTATACTTTTTTCTTCATTTTTTAAATTGATACACAGATATTAATTAATACAATGCAATAAAGTTTATATTAATTAGCATTTTTTCCTGTAAATCAACACCTTACATTCCCTCTCCAATGGTCCATTCTCCAATTATTTCTTTAATTTTTTTTAGGAAATCTCTCATTAGCCCTTACTGTTCCTGATCTTTCCTTGTCTCAATGTTATTTTAAAAAGTCTCCCAAATTGCCCTGAGTTCCTTCTATAAGTTAGTGAGCTAGGTTTATCTTTGTTGAATAAAGAAGACTTTTCAAAAGTACACCATGTTGATATTTTTCCTAATACAGTCTCTTATGTTTGACCCAAAATCTCTGAGGAAAAAAAATGTGCTATTTTAACTGGAATACAGAATCTTGCTAACATATAAATAAAACAGTACTTTAAATATTTACCTCCTAATAAATAGTAACAACCGAAACAACTGCATGGTTTATTTATTTCAAAGAGTTTCTATTTTTTAGATTGTTGGGGAGTCATGACCATTCCTATCTCTGCTCAGTTCCATTTTTTTCTCCTTAGCAAACCTGTGTTCTCTTTGTACATAATCAATGCCAATGGAGTTATTAATCATTCTTGATGAACTGTTGAAAATTACATATTCATCATTTTGATTTTATTTCCCCCTATGTGTTCTCTAAAGAAGTGGTCCTAGCTCCATAACAGAGCAACTGTCTGGAAAGCAAAAGGTCATGGGCTCAATCCTCTGTATCTTTACCAAGAAAACTTCATGGAGTTATTCAAGTAGTCACCAAGAGTCAAAATCACCGTGAGACTTTGCCTTATGTCTTCTCTAACAGACCAGCAAGGTCTTGTTAGGAAAGACAATCACCTGGAAGACATTATTTATAACTTTTAAACTGTATAATATAAAGATAATGCTCTGGAAAGTCTACAGTTCTGAATCATTTTCTGGTAAAAAATTTACACTTCTCAACACTTCACATATCTTAAACCTGTCTATTCAAACTATCTCATACACATTTGTTTTCTTTTTCTTGAACATGTACATCTATTAATAACATTTAGTTACATATTGCATTTATGTTTCACCCTCCCAAAGCATCCCGAAGCCAAGTTACAAACGATAAAAAAAGGTTAAAACTCATGAAATGAAGTAAGATTTTTTAAAAAGATAGAAAACAGTTCCCCCCCCCCAGCCCACAGTGAATCAGTAGGAAGGATAGGAACTGAGTGACTAAAAGTTTAAGAAAAAGTATGACTTGAAAACTATATGACAACACATAATGCAACTCGGAAGGAAATCTTATGTCCCACTGACCCGTGAACCACAGAGGGAAAGAAAAGGGCCAGAAAGGCTGGTGAGAGGAAGGCTGCATCTAGACATCAGTTACCTGTTCTGTTATATTGGGATATTCCATAATAAAACATAGATATTCTGAAATATCCATGCTTTATTCCAGAATATCTAAATGTACTGTATTAAGTAAATGCCATCTGGAGGCACCCAAAGAGAAAGGGGAAACTTTAAAGAGAATCTTTTTTCTTTTCTTGTTTTTAAGTAAAACAATTTTATCCTTGGTCCTTTTGGTGGCTTTGGCCACTATGTCCTGAAGGATATTAAGCTGCAAATTGCCTTCAGGTTAATCTCTGAAAATAGGCTTACAGCCAAATTAGATTATGACTTAACAGCAAAAGTGTGACAGAATTACTATAGCTACATTTAAATTTAACACTCTTCCATAAGGAAATCAGAGGGAATGGGCACTGACTATGGTGTTATCTGGGTATACAATTCCAGATACTTTTCCACTCACAGAAACAGACACAGTGTGTTGGCTGCTTAAGGAAAAGTGTTTGCCCTTTGTGGTTTACCCTCTGACCCTTCATTAAGGCTAAATAATCAGCCAGTGGAAAGTGTTACAAAACCTCTTCTACCTCCCACTGGCTTTTTGTTTACACATATGCACACATAAACATAAAAGGTTGGTTATTTCCCAGTTCCTAAGAAAGGCCCCCTTCGACTATTCTCGCTTTCTCCTGGGACGCAGGCTCACTTCTCTATAAACAAGAGGATGACCTCAGCAACATGGGGCCTGCACTTGCTCCTATCTTCAGTTTGGCAACCTCTTACAAAAGCAACAGGCCCAGAGCATACAATCTTGGGACCTATTCATCAAACAGGTCCCCTAAAAGCCTGTGAAATTCTTAATTAAATACAAGTGAAAGACAGCCTAACCGCATCCCTCTCACATCTTCAGAGTACCTTCATTCCAGACTTCAAACAGCCAGGGAACGCCACTGCCTATCAAGCTCGGTGCGGCATTCACAGCCGGCAACAAACCATTTCTCTCTTCTAAAATACTAAACGCCTAGCCTTCAGCAGTGCCTCTTCAACTTGCACTCATTTTGTCGCAGATTTTAGACATGTCTCTGGTTTCTAAAATAGCGAACAAAGGGACTTCTTGTGTGTCAGACGCCCTCCAGAGGGCCTGCATTTCATGCCTCCCTCTCCAGGCGATGTCTGGAGAGCACTTTGGTCCAGTTCATCTCATTAACATTTTCATGAGGAATCAAAGAATATATATAAATATATATTGACCCCTCATGAATATATATATATTAAAAATCAAAGTACTAAATACCACTCCTACTGGGAAAATAGAATACATAACTACCTTTATGAAACCTCATCACGTTCTTTTCCTTGACTCATATTTTATTAGATAATTGTTCTTCATTAAAAAAAAGCTTTTTTTGATTTTCCATTCAATTGCTTTTCAACAACTCCTGTGAAAATCTTGAGAAATGCATTCCATGGCGCGCCCGTGCACTCACGCTCACACACACCTCCACCACCACTGCAAAACCATCAGACAATTTCTGTTTCTCCAAGCTTCACTGTGATAATGTTGCTTAAGAACAGAAACCAATTATTCCCTGGCAGTAAGTCACTAGCAGTATGAATTGCTGTAATTTGCCCCTTTTAGCAGCTGCTCAGGGCGGGCTGAGAGGTGGCTGTGGTAATAAAGCAAGGATGAATGCTAAAGACGCACTGAGGCATGGCATCCTGTGGAGCAGCAGTGTTTAATTTTTCCTTAAAGTACTTTCCTGCAATGGGAAGCAAATCAATGAGATTTATGTGTCAGAAAGGGAGCTTTCTACTGCATATTTGCATTCACAATCTCTCCTAGCATACGATTTTCGAGGTACCTGACTGGCTTGTAAAAAACTTTCACCTAACGTTTTAAAAGTGCTAACACACCCCTCCCCCTCCTTCCCTCCCTCCCCGCAATGCCTTGCTTTCTCATTAGAAATGCCCAGCAACATCGACCAGACAAAGACACTGCAAACAAAGTGCATGAAATAAGAGGGGGAGAAAATTAGAGAAAACAAGAAAAGAAGAAGAGCATGTGGAGGAATTTCTTTTTCACTGATGTGTGGAATACATTAATATCCCAAACTGCTGGCATAGACATGCGTGCTCAGATTGGGGACAATGCAAGCAAAGTCTGGGATCTTCAAATAAACCTCCCCTGCTGTCATGGCCACCAGGAAAGGGCTCAAGGGCAATATTAGCTGACCTTCATTTCGTTGTTTCACCAGACCTAACTGCCGGATCTTTGTTTGCCTGTTACTAGGAGTTCCTCTTTCAAAAATGTCAGCATTTTCTAGACAATACAAGAGTGAGTTTATTAGGTAAATACACCCATCCCAAAGCAGCCTCTCCTACTTTATAATGAAAATTCACAAGGATCAGAGACGAGAAGCAAGGCTCACCTTTGAAAAATGAAATTTTAAACTCTCACAGCCATTCAAGGCCTATTTTAAATGAACAGTAAGAAGGCAACTATCACAATGGACCATCAAGGAATGGGGACACACCAGGGCAAATAGTGGCAGTTAGATCTTCCATCTATCACTTTGGTGTTGCCAGTCCCCTTGTCTACACTGCATACGCCAGGACAAATACTGGAGCATGACAAACACTAAGTCCATGCAAGAACATGTCACACATTTCGAAACACCACTGCCCCACAGTAATCTATAGGACTGGCACAATAGACTCAAACATTCAAGAGTTTCCACCAGATCTTGTTTTGTCTGATGGAGGCTCCTGGATATTTAAATATTTCATTCCCTTTCCTTTGTCAGACATTAAAAAGAGACGTGCACATTCCATTCCACAAAATATCAATACAACCAGAAAACGGGCAGCATGGCATTTTCAGATGATAGCTCAGCCCAATGGCAGCCTGAACTAATACATGAAGGAGTGTTAGGTAACACTTCCATCCCCTCAACCCTGTGTTGCTACACAGGTCCTCAAGTTCATGGATTTCCCAGAAACGCAGTTTATATGACTGCTTCAAGAGTTTTCTCAAGGTTGAGAAACAACGCAATCCGGTCTTCTATGATTAGATTGCTTTCTCATTAGATGGCATCTAACGCTGCACATCAGAGGACAAAGGATCCGGCTGCTTCTTGTCACACTATTTCAACACTATTTTAAATTGCTCTTGATTTTTTAAGGTCTAGTAGAAAACCAAAGAACCGCATGCACACAGAACAAGAAAAAGTAGTGCAAAATAACCCACAGTTAATAAAAAGTGAAAAATAAATTGTTAAGAGTACAGTAGGCCAAGTGTAGATGCAGAATTAAACTTGAATCCTTCTTGTACCAAAAGCATTTAAAAGAGAATGTGAAAGATTAAACAACACTTCAGCTACAGAAATTCATCTCTGATTGGAAGAGGTACTTCAGAAGCCACATCTAATAAAATATGATAATAAGGGATGGGGCCGCTTCTTGCTGTATTAATGGATCACACAGTGGAAGTTATCACCATTTATTAGCTTCAGTGAGACTTTGCTGCAACAGAAAGTGGGAAACCTAGGAGTCCTTTCACACATCCTCTTTGTTCATTGAGAGCATTTCATACCGAGGTGCAACAGGAAGGCAAAGTCTCTGAATAACAGTACAATTTAAATATTTTAATTAATTCATTTAATTCAATTATTTGCATTTTTATCTTGCTATTGGGCAGAATCAGAAAATCTCAGATTCATATTAGATATGTGCTGAACCACAGTTCACAAGAAGTTTGTTTCTTATGGAGGGAGGGAGGGAGGGAGGGAGGGATGTGGTCAAAGACTAAAATCAAAGTATATAAAAGTACATAAGTATTTACTGCCATATTTAAGATCAGTGTATAAAAATGGCTTAAAAAGAGTTTTACTGTACAATACTGTTACGGTAAAATTTAAAATACATACAGTGTTTCAACATTTCTGACTTTCTGTGATCCTATCCACTAGGTATAGTTGCTCTTGTTCTCAATTTAACTGGTGTCAGACAGAACCTAGCTACATTTAAAGTGTTCTGATTATCTTGTAATAAATGTTTCATACAATATTCTTCTCCTTTGACTAAAATTCGGGACACAATAGGAATGTTTATTATGAATTGCTTAAAGAGCCTTGGGACTACTGTGCATGCATGCATGGCAGGTGCAGCTTAAGGTTTTCAGTGCCTGTGCAATGACATGATGAACAAGCATGATGTGGTCCTGCCCACAAGAGTGTGTCATAATGGCAGTGGCTGCACTTCCAGCAAAGGTGAGTTGCTCGCATGTTTTCAGGAGAGCCCATGCTTGTCGGGTGAAGCATCTGATAATCCCGGACCTCACTAAACAGTTCATAATAAATGAGCTACAGTTCAGCACATTCCTAACTTAGCAAACACACTAGAAGATTGGATGTGCTACATCTTTTCAAGCAGAACAGTGTATGCTTTACCCTTTATGAAGCCATTAAATCTTAAAGAACATTCCTCCCATGATACAGAATCACTGAATCTCCAATGTGAAGACATTTGTGCTTCTTCTTTTTTCTTGATATAAATTTTTTATAAATATATATTACAAAAATAACAATAATATTCTTAAATTAAATATCTTCTTTGTGTTTTTTTTAACCAAACTATACATAATATCCCTGTGCATTTTAGAAATGAAGAAATAGAATTGGGACGAGAAAGGCAAACAACACAGGTACCGTATTTTCCGGCGTATAAGACGACTGGGTGTATAAGACGACCCCCAACTTTCCACTTAAAATATAGAGTTTGGGATGTACTCACCGTATAAGAAGACAACACCCGGCGTATAAGACGACCCCTGACTTTTGAGAAGATTTTCCTGGGTTAAAAAGTAGTCTTATACGCCAGAAAATACAGTAATTTGTGCAAATTGCAAGCACAAGCAAGTTATGTTATAAACTCAGAAAACTTCAGCATAGGACTTTTTTTTATAGTTTTTCATAAAGTTACATGAAATTGGGGGGGGGGGGACAGGACCCGCTAGACTACAACCCCGTGCTAGAGAATAAAGAGCAAACATCAAATCTTGATCATCGCATTTCCGCACTGTCTCCAGGAATATCAACTACTGTACTGACTTAATGCCTGAATCTGTATCCTTGGCAACAAAAGTACAAGCAGCTGCCCCATAGTATTCATACAATGCCAGGCTATTCCTCTTTGTATTCAAATCTAAGTGATTACTTGGCCTTTAAAATGATAGATGGAGAAGGAGGCATCATTGCTGGGACCCACTTCAGACTGCAAGGGTAGCAACAGCCGGTACAAAGCCTTCTTGAGGTGAGGGCAAGCTCTGTTTGATCAGCTGCATATGCAAGTACAATTAAGTAGGTGTCCCAGGGCCTTTATGCTTAAGCTCTTCTCTCATTAAATGTGTTAAATCTATTAGATATTAGAAGAGGGTTAAAGAGGGTGTTATTGCCACGGTTATCAGTACCCTTTGACAGACTCAAATTCACCCAGTAGCACTGATCCGCTCCTAACTGATCTCAGTTTAAAATTTCTACACCTGAAAGCATGATGAAATAACTGAACTTGGGACTTAGTGTAGGAAATAATTTTATTTTTACTTTCTGAATGCTTTCAACAAAGACTTCTGCTAGTTGATGAAGAAGCTGTCTTCCTCGGGCTTTTATAGGCCCTGCGTGCATGTGTGCATGCGTCTGTGCGTGCATCTTCCCCCTTCATCAAACTACTGAGAAAAGAGCATTGAAAAATAAAGATAGAAATCAATGATGGTGGAGAGCGGAGAAAGAGAACAGCATGCAGCACACAGCAGTATTTGGCACTGTTTGACTTACATGTTGGAAAGAATGACATATAAAGTACATCCTCAGAAAGCTTGAGCAAGTTGTAGGAGCGTGATCAGACAAACTTAAAGAGACGCCCTCTAAGTGAATTTGAGTCTTAAATGACAATTTTTGCCAAGATCTGCCTTACCCTGATGCCTTTCTTTAAGCGGTATTAAGAGGGAAACTACGTAAGCAAAGCGGCAGGGGCGTCACACTGAGAGAAGAAGCATCTGTAATCAGATTGCAACATGGCAAAATAAAGTAAGTTCTCACTTGCATTTGTTTGTAAGGTACTTTTTGTGCAACTGGGGACGGGAAGCTTTTTCCTAAAGGTACACCTTTTAAAAGCCCTGTCTGATCACATCCCATCTTGATTGTGGAGGTCATGATAAGCTATTAAGACCCTGTCAAGGAAAATACCTGTTAGTACCAAAGTTTAGCAAAATGTATTTTGTTAATTGCATTACAAAAATACGTTTTAGTCTAAATTGATTCTCAGAAGTAAGCAAGGGCTTTCTTATTATTTTAAAATCCTACAGTATTATCTCTCATTTTAACATCCTTCAAGAATGTTACCACTGTTACCAGTACCCACAGACAGACCAACAAGATGTGAAGTATCATGCTGAATTTCTGAGAACAAAGCAGTAAAAAGGTAGCAGCGATAGCAGTAGTGCTGTAATGCCTTTCCAAGAAAGAAAGAAAGAAAGAAAGAAAGAAAGAAAGAAAGAAAGAAAGAAAGAAAGAAAGAAAGAAAGAAAGAAAGAAAGAAAGAAAGAAAGAAAGAAAGAAAGAAAGAAAGAAAGAAAGAAAGAAGTTAATGGCCTTCATCACAAAAAGTACAGCCATGGAAGATAATATTAAGAAACACTGCGGAATAACACTAGGAAAGAGTTAGACACAGGGAATGTGAGAAGAGGAAAAGTGAAAAGGTTTAGCAGTTCATGTAGATGGGGAAAATGCTTAAAGGAAATCTTCTTTTGATTCAGAGCCAAAGCAATTGTCCATGAAGTTTCTGGAAGGAACACTGGCATGATCTCCTGGCAAATAGGTCACAGGAAAGAATGACTTCATGTCACACTAGAATTAGCTTTCCATTATACTAAAAATATAATGAATGGAGATTTGCTCATCAGAACTTATAGGAGAAAAAAACTAAATACTTGTGGCCCTGAATTCATCAAAGCAAACTAAATTCTAGAGAAAAGAACAATCAGAGAAGGTGAATATGGCAGAATTCTGTGTGTACTGTGTTTGCTGGGGATTTTTAAATATTGGGTCCCAAATTAAATAAACCTGATGCTAATTTGAAGAAACCGGACCAAATCTGAACAGAACTGTAAAATGAACAATTCCTATGACAGGCTCTTTACATTGGAATTCATATTGATTAAGCTGGATGAAATTAAAGCCACGACTTTGACTGACCACAAGCCAGGCTCTACCAATACTAATGGGGATGACATATTTTCCCTAAGCCTACCAAGCTGCAGTGCCACCTTGTGGACTATGAAAAATGTTTTGTTTTTAAACAATTGTTTTCTTTACAATCCTTTCATTCTATCATCTTCATGAATGACTCATACAATGAATGAATGAGGAGAGGACATGAGGATGGATAGTATTGTCTTCAATTGTCTTTTGAAATCTGGAATGGATGATACCATTATTTCCAGATTCTAGCATTTCCCAGAATCAAATCATTCCTAAAAGCAGCTGTTTTACAGTTATCACTAACTTATGCAATATTCTTCATTCAAAGCATGATTAGATGCTTGTGCAAATGCCTGCATTTGTACTCCAAATGCACTGAAAACTCTTTTGCAGAACATGTTCAATATGAAAGGGAATTCCTGCCAGTCATAAAGTATCAATGCGAATAATTCAACAGATTATAAATTTCACCAGTATTTATAACAACATTCAAAGAGTAAAGATAGGACATTTTACATCAACATTGCCTCTTGGCTGTTCAAAAAACCCTTAAATTATTAATCTATTGTCAGCTTGTTGGTAAAAAGGTTTTGTTATGTAGAAAAATAGAACACAAATATTCCAAATAAAGGAAAGTTTAAATGACAAGTTAACTACATTGGAAATACAAAGTTATATAATGGTAATCCTGATATCCAATCTAAAATTCATTTTGAATCCCACATGTGTGTGTTTAACATGCAGTTAAGAAAAAAAAGTGGAATGTGTAATTTAAAGTATAAGTGATGTTACAGTGTATTTAAAGACAGTATTTAGCCATAATGATACGTAATAAAAACAACCATGAAGAAAGAAATCAGACAAAAATTAAACCATCACAGAAATTATATGACTGTACACTTCCAGTTGCTATTCTCTATAGTTCTCCATTCAAACCTATCAACTTGGGATACTGAAGGTGAAACTTCTCTAATCCCTGGATGTATGGAGTGCAAATGCCAGAAGGACAGAAGATATTGTAGAATAGTGGTTGGCTAAATTCTTATTTAATCATACAACCGAGCTAAGGGGAAGTAGCAAAGGAATCCTGAATAGAAACACTTTCAAAATTCTTCAAACTAAGTACCAGAACTTACAAAACCTGTAGTCATTTTAAAGTAAATATAGTTTTACATCAGGAAGTATCTTACCACAGGAAGTTGACTTTTTGTCCACCATCATCACATGTCTAGTCTGGTTGCGCAGTTTGTTGTCAGTATTTTCGACCAAATTGGCGAGATCATCGATGATTTCTAAGGAAAGTATTGGGATATAATATTAAAACTTTGTATTCTTATGTTGCCTCCAAACAGCCACTCTCGTTTTATGGTATCTTTGCAGCATTTATTCTTAAGGTTTTATTTCATAGATACTCTATCTTTTCCAAATACGTTCTTCATAATCTTCATAACCCTCCAATATATAAAACACAACATATGTACACCAAATATTCTTCAATTTCAGCTGTGCTTTCCTTTCTGGCAGCCCTCTGAGTTGAGTTAGGCCAAAGAACCACTGAAGCAGGATTGGAAAATATTAAACAAAGCTGATTTTTTTGGACATCTCCTCTGAGGCATGATTTGATTTGTGAATACATGGTTGCATGTAGTGGCACTGAATGTGGGATTTGTGACATATGATAGCACAAAACACCGGCACAGGTTGGGAAGCATACAAAATAATAATCTTAGCTCCTGCTGAGACATCATCACCAAGCAAAGAAGGGATAGCTTCCAAAGATTTTAGGACAGCACTAGGAATTAATGAATTAGGACGTCATGTACCACTGACATTAAGTACCGCGTGATAATGTGTAGCAGCTATAATAAACTTAATAAGGCAGTGGTTCTCAACCTGTGGGTTGCAACTCCTTTGGGGGTTGATCTACTCTTTCATGGGGGTCATCTAAGACTATCAGAAAACACATAGGCAAGGGGGAAGAGGTTTTATAGATTGGTAAAATAACAAGACTGTAATATACATCAGGTGTGGAATGGCTAAGTATATAAGTTTATTAATAGATGTAAATATTAGAAAAACTAATAAATAAGGATAGGTTAAGAATGGTTAATTATAGTTTAGTAATTATAATATTATAGTGAATTGGATTGGATTAGAATTTCTCCTATCTTGCTCTTGTGATTATAAAAGAT
>MTQE01002208.1:49047853-49069855 GCA_014337955.1 Aspidoscelis marmoratus | reverse complement strand
TTTGCCATAGGGCGGTATACAAATAAATATTATTATTAAATATTATTATTATTATTATGAGCAAGATCCATCTATGAAATCCCCTCCTTGGTGCAGGTTCCTGTTGAGGTCTCAAGGCAGGTCACAATCATATCATTATAATAATGAACTAAAACACTAGCAGTGCCTGCATTGGAAGGGGATGTTGTTCCTTTTTGGCTTTCTCCCCTATCAAATAGTAGTTTTTAGTGTAAATTTGGCTTTTTTCAGACCATAATCCAAATGTTTTGCCATAAGGACAGTGACCAGGAAAAGGAGTTGTTGCCACAAAATTTAACTGAATTGTATGTACCCTCACCAGAATGGATACAGGTTGCTGATCTTAGGCATTTCATCCCCTTGCTGATCCAGCATGTGCCCCACTGTCAAGGTGGTTGTAGACAGCAGTTTCACTTGGGCTAAAAGAATAAAATTAGCCTGACCAGTATCAAAGAGTTAGGAACATGTTTGCTAATTGGCCTTTTGTCTTCATTTCAACATGCCAAAAGTTCTAGACTAGATCAGAGCATGTATATGATTTTATCTAGTCCACAATAAGTGTTCACAAATATCACGAACTCACAGAAACGCTTCTATTATCAATGACTATGCAAATTACATGGACTTCATACTTTTGTAGCTTGTGTCTCATGCAAACAGGAAAGGATAACATTCACCTGTCTAGCTAATAATCCTTTGGATACATTCAGGATGAGCACTAATCCAACAGGTGGGCCAGGGGACGTATCTTGAGCCCCCTGCCAGTAAACAGAACATGATTAACAACCTCACTGCTAACTTCTGGGGTGCGTCTTTGCTATGGTTCTCACTGAACTGTTCCCAGCATTCAGCAGACTAAACATAGCAGCTGTTAAATAAAAATTCAGAGTATATTTTCTATAGAGCAAGAGGGATTTCAGCTTCTGTGTCAGAAATGATAAATGGTTTTCAATGAGTTACCGCTGGGAACCAGGATACTAATAGTAAGCAAATGTGTATAAAACTGTTGTGGAGCAACGAGTATAGTTACATCTTTGGCCTATGAAGGGAAGACTACCAGGCAGCAAGCAGAAGGTCCAGCGCTCCCAATATATTTGCTCATCATCCTAACTGTCTTCATCCTTTCTTATCCAATCAATTGACAGGAAGAGTACTGGGAGGGTTAATGCTAAGTATGTCAAGATGCTTCTTGACCAATCATAAGAAATCAGAATGTACAAATACAGAGAATGTATAAGAACGTAACAAGATGCACAAATACCCCTCCATGCTCCAATCATTATAGCAGAACTGTATACAGGGATGGGCCCAATGTCCCATCTAGCCCATCAGCCTATTCCACTGTGGCCAGCCGATTGCATATGGCAACCTACAAATAGGGCCTAACCACACATTGCTTGGGGCCTGCTCAGACACCCACCAGCAAGCTTTGAGAGCCATATTACCTCCAGTAAAAGCATCAGTCATGTTGCCACCAAACGCAAGTAGCAACCAACAACCCTGTCATCCATACATTGTCCAAACATATTATCCTTGAGCAGGGTCGAAACCAAGTTTGGTCTAGGTGACAAGGCTGGAAACAAGGAATTTTTTCTTGTTTTTACATGCCATGCATGAGCAGCATATTGATTCGCTGGAAACTTTTAACCAACAATCATATGCCTTATGAAAGCATATATGCATTTCTGCTATAAGATGCTGGCATTTTCTATTACTCTTTCATCATTTTACATTTTTCTTCCTTACACAAAGCCTTACCAGAATAGTCTTAAGTTCTACAGATACAGAAAAGTAAATTTAGATACAGGCATGCCCTTGTATCCGCTGATCCAGTAACCATGGATTCACTCATCCGCAGTCAACCAGACAAGACTCCCCTGCCCCGTCGTCATAATCACACCCTTCTCAGAGGCTCAATCCAGGTCCGGGTACAACTAGAATTTCAGGAGATTTCCTGAGAATGGGAAATCTTGCAAGATTTCCCAGGAATCATAGGAAAGTTCATGAGATTTCCTGATGTTTCAAATATTCATAATTTCTCATGTCTGCAGTAGGTATTGGAAGGAGACATCTGTATTCACAACACTGAAACTTTAAGCTTAGTTCTGGTTGTAATTTTAGTAAACTACTGTGAGTCAAAGAAGAGAGCTTAACATATTTAAGTGCACCCAATATGCTAAAAATAATGAAACAGATGTACTGTTTTCATCCTGTGTAGCTAGACTGAACAAGAAGCCAGATTACAGCTCCTATATTTTGCTTTTGGCAAGTACTGAAGCAAATCCTACAAACACTGAATGCTCTCCTAAGTTCTTCTACTTAGGATATTTAATCAACATGCTCTCGGAACATGTATCTGGAGATATAATTAAACTCTGCAAAATTTATTCTTCTGAAAGCAACTGATGACAACAACGAAGTTGCCAAAATTCACTTCCAAAGCAGAACATGCTATGACTACTTTTCCCTACAGCATACATAAACCTAAATTAATAGTTAGCTTGAAATATCCTTTAAACAAAGTTTTTAAAAAAATAAAATAAAATCATCCAGTTTCACAATACAAATCACCACAAGAAAGCTACCAAAAAGCACAGTAGCTAGCTCAGGATAATCTGAGATCATTGCTTCTTGCAATCTATGGCAAGTCTTTCTGAATCCTTTTACAGATGTAAGAACAAAGGATACATTTAACAGTTTTACAATGCAAAAGACATGGGTCAAGCACTCTGTTCCAGTGCCCAAAGCGTAACTCTTGTTTGATAAAGAATGTAAAATACTGTATTCTTAAGAATCTGCCACATTCATATTGGGGGTGAAAAGAGGGCAGTGGTCTTAATTCATTAAGACAGATTAATGCATCCTCAACTCACTCACCCCCAATTGCATAAATGCAATTATGACTTTCCTTGATTGGCTGCCAATGTGATATAAGTCTAAGAGAAATGAACCTTTTCTACTGAGACAGAACAATAAATGGATTTCCTTGAATACAGTGGGTGAGGAATCCAAGTTCCTGACCTCAAATGTTTTACTAGTAGTGCTGTATGCAGTGGGGAACAATCAGAATGACATTTGCTGAAACGCGGGTGATTTACGATATAATTGGTTCTGCATATGTGCCAAGAGTAAAACTCCTAAACCCAACAAAAATCAAGATTAATTACTGATTAACATACAAAAAAGGAGCAGTGCGATACAGGTGGTGCCATAAGCTTTCTCCCCTCTGCAAACATATGATTAAGGCAGATCATATTAAGCTTGCTGCACCGCCAACTGCATTCTGTCCTGAAACTTTGAACTTCCATAAATAAATGCTAAGCATAGGCAGCTTTTTCAGGTACAGCATGGTGTAAATAAGGAAAAAAGTGTCAATGTCCAGAGTCAGCAGCAAAGAATATAGTCTCTAAGTTTATTGATCACATTTCTGGGACAATTTATTTATTTATTTTTAAATCTACATACTTAGCACTCCAGATCAAAGTCAGGTTTTCTTGCCATAAAAAAGAAACTAGATATTTTCACAGCAGCAACTACATGAAGTAGTCTACTAGAATGCAAACGTGAATAATATACAACAGGACAAATACGACCAATAACATCGCATAAATGACTGCAACAGAACTGAACTGCTTCATTACACTGCAGTACAAAGTGACTAATTAGTTAAACTAAACAAAGCTTACCCTTAGCATGCTTTAAAAGAAGACAAAGTCTAAAGGACACAGTTCTTTAAGCATTATAACAATGCAAACAGGAGAAAGGATACCTCTTACTTTCCATAAAACTCTCAGTAACACGGGCTAAATATATTAGGCAGTATAAATTAAAGAAGATAACTCCCACAGGTTCCAATTCTATGGAATATTCAATTATAAATAATATTGAAAATGTAATGACTAAAAGAGCCAAATGTGGGAATATTTTCAAGAGCGATGAACATAAATGACCTGATGCTGTTATTCAAGACAAACAGCAGTCTATTTTATTGGCAAAGACATCTGTATCAATTTAAAACAAATTATTCTATATTTTTACATGGGTGGTATCTACACTCCTTCTCACTCCCCACAAAAGAAAACAAAACTAGTAAAGAAAGAAGATACAGTACTGAAAATGGTAACAAATAATATCTGACAAGCGTATGTGATGGCACTGTCCCAAAATACAAAAATTCTGGAACTGTCTGCAAAAAAATATGCCTAAAAGATAAAAAGATGCCTTAAAGCTCCTTTAAGCTTCAACTATTAGGAGTTATCCTGTCTAAAGAAGTTTTAGTGTAGACATGCATTTGCCTATTAGCCTCAGAGGTTTTCTTCTCATTCATCTGTTTCCTGTGAATTTAAAAGCCACCTAGAAGCATGAATGTCAATACCTGACATACAAAACAGCTTTTCCACATGGTGGACCAGCCTACTGGCAAGTCATGTCTCCTGTGGAATGTCACATCCTTGTGGGATGAGGTGTTGGAGCTCCATAGCCTGCCCCAATGGGAGACTGCTTTCAAGCAGTCTCTGAAGTTTTCCTCAGTGGTGGCAAGACCAGCCACTCATATGCAGACGGCAGTGAGAAGCTGTTTCAGCCTCCTGGGTGCAAGAATCCTAGAGCCATTCTCCTGTGTTCCTAGAAGCAGTCCTAGAAGTGTGCTGCTTCAGAACACCTGGCTAAAACAGCCCCAACTGGCAACTTTGGAGGTTGGGAATTTCCATTCCCAGCCTCTGATGTTGGGCCAGGATGGGAATGCGGACAGCACATGGAAGTGACTGTCCTTCCAATCTTGTGCCAGATGACTCAATTCAGCCCAAGGTCAGACTAGGTTGGTGTGGATGCCATACCACTTGTAGATCTTTCCTAAGGCTCTTTTCAGCCCTTACTGCAAGGTACAGTCTTCACATCAATATAAACTGAGACAGCCATCTATCATTACATCTTGGTCAAAAGTATTTCTTCAAAAATGTTCAAATTTCTACAATACCTTAAAAAATGATACTGTGAATTCAATTGGGAACTTATAGGAATAGGCTTTGACAGCATTTATATTTTATTGCTTTCTGCACAAAATAATATTCATGCCCTTGCAATTGCCTATGTAATTCTCCTTACTGCACCTACTTCAATCTTCTTCTTCTGATTAAAGATCACATTAATATATCACTAGTAGTCAAGTGAAGTAGTAAAAAGCCAAAGTTGTTGCAAGGCTACAGTGGAGTACAATCTATTTTACAACAAAAGTATGCATTCCTAGATGGAATAATAACCGTCTTTTTAAAAATTGTGCTATGCTGACTCCCTAGCAGATATGAACAAAGATCGCAACGCTGTTGTTCCCTTAATCAATTGCCCAGGTGCAGACTGAAATGTACTAGTAATGTACACAAGGGCCCCATCTACATGCAAAGAAAAATCTGTTTAAAAGCTTCTTTTGCTTCTGAGCGTCTGCATGCAGAGCTTCCAGAGCCACAAAGGAGGAAAATCCGCGGCAGGAAAAAAAACCCTTTAATCAAGACCACCTCCGCACTTTTGGGAAGCCACAGGTTTTCCTGGGAGCATGGAGAAGTTTTCTCCACATTTTCTCCCATATTCCACTGAATTTTAAGCCATTTTTGATCTCTGCAGAAGAATTGGCTGTCAGAATCAGCTGCTTGCATTCAGCTCTTTCAGCCCACAAGTAGAGCTTCAAACTGTCACATTGTTTCACTTCAGAGGGGGAGAGAGATTTTTGTGCTTGCTAATAGGGAAAGGTGATACTCATTTCATTATCATTACCACGGAGATTGTTTCTCAGCAAGCAAATCTCTCTCCCCCTCCTAATAACGCAGCCTCTGAAGTGAAACTAAGTTTCACTTTGCAGGTCTGGTTTTACACTAATCAGCAGCCATTAAGTGAATGCAGGCAGCTGAATTTGACAGCTGAAGGGAGCCTGCTTTCAGTTCTGCTTGTAACTATGTTGCAAGCATTAGTTATGGAGAGAGTGAGCTCCTTTCAGTAACTGCTTTTAACTCTTGGCAGCCAAGTAAAGGGATGATTTTGGGTTCTGGAGGTTCAATCGAAGTTTTTGCCTTTCATCTCTGCAGCGGGTGGGGGTGGGGAGAAAAAGATGCGGGCTCACAAAAAGTGGTTTGCACAGAGACAGGAAAGTACGTTTTAAATCCTCATTTCCCCTGACCACATGGGGATGCTTTATTTTGAATTACAACCCGCATTTTTAAAATCCAACATAAGAGGGAAGCAAAAAGAGACCATGGAGACATGCCCAAGCAATAATAATACAGGATCTGAGAACTGGCCTCACAGCCACTTCAACATAGCCAAATGAAAATGTTTACATCACCTCTAGAAGATGAAGTTTGCTTTTTGCTATATCTCCAAATAATTGTCCATGGCAAAAGAGAAGCTCCTGAAAAGCTCTTGCAGTCCAAGTGCCTCCCATATAAGATATATAATAGGTCAATCAGAAATACTGACAGGATATTAGCACAAAGGGATTTTAAACATTTCAGCATTGCAGGTTACATTTCAGACCATCCAATGTGCTGTTTCTCTATTATCTATACTGTCATAATCAAACATTATTTTTCCTTCGTATTTATCTTCTGATTTACAGTGCTTCGATATATTATTAAGACAACTGTGTTATCACAAAAGCTAAGAGTCTAATGCTAAAACATGGATTTAAACTTAGCTGTTCAAATCCTACATGCAAGAGGGACTGAGATAATTCCTAACCCTTTCCTAATTGACATTCATGTGTTAAGACTTCACACTGCATTATGGAACAGAAACCCAGACCTTCCATTACATGTACAGTGCTCTAGGGAAAATTATTAGAGTGCTCATTTTCCTATCTTTACAGACTTGAAGCAATGTGAATTTCAATGCTCAGGTGTTAGATGAGGAAGATATGTCATAAAAACCATCAGAGGCTATTATCACTTAACTTCAGCAATGAGATCAAGAGAAATCCTTAAAATCCACTTTCTTTTTCACTTTGGAGGTACATATTTGTCAAATTAAGCTATCAAGTTGAATAGTATATTTTAAAGTACTATGAGAAGAGTTCAGGTGATATAATTTTGTCTTAAATTACCTATTGATTCCAGTATTTTTTACCTGAGCTTCATTTTCTTATGTGTATTTTAGGGATGAAGGATGAAGGTGCATCACCTCTTAACATAGTGAATGGTCCATCCAGGTAATTTCTGCACTTACAGTAGTTAATCCACTAATAGTATCAATCCCAGAATGCTCTGCTGGTGCATTGGTACATTAATCAGGACCCACAAGTTCCTCCTCCTCTGTTGTCATTCATTAGTGACCTCATGCTACCAGTCATATCAGGCCACCCCTCCCAAAAATGGCCAAACAAAAGGTGGAAAACAGAAGCTTTCTAGAAAAGTGAATGCCACAGATGTGAAATGAAATGTCAAATAAAAGACACATGTGTTTGTAGTATTAAGCTCTGCTTGTTCAAAGAAGGAAAAACTTCCTCAATTGTAAACATTTTTTAATAAATATCAAGGTTGACTCGTGACTTCATACAAGTTTTTTAGTTTGGCCCACTGTGTATCCGAATTTGACACCTTATATCTAGTGCTAGCAAGAAGTGCTTGTTGATGGTCTATTGCATGTGGTGCAAAGTTATTCCTGAATTTGTTCAATGTCAAGGGGCACTTCCTCCAAGGGCTTTTAACCTGGAGACGAAAGCAGATTCTGCATTACACAGTGTATCTTACAATATGGTGGCCTGCTCTAGGTTGCCCAATTTAAGGGCTGTTCACATTGGCAGCCCAGCTTCAGAGGCTGAGAATGGAAGGTCCCAGCCTTCAAAGTTCCTGGCCAGGGCCTTCTCAGCAAGGTGCTCCTTGTGCTGCTTTCAGGGGCCTGGACAAACATCACCAGGATTGGTACAGCACTATGGCCAATGTGCTGTCCACATGCTGGCTGTGGTCACTATACTAGGGTAGATTGCCTTCTGGAGTGCTCATATGCACTCAACAGCCGGAGTGAGACATGACACCATTTGGATGCCATAACCCACTCCAAGGTCTTACTTTGTGCAAACAAAGCAGTCTACCAGGCATGGCCTCCCAGTAGACCACTCCATATTGCAGACAAGCTATATCATGGGTTCTGCAGGGCCAGGCTAGTGCAGACATTATAGCTGCCTTATATATCACTATTGCCCAAGTTATTTCTATGTAGTATCAAAAGCCACTGACAATATTAAAAGCCACACACTGGCCCTTTGTGTAGGTTTTTCCCAAAGCCATCTCCATCTTCAGGTCTAAAATCAGACAAGTTATACAAAAATATTATCTCTGCCCTTTAGCACACCACTGCCTTCCAAACATATCTGGAAGTGTTTTATTCAGTTGCCATGTGCCACAAAACTACATGAATAGTTCTGCATGCTTGGGATGGGGGAGATGAGCTGCATTTTGCAGCAGTTGCCCTCTGTGTTATATATAGCAAACTGCTTTGAAAGTGAATACAATAATAAAGTACTGACATTATGCTAACAGATAAGTCAGTAAATAAATATATTTTTAAAAAATCTTGGAAATACTACAATATTCTGAGGTTTCTCAACAATGGTTGCAACCAAAGGATCAGTTTCTAGAACTAGCTGAAGTAGTGATGACTGAAATCACAGGATCAATCTTTATAACTAGCAGTATACTACATTAAAATGGAGTTGTGAAGACTTCGAATATTGGATAAGATATTGAAAAAAAAATAATATCTGTATTTACCATTTCAAAATCCTAATAGCCATGGTTATTTTGGTTTGCAGTTATTTCTAGGTTCTGGAGCCATTTAAGAAGATTTATAAAGTATACAGAAATAAATTATTTGCAACAGATGTAATAATACATTTGAACATAATCTATTAAATCTAAAAGCACAGCAATTTTTAAAACTGTTTTGCTTATTTATTTGTGGTTTTAAGACGTATCCTTTAAGACCATCTCCACAGTGCCTCTGCTCTAATTGGCTATGATCAAATTTTGTATGAACCGTCAATACTTTGGGTATATATAATTTATTATGGTCATAATATGGTATTTTCACTTTATCGTAATATATTCCTTACAAAGGACACTGCACTTTCATCAAAACAATGCAGTAATCATTGTAATAAAATAGAGTACCAAAACACTGTTCAAGGTTTGGCAGAAAACTAAAAAAAAAAAGTGTTCCAAGTCTCTAAAGTTTCAGTACTTTAGTGATTGTAGTTTAAAATGTACAAAAGACAGGAAGGGTCAAGAATTCATTTTTCATTATCTGACAAACACAATTTATACACATGGGATAAGGCATTTGGTTGACCTTATAGTATGTCCTTTGTGCTTTCAGATACCTACCACATACATGAATATGCACTTCAGATGTACCGTAAAGCTGCAGTTCCTGCCCCAACTATAGATAGCGGGATAACTCACACCCTAGGTGCTGAAAAACGATCATGTCAATGTAAGATATAATAGTCCACCCTTATTTTACCTTCTCACTCTGTACCCCACCCAAAATTATATTCATTTTGAGCCTCAGTATTATGAACTGTTTATGTAACTTGAGAAGAGACAAACCTTCTTCTTCCCAAGTGATTTAGAGCGCTCTGGTGTTAAAAGTAAAATAGAGAACACAAAGACTTTAAAATATTAATCATCCTTTCCAGTGTCCTTTGGGAATGACTGAAATATGCAGTTCTCTGCAATCCGCTCGCCTCACTTCCTTGTTATGTACAAAGAGACTCCCTTTCCTGCACATATGGAGAATGTGAGGAAAATAATTTACATCAGGGGCCATTTTCTTTCATGGTTCAGCCTTCCATGTGAAATAACTACAGTGTCTATCCCAGAGGCTTGGTACCCTTTCCAGAATGCCTAAAATACATTTGACAATATACACCCTTCAGGTGTAAAGCCAACTGCCTATCACCAAAAACACATCTTACAACTTTAAAAGGAGAGGGAAAACAACAATAAATCCTTAGGGTATGATTGGGGAATCTCCTGGCTGAACACACTTCTAGCCCACTTTTGCCCAAGCAGAATAAATAGCATATTCACCCAGAATGTGCTTGAAGAATAATCAGAACTATTTCCAGAACTACATTGCCAAAGACCAGTTGCAATTATCTCAGGGGCAAATAATAATTATTAAATTCTAGGTCTCTCTCAGCTTGACCTAATACAATTTGGCTCACATAAAGAAAAAGCCTCAACAAGAATTAAGAGTAAGAACAGAGTCCATAACTCTTATATACTGTACTAGCATGTACTGGTGTGAAAAAGTTACTATTAACTATTCTCCTTGAATTATTAATATTTCAAGAAGATATCCTTCAAGCCTACAGCTCTGAATGTCTGCCTTTATAGAGCTTTGGGTATCACCCTTTCCGTTTCTGATCAGAATCATTAAATGGCTCTGCCTTGAATTTATATATTATTGCAAATGCCTAAAAGACCTGAAGACAAGGTTTTACTTTTACATGGATACATGAACATAAGGCAGAAATGGGGAAGCTGCAAGCTTTGTTGTTCGATTCCAATTCTTATTGGGCCTAGCTACAGGCCCAATGGTATGTATAACAGAAGACAGAGACTATCCTATAAGAGTTAAAGCCATTTTCAAGCTCCTACATCTTAAATCAGATATAGGATCCCTAGCAAATTGTCCTGAAGGTTTGTTGCCTTTCACCTCTATCTGAGGATTCAGAAAGCTTAATAAATGTGGTTAGATGCCCAGATACACAAGAAAATGTTCTCCTATTCCCATCCATTGCCATCAACAAATGTTAGGTTTCATGGGCATGCCCCTGAACAGCATAATGAAGTGGTCACTAACTGGATTTCCCCATTTCCCTTGTGAGTACTCACACACTGTTACAAATGTATATATAGTATTATGCAATGTTTAAGTAGTTTCAGTTTCCAACTCTTTGCATCCCAGTTAAAAAAAAAGTTTTTCTATTACTCATTACAAAAAAGGTTTTAAAATGGAGTCTAAAAAGGAACCTAAAAGCTTTTAACAACAGCAGATCTTACTACAGAGATTATTCAATTGGGTTATTTTACTTATTTATTTGCATTTTTCTCCCACCCTATATCCCCACAGGCCTCAGGGCAGGTTACAGGAATAAAACCAAAATAGAAAATGACCACACTAAAACTGTAACAGTGTCTGAAAGTGGGGATGGGAAGCTGAGTAAGACCAGGCTCACGCAGTTCATCCACTCAGGTCTCAGTAATGCAGGCCAGATCATCCCTTCATCCAGAATCAAATAAAAGATAACTAAAGTTGTATTCTAGACTGACTTGCCATTCAGGAGCAGCAGCACTACCAGAGTAGTGGGTCAGCTAACAAGTGTGGCGTTCACGCCAGGCAGGCAGTGACCGGGCAGCCATTTCGTGGGCTTTCTGAGCTCCAAGAGTGACAGCAGAGGAAGAGCATCAGAGAAAGCCATGCCAGTCTGCCAAAATTGGACCAATGAGAATCGCCAAATTGCAGGCTATAAAAAGTGGCAGCTCGTCTGGTTTTTTGTCTCTCATCTTGGGCAGGAGGGGGATGAGGGAGCATTGCTCCGAACTAGCATGTGTTAGGCCTCTCCTCTTGGTTAGAGAGGAGAAGAGAGGAAGAAGGTATCTCCTCTTGTGAAGAGGGAGATCAGGGTGCACAAGTTAAGACGTGCATGTGTGTGTGCAGGTCTCTCCTCTCAGAGACAGAGTAGAGCAGAGCCTGGGGTGGCAGATTGGGACTGCTACAAGGCTATATTTATTATTTTGGGAACTTATCTTACTTCAGGGTTGAGAAGAGCCTGAGGACTAAGATCGGTTTGTGCTTACTGTATAGCTCACCAGGGACTGTTGGCTCACAATGGAGCTTAGTGAAGGGAACGGGACAGTTTATTAATTACAATATCTTTATTTTCAAGCAACTGACAAATATTTAAGTTGAACTATAAACTTTCTTCTTTATTTCTCCTTTTGTAACAATAAACAATGTGTTTGTTTTACAACTGAGTCAGTTTGCTGCTTTAAGGGAGTCTGATACACAGACATATAAGGCAGGACACCGGGGGGAGGGGGGGGGACTGGTTGGCACACAGCCCCATCAGAGCTGGTAGGCGACCTGAGTGCTCAGCAGCTTGCTCACTTCCTGCATTGCTCTGTAGAGGACGAGGGGCTGGGCTGAGTCGCCACAAGAAGCATCTCCAAACTCTGCTTGCTGTGAGGCGGACACGGAGTGGTAGCTTTAATCCATCTAACATTCCTTTTCTCCTAATTTAATTTTTCAGCCTCCTAATGCCATATCTCCCCCTGCCATCCCCACAGCAATGGTAGTCCCCTGTGGCAGTTATGCATTCAGAAATCACCCTTTAATCTTTAAATTGTGATAAAAGACAAGCAGCAGACAACCAGGAATCGGACAGAAGCCATTACTACTGATGTAGCAAAGTAGATTATTTATATAATGCTGCTAATGATATCTGACACACTATTTATTAACACTTGAAACTTTCTGCCAACAGTCTAAGTTGAATGAAAAACCTGACAGTTGGTAATAAATATTTACACAGGCCTTTTTCTTGTTAAAATGCTTAACGCATACAGTCTCAGACATTCTTCCACCTTTCCTACCAGAAAGCGCATTCACATGCCCATGTTACAGATAAAATGGATGGGAAGACTATCTGATAATGTTGCAACCAAGGTGAGATCTAGACAAAGATTTTCACCCACTGCAAGTGGGATTAATGAACTGGAAAATTACAATATAAGGACTTATAAATGAAAATTAACTTTCAAAACAGAAAGGTTGTGTGATTTTTCAGCCCAGCTTCCCAAGTGTCAAGATACAAAATTATGGGCCACACAATTAGCATCAAATGCTTTTCGCCATTTCATGTGCAAACAGCATTAATAGCAATTTTTATCCAGTTTGTGGCTCTGTGGTAACAGCACTCCAGGCTCAGTCTCTAGCAGGTCCCCAGAAGAAATCAACAACAAAATACTTTGGTCTTGTGGCCAAGAAAACTGCTTAATTATATAGTCACCAAGAGTGAAGATTAACTCAGGGACATCTTTACCTTTTTAACTAATGAAAATTTTTTTTAATGTAGGCAAGGATACTACACAAGGAATCAGAGTGTGAAAGTGCAGACTAAGAAATTCTTGCAAGAAAATTGTTGTGTTTAAGGTTTCTTCTTGTGTATTAAGTGACTAACTTTCCTTTACCCCCCAATTACTACTAACAGGAACCACTCAGAAGCTTTCTTCTATTTCCAAAAACACATTTCTTGCTAATGTCAATAACTGTAGTTGTTATATAAAGTGTTTTACAGGATACAGCTGAGGAATAATTATTTCTCCCTTTTTGAACATGTTTTGGGTAGGAAGAGGCCATATAGTTCTGAAGAATCAAACCAACCACTTATTTTTAAGCCCAGTCTTAAACATTTACTTCAGCCTGATGAAAAAAAAAATCCTCAAGAATTCTCAAGTAAAAAAAGTTGCTTTTTCACCTTTTTTCTTAGCATGGGAAAACAAGCATCATGTTGACACCAAAGGAAGCGTACGTGATTCGGAGCTCAAAAAAGATGTACCCAAAAAAGTTAAATCAAGGATCAATTAAAACTGAATTACAAAAAAAGAGCAAAAGTAACCTATAAGAGAAGGGGCTTCACTGTTTGAAACCCTGATTTCTCATCTGCCCTTGAGGCTAAACAGTTCGTCATGTAGCTGCTGTGATGACAGCTGAAGGAAACGGGGGCCACCATAGGTGGAAAATTAGAAGCTGGACAATGGATAGGTCTCCAAGGCCATGGCCACACCTTCACTTTAAAACTTCTTCAGTCCATCTTCAGCTCCGACTGTTCACATATTTTCATTTCTATTCAATGCAATTCTCTTCCCATTGCATTGTTTCTTCCTAAGGTATGGCTGTCCGAGGTGTGGCTTTTTCAGATGGACTGAAGGTGGTTTAAAATGGAGGTGTAACCACACCCAAATATCTAAAGGAACGCCTTCTCCCATACCGACCTGCCCGTACCTTAAGATCCAACAATGAGGCCCTCCTGGTTGTCCCGCCACCTTCAGTAGTGAGGTTGGCGGGCACCCGGAAGAGAGCTTTTTCAGCGGTGGCCCTGAGACTGTGGAATGGCCTCCCCCTCAAGGTGAGCCATGTCCCCTCCTTGTATTTATTTAGGAGGGCTGTAAAGACATACCTGTTTGCCTCGGCCATTGGCTGAGGTTTTATTCTCCCTCTCCACTTAAAATGACACCACTATTAATGCACTAGGGATTGCATGGTTTTAAATTTGCTGAATTTTTAAGGTGTTTTTAAACATGCATTTTGTTTTAATCTGTATTTCATTTTAATTGGTACCTGTTTTAAACTGTGTTAATCTGTTGTTACCCGCCCAGAGACCTTCGGGTATGGGGCGGGATAGAAATGTAAATAAATAAAATAAATAATGTTGCTTTATCTCCTCTTCTGCAAGATTCCCTCAAGGCAATAAGTAGACCAGTGGTAGCAGCTGTGAAGGAGAGCAGCAGCAGCAGAAGAAGAAGTAGTAGTAGAAGAAGAGTTGGCTTTTCTGCCTCGCTTTTCTCACCCATTTAAGGGGACTCAAAGTGTCTGACAAAGCTTTCTATTCTTCTCCCCACAACAGACACCCTGTAAGGTAGGAAGGGCTGTGAGAGCTCAGAAGAGAGCTGTGACTAGCCCAAGGTCACCCAACTGGCTTCATGGGGGAGGGCGGAATCAAACCCAGTATTTCCAGATAAGAGTCCAGCTCCCTAACCACTAGACCAAACTGACTCACAAATGCACAGGTGAAACCACAGGTGGAATGCACAGAACACGTTATTTGAAGGTCACAGAGTGGGTCACAATAAAATCTGTATAAAAACAGATAAAATAAATTAATGTAACTGGTGACAGTGCCTGTGTTCAGAGAGGATGATACTCCCTCAGCCAAAGACCAAGATAAAGAGGTGTTGGGTCAGATGTTCTGCAACCTTCTGCAACCTTAACATAACAAAAGACCTTTCAACCTTAAAGTGCTTAAAGACACTAAGAAAATAAAGAATGTCCCCATGGATCTATGCCTTGAAAAAAGGATGCTGGCATGCAACAAATCAAGTTAACAAGAAAGCATTAAACGTATCTATTGTTTAAAAAACATATCTATGGTTAACAAAAATCCTTCAGTATAAAGAAGGTTGTTATTTAAAAAGATTCTTAGTCTTTGGTAGCTTGATATGATAGCATATATTCACTCCAAACTATTCATTTTATCTCTACCTTTAATGGCCTGATTGTTTTAGTAGTCCATTTATAATACTTCCATTTAGACCAGAGGCAACAAATTGCTTAAGCTGAAAGGTCAAAGAGATAGATAATATTAAAATAGTAACAAAATCTACCAAATAAGCAGACACAAAATAACCAAAAATACTTAAAATAAATAACTTCCTAAGTGCTCTGGAAAACAAAAGTTTAAGCACACTGGGAAGTATCCCCATTACAAATTACTGGAGATGCAAGATGAAAGCCCACAAATAATTACTGTTATGAGTCACAGGAAAATGTACTATACACAGTACTATTATAAAATAAATAGTCCAATTTAAGAGTGCCCCACTATAGGACCAACTCAAATACCTTTCTCATCCTGAATTACTGTAAATGACAGAATACGATCAAGTGACTCGCCATTTTGCGGTTGCTGAATTCTGACTATCCAAACTGTTTCAGCAGAATCTCACTGCAAAAGGCCACTTAATGATGCAGTCTCCCTTGCTGTCTATGTTGCAACAGAGCACATTTGGGAATAGTTACAGGCTATCTCTTGAAAATAGATCAGGCAGTCTCAGAACATTCAAAACCCATTTTAATAAGACCACAAAGATGCAAAGAGGTTTCAGCAGTCCACTGGAGTACAGATACACACAAGTGCATCCCCATCCTGTACCTGAAAGTCTCAGAGGGAGTCGCTAGGTATAAGGTCCCCAGTCTGCTGTTTCTTCTCCACTCCCCTCAAGGAAGATAGATCACAGCTTTTGGGTGGCAGTTGGAAGGAGCCAGTGAAGAACTGGAACAACCCAGCCTGCTGGGTCTTTTCCACTCTCCTCAAGCAAGATGGCTCATGGCTTTCAGGTGGCAGTTGGAGGAAGGAGGGACCAATGATGGGAGTAAGGTGGGAGAGCAGCCCAGCCTTACTGTCTTTTCTTCGCGCCTCTCAAGCAAGGCTGTTCAAACATCATAATGAAGGACCTTGTGTTTGTTTAAAAGGCTTTGAACAGGCTGAAAAATATATAGGTTTTTTAGGGAGAGGAGTCAAACTTAAGTCACGGTGACTACAAGGACAGGCCCATGAAGGTTTTTTGGCAGCACTATGGAAATGCATTTTTCTGGTAGGACTTTTAGGGTGTTTCCGCACAGGCCGTTAAGACCCCATTAAGCACCCAATAAGGACACATATGGCAAGTTACCTTCCACACAGCATGACAGACTAGGGCTACTTCAAGGATGACGCTTCCGCATGGCCTCGCACGAGATCCATCTCTAATGGGGTTTAGAGACCACCGAATCTGGTTTTCGGGAAAACCTGAAAATTAAGGTCTTCAACCCGTTCCTGCCTGCAATTCCAGATCAAAGGACGACACTTCCGCACAGGGGTTTCCATTCACAAAAGCAGGCTATGCAGCCGGGCAGCCACGAGATCTCAGGCATGTCGCTGATTGGTGCGCAGTCTGTCCCTGACACACCCACGCATGGTGGAAACAAGCGGTGACTGACGGCTGAGTGCTCCAATCATGCGGCACCTTGGGCGGCAGGGTGGCAGAGAGGCCTGATCCTTTGGGGTGTCGGTGCTTCAGCATGCGCACAGCAAATACACGATGTATTCCTCAATATCTGTGCTTCCCATGCGAGTGTGGATGCGTTAGGCCTCATTGGGATCCATCCCTAGTTCAGACAGATCTTCCTAGGATGGATTTCAGAAATCCAGATTTCAAGTGGTAAGCGTGGAAACACCCTTACTCTGCCACCCAAATACTGCCTTTCTCAATAAGAGGGGAAGAATAATAATAAAGGACAATTATGTACTTCAGTAAACAGAATTTCTTGGTTCAACATTAACAAGTGACTGGGACAAACTCCCATTCTCCAAATCATCATGAGTTTATTAAAAATATTTATATGCTGTTTTCCATTATAAAATACTCAAAGCAGTTAACAATAAAAACAGGTAAGAGACAAACTCACACTAGAGTAGGAAGAGGAATTGCCCTCTTATACTCCACCATAGCCGCAACATGCAGTACTAAGATGAAGTCCTAAAATCTACACCTCACGAATAATCAGCTCTCAAAGGCTAATCTCTAGATTTCTGGATCCAATGACAAGGGATCAATGATCCCCACAGCTGAAGCCATGTACACGCCAAGAGGAGCAACAAACACATAACTGATGCAATGATGCCCATTGGAGCTTTATAGCTCCACTGTAATGGTCGCTAGTTGGAACACTGGAGCATTAACCCTTCTTGTCCCAGTTTATAGGAAACCTTCAGAAAATATGCCTCCTTATTACATTTAAAATGATTATGAGTTTTAAGCAGCATATAACTCCACAGCGTGTGAGCTCATAAGCCAGTTAGTTTAACCTAGCTAACAAAAACATATATGTAAAATGGATTACTGCAAGTGATGCTTGCATATTTTATTTTAAAAAACTGATCATTCCCAAATTATCTTCTGGTTTTCAGACCTATTTGTCAAAACTCTTAAACACTGTCAAACATTTCTATACTATCTGACTCAGTACCTACCAGTAAGGATGATGCATTAAAGTTGGGAATACAGGGTGGATGATTGTGAGAAAGTCAGAGACGTACTATTTCATTTTATATTTGGCTTTAAATGCTGTAACCTACCCTTACACCTTTGCGTATAGGGCAGAATTAAAATGTTAAATAAATAAAATACTCAAAGCATGCTTTAGTAATACAGTAACCTAGAGAAAGGTACCAGCTGGCAGCCTTGCACATTTGCCTACTATGTTACCTACAACTGAAGCATGTAATGTAACCTCCCACTGCTTGGTAACTGGCATACTGTGCCATGTGATAGTCTCCATTCTCTGAAAAACGTCAAAAAGAACACACCCAAGCAGCTTCATTAAACCACTGTCATGATGCCTGCACCATTTCACTGGACACTGGGAAACGGGGCTGAAAGTGTATTGCTTCTGGGAACCCAGCCCAAAAAGTCCCAGCCAGCAACTTCAGAGGCTGGGAATGTCTGATTATGGGCCAGGATGAGCCAATCACAAAGTAGGCAGCCCTTGGGCCTGGTTGCTTGATTCAGGCCAGTTCAGTGCAGGACAACTCTCGCTGTGCAGAAAAGGCCCATAGTTTCAAAATAATTGTGGAGCAAGGATTGCAGATCACAAATAAACAAAATTACTTTGCCTCTTTCATGCTCAAAACAGTTTCTCTTGGGCTTGCTAAACCAAGCAGTCTATGCTACTCTTTTTTCCAGGACAGTAAAAGGAGTGCCACAACTTTTCATATTTATTATCTACAAAATAAATATGAAAAGTTATCTTCTGAGATTTATGGTAATGCTTTTAAAATTGTTAAATGTGTAGGATACAGGAAATGGCACAATATATTTCCTTAAAAATTAAACTTTGCTTCCTCCTTTTTTAACTTAAACATAAAAATGGATGCAAAAACAGCCATTTGGGAGCTTAAAACTGTGGTTTTAATTACATCTGAGTTAACACATCTGCTATCAGCTTCAACAACTGACTGTAAATTTACTTCAGAAATTAAAAGTTGGAAAATATTTTCATGTCCTTAACACATACGAATCTCTTCAAAACAATATACAATATGACAGATGTGACATTCATGTAAAACCAGAAAAAATAAATCTTTGAAGCATTCAATTTCTCTGATAATGGCATAGAAAGGTAACAAATACTACAGATGTTTGATTACAGTGAGAAGGAGAGAAGAAAGCAGCCCTGATATTCCCTTCTCATTTAACATGTTATTGTTCAGTTAACTAAGTTCATGGCAATGAAACTTCATATAATGAAGGGTTTAACAAGATGTGTCAGAGAAGGGCATGATCCATGCCTACCAGCTTGGATGGTTTCCAGCAGGGGTTGGACCAATTCATGGATGCCAGGGCTGCCAACAGCTACCAGGCCTGATGGCAGTATAAAATGGTCTGCCTCTGAAAGCCAGCTGCTGGGACACTGAAAGCAGCATAAGCTACGTGCTCATGTTCTGCTGGTGGGCATTTGCAAGAGCAGATGGCTGGACCAAATGGCCCTGGGTCTGATCCAGTGGGACACTTCTAATGTTCTTTTGCCTCAAAAGGCTGGTCATGTCATGAAGTAAGATGAGTGAAGGAGCAGCTGAACCGTATCTGAATCTGTCCAAAATAAATAAAAAATTACACTGGCCAAGATGATTAAAATATTTAAAGACACACATAAGGCCTGACTATCTTCAAATCATTTTTTCTGTTTGTTTATATGTAATTCAAAACAAAACACCACAAAAAGCCAGCTCTATTTCCTATTCTGTCAATACATACACTTATTATTATGAATTTATTTAATTTTTATCTTACACTTCTTTCAAGAAAGAACTAAGGGCCACTTGCCTCAAACTCCATGCCACCGGCTTTTTACCCTCACAAAAATTTGGTGAAGTAATTTGAAAGTGAAAAGAATGACTGCCCCAAGAAAAAATGTTCCTTGTGTTAACTGCAGATTTGTAAGCAATTCAAAAGTTTGTATTATTGCTTAGCTTTGAGTTTTCAAAGCATTTTAATCATGCTCAGAACGACGTTTGGATGAAGCCTTAGAACTTAATCCAGGCTACAATTCCCAACAGACTCTTCCTCTGGCAACAGAAGAAGGCTGGATGCATGTCTTTGGAGGCAGGCAGGGGAAAATATAGTTTGTTGCTATTCATATCCAAACCCATGCTCAGTTTTAGTGAACATGGCATCAGGTACAAAAACTTTTATTTGTTCTATGGACACTTTAAAATCCATGATAAGAAATCTCCACTGAAAGGAAGATTCTGTATTGTTTCAGTTATGGCTTTTCTGTGTATTTTTTTTCTTCTTCTAAAGTCTTGAGATTAGGGAATGACTTCAAACAACAGTTTCCAAATTCATATCTGGTTGGCCAGTGAAGATGCAATCTTATTTCCAAGGCTAATCTCATTTTGCTATGCCTTAGTATGCTACAAAAACAACAAGCCTGTTAACTTCATAGAATATTTGTCAGGCTAAATAAATTCCTCAGAAACCTAGGAATTAGGGATAGAAAAGGTAAGAAATAAATAACAAAGCTACAAAATGTGCTCTTGTGTATTTGCACTGTTTGTGAGCTACCGTATTTTTTCCACATAGAAGATGCTCAGCAAGCCCTCATTAAATGGAAAAAATAGAAAACTACTGCTTTCCTCAGCAGCTTGATATACACGCAACACTCTCTAGGAACAGGCCAGATGGATCAAATCTTTGTAGAGGTCACACAGCTGGCAGCATTTCAAAGTTCAAGCTTTGCCCTACCATACTATGCAAAATGAAAAATCTGGATTTGCTCCCACACGGTCATTTTTAACAATCGAGTGAATGATATAGCACGTTTCCCTGAAAATAGTTCGGAAAGCTAAAAAGGGTTCAGTAGTAGGAACCTGGCTGAATTTTCCAGCCAGCAGTACAACAGACCTGTTTTAGCCACCTCAGGAGCCTGACTCCATGCTTGGATCCAGAACTGTGACAACTAAGAGACTAGGAAAAACATTTCAATGTAGTAAATTTTCTGGCCTTGAATACAAGGCTGCCCTAATTCCAAGTCACAGATGAGATAATTTTATGTGGAGAAGAGAGACAGGCAGTCACAAGTGCAAACCAGACTTGGAGATCTTAAATATATACTGTAAGCTAAATGAAGTATGCAAGACACGTGAACAGTCAGATGGATTCTGAGAAAGGCTAGGGACAGATTTATTTACTGGACCTACACAATCTGAAGGGCAAACAAGCTGAAAGGTAGACTTGAAGTTCACTTGCATTGAGGAGGAAACAAAGTTAAATCTCTTTTTGAAGAGTTTTTTTTTAAAAAAAAGAACGAGCATAAGACGGCTTCCTATCCTCTGCCTCCATCTACTGGTTTGCCAAGATGTAATTAAACAGCTAACAGAGAGGTTTCTTTCCAGTAAAGGAAGCTTTCCCTAAAAGTATGGACTAACAGTTTTCTGAACCTCTTAAAGTGATCCAGATTTATCACTGATGCACAAAGCAATATTCCTTTTACAGCTCATGTTGAAGCAGGCTCCCATCAAAGCAAGAGGAACAAATTCTATGCCCTTCAGGTCACGTAAGTGTCCAAGTTGCTTTACCCCAACTCTTTAATTCCACTTAGTTTAATCTTGGCTTAAAAAACAAACAAACATGAGAGACATGTATGGGTAGAACAGAGATAAGACACAGTTTGTCTAGGCCGTGTCACAGGGTTCCTCGGTTTATGATCCAAACAGAAAAAAATAGATATACAACAAGTATTCTAATTTTTGCAAATATGTTTCTGTTTTGCTTTTTTTCACCACCTGTCTCTTGATTTAAAAATGCACTTCTAGCGATATACCCCACTCAGAGAGTAAGAATAAGGCCACAATAAGTGAGAAAACCACAAAGTTTACAGATATTCAACTATCCCTTAATTTCAGTAATATTTGGAGTAGAGTGGGCAGTACAACTCTGAGCCAGCTGTGGCTCATTTATGGCTCCTTTCACTCAACCAAAAACTGGCATTTATCAGCTCAGCCCTGTTCGATCTTTCCCCTTCTCATCTTCTGGTAGGCCAATGAAAGTAGGGAGGAGCAAAAAGGCATAAGAACATAAGAACGTAAGAGAAGCCTTGCTGGATCAGGCCACA
>MTQE01002208.1:49033007-49046023 GCA_014337955.1 Aspidoscelis marmoratus | reverse complement strand
GGTGTGTCACCTGTGACATGCGTGTCATAGGTTGGCCATCACCGTTCTAGATCCAAATTCTCTGCCTGCACAACAGCCAAGAGAATGTCTGTCAGCTGTTGACTGAGTGTGAGTAAGTTGGTTTTTTTCTCCCTTCTCCATTTCTCGGCCATTACCAAAGAAGATGAAAAGGGAAAAGACAAACTCACGTTCAGGCTCCAGTTGATGGCATAACCATCAGTAGTAGCATGGGAGTAAGTCTCCCCTACACTTTTCCTGCCACTGGCTACAAAAGAGGATTCGGCTGAGTAATCCAACACGCAGTTGATTCAATTTGATCTGGCATGGCCAAACCAGTTCCACTTAGGGCTCAGATAAACTTCTAGCATCTTCACATAACTCCAAATGTTGCTTAAGAACAGTAGATTTAAAAAAAAAAACTTAATGCTTTTCAGAGAGAAAAAAAATCCTTGTTTGTGTTCTAACAAGGTATTTCCCAAATAATGGTAAATAACTTTGATTTCTTGTGAAATTAACAGTGAAATTAAAACAGAGATCTGCTTAAATTCTGTAAACTGCACTTTCTTACCATTTTGTTCCTCTAACTCATTTCCAATCTCTTGCCCCATCTGCTTTTGGCGAGATAAAATTGAAGAGAGTGCATCAAGTCCAGCATCTTGCTCTGTACAAAAAACAAAAACAAAAAAAACCCTAATTAACAATCCACCCTAAAGATAGAAAAACCCAATTTATAAAGCCGTAAGAACTCGGCAAAGATCTGAATTCTGTCATTCTAAAGGTGCATTTACCCAACAATACCTCACCAATGTCATGATAAAATATTTCTATATAAACAGCTCTTTAAAAGCTGAGGTAAATTCTGACAGAACTGGATGATCTTACAGAAGAAGGAGTTTTTCTTCTTCAAACCTTCCAGGAACTTAATATGCAGCTGTCCCTCAATCGTAAGAGCACTGGCCTACTTACACAGCCTCAAGATTAAGTCTTTTGATTTTCAAAGTAAAGTTTAACACAGCTGAGAAATAAATAGGTGATGCAAGCATCAAGGAATCCAAAGAGTTTTTCAAGCTGTGTGCAAATGTAGTGTTCATGGGAAAGATAATCCAACTCTTGGCAGAAAGAGCGACAGCAAGCATAGCCACAATACACAACTCCCGTAGTCTTACTAAATACTCCGTATTGTAATCTGGAGCACAGGGTACTACTACACCCTGGGTTTTCAAATGACACTGAATTATACTTCACTCATACACAGCCCTCTTTTGTTCAGGACCCCTCTTAGCCACAAATGTAGAATTATTTGTCACTGCCCTCAACCTCAGTGCCAGATAGGAAAAAATGTTATGGGTCCAGGTGGGAAAAATTATGTGCCAGCTACTTAAACAGAGACTGCTTAAAAATTGACTGTGATTAAAAACTGAGCCGAGCTCAATAGACTTTTTTTTGCAGAAGTGCTTACTTTCCACTTGATTCCCAATTAACAACACGCATATGCATCCATGTGGGTTTAAGACAGGCACGACAATAACATAAAATATTTAGACAGAAAGCTGGCTTACTGGCAACAAGGCTCCAGGCTTCACTTCATTTAATGTTAGCATGGCCAAGGACCACATGTTTATTATAGCAGGTGCATGAGGGTATGCTTTCATAGCTGAAAGCTCTGAATTTCAAGCTATTAGCATAAAACTAAATATCAAGAAACAGAATGGAGCCTGGAGGAAATCACAATACAGTAGAAGGCAAGAAGAAAAGAGCTAGATGGAGAAGGAAGTTTGGGCCTTTAAGAGGCCTCAGTTGTGAGATCTACTTGGGAACAGTTGCTCAAATAATCGATCTTCAAATGCAGCCCATAAGCCAGTCACTGTGTCCTGCAAGATGTTCTTGTTGAAGATGAAGTTTTAAAAGAGGAAATACAAAAGACTGAAACTTACAAGTCGTTCTACTACGTATCAACCAGTGAGTTCAAGAGACATTTTCCCCAAAGCTATTATGACAGTCAGAAATGGAAACTCTGCTGACAAAATGAGGCCTATATGGGGCCTATTAAGGAACCCTAGTCCAACAAGGAAATTCCAAGCTAACTTGGAACTTTATCTACAGTCAATGAAACTTCAGCAGAAGAAATCCCCTCTGAGTCAAAATAAACCTTCAGCCAAGGGCCGAAAGATCTTGGACAACGAAGAACAAAGCAAATTGAATGTAGTAAAGTGCAAGTGTGATATTATACACAAGAAGGAATTTTTAAAACCCATCTTGATCAGATACTAGGTTAAAAAATATGGCCAATACCAGTGCTTATTAGTCAGAGGGCACAGGTACAAACCCTGGGACAGAAGAAAGACTTTACCTTCTATAATTCTCCGCTGCTGCTGCTGGATTTCATGAAACCCAAGACCTCTTGTTTCCTCTGGCTCCTCAACAAGCCATGGATTCATTACATTTCCTCTGACCCCTCCTGACATCAGGCTAGACCTAAAACATTTTTAAAATATATATATAGATATAAAAATTAACATTTTAAAGCAATTTCTTAACAGTCAGCTTTCTCTTGTGTTTCATTAATCAAAGGTGTGTTCCATCACATGCACAAACCCACAAACAGGATAAACCCTATGAAGACCATGGGTTACAGAGCATTTATCTAACTTTAAGACATCAGTATGTTACATCCTGAGAAAATCATCAGAGGGGGATACACAACAGGCCTGGCTGAGTGCAGTGTATATTCTCAGCACTGCTGTAAGAGTTCATGTTCCATGTTTTCAGTGAGAAAATAACCACCGACACTTTTAGAGGGCATGAAGAAGTTATAAGAAGTAACACACAGGCAGACATAGATGACCTCACTAAACTATGGGAAACTTTTCAGTTCTTCTCAAAAATACTTAAAATTGATAGGAAACCATCTAGGAATATGAGGTGTTGTAAGCTAGAAGACGAAACTGAAATATATTCCAGAAGATGACAATATTTGTCCATGCAGCCACTATCAGCTAAACGTAAGAGAATTTTCAGCCTTGCAGAATGTTTCTTGTACCAACAAACAAAAAAGCCTTGATTAGGACCAGCAAATGCCTACGTACTTCTCAAACTCTTGTTAAATCAAAGGAATGCAATCCTATGCATACCCAATGAAAAATAAGCACACACAAAATTTTCAGCTGACAATCATTTTTACTTAGTTTTTACTATTTGTTTGAACTCTTGTGAAGATTTTAACTCAAAATCACCTTTCAGAATTTCTATCACATTCACTTTTCAACACAGAAAACCACATTGGTTTTCAAGATGACAGAGACGCCTGCTGGCTAAAGCTGTAAACTGTACTGCAACAAGCCCAACATCACTAAAGTAGAAATAAACCACTGAAATAAGCCTTCTTCTTAGTTAGGATTGGATTCATATGTTAAGTTGTTGGAAAGCTCAAAAAGATAAAAATGTCTCCAAAAGAAAATTAAATGTAAAAAAGAATCTTTTTATCTTTTCAAAAATGAGCATTCCACAAACTCTTATAGGGAATCTTCTCCAAACAGACAAATAATTAATACATTATCAAATAAATGGAGAAGTATGACATTTCTCCCCCAATCCAGAATTTTTTTTTGGTATCTAGCCAAACCATCTCAACTGCAGTCATGATTCCACACCAGCACGTTAGAAGCCTTTGTCAAAATTTTGCAGCAAAGAAATAAATAAAAAGAGGGGGTGGGCATACACTGGCACAAATCCTCCTTCATCCAGAGCTTCCAAATTTGGCTGTGACAGGTTACCATCTTTTTTTTAAAAAGTTGACATGTTCAGTAGCTCCCTTCCCACCAAATGTCGCCTAACTTCCTCCTCCTCCTAATCTTCTGTTTCATTTTGGCAGTGTGAAGATTAAAGCTGATCCAATTAGCCACCCACTGCTTTTGCCAAGTTAATCGCTTAAATCTTTGAAATCGTCACAGCACAGTGGACTGTGCAGATAGCTTTTGATTATAGGAGGAGATTTAACTAATTAAAAGGCTTAGCAATGTGCCCAAATATAAAAGATGTTGGGGGGTTATAACCAAGGGTTGTGCCTCTACTTAACAAACAGGAGCTTATCTTTCCAAAAACATTGTTTCTCTAGTTAATTCTTACAAAATTTCCCAAGTAACGCAAATTAGTCAACCAGACCTTTCCCTAGACTGTGGCCACACATGAAGGTTTTCAAGTTTTAGAACAATGAGCAAGCATGATTTTTAAACAAGGGCCAGGTCAGATTACAGTAGAATCTGCCATTAATCACATTTTCCCTTATGGATATGAAAACACAATAATCGTCTCTGAAGTGTTTTGAGTTCCTCCACTTCACAAATTGGTATTAAATGTGATTTATGGATTCTAAAATCCCCTGGATATAGGGAACGTTGAAAACCTGCATACCACCAAAATAAACATCTCCCGATCTTGCTTTTATGGTACTTACTATATTGGCGCAACTGTAGCTGCTTCCCCATGCCTTGCTCATGCAGCTGAATTCCTAACTCTGCTGCTTCGTAACATTCTCAGCTAAGCATGTAACAGGAACCACCAGGGAACCACAGAATGTGCTTCACAGTCTATCACTGGAAGATTCCCACTTAGAATGATAAAATCAGAGAGATGGACCTTCTCCACCTTCTAATTTAATGCAAGGTCAGCAATGCTGAATATAACTCTAGCACCCTTGACTTACGTTATTTGCATTTCTTCTCTAACATTAAGGAGTAACAGATGATCATAAAATGAAAAGAAATGAAATCTTTGCTCCATCTTGCAGGCACTTGCAAACAACATAAGCCATCAGGATATTTCTCTTAATGTTTAGATAAAATCTGGTTCCCTGCTCTTTCTATCCATTAGTCTTTTCTTGTCCAACTGTTTCATCTATAACTTCTAGGGCGTTTAGGGCTATCTCACTGTCTTTGGGCTATAACTCCATTTGTCAATGTCTTCTGCTGCAAAATGTTGCACTTGAAACAAGATACAAATGAGATAAGATCAGACAAGACTAATACAGAATAAGACGCATTGGACCAGTGACCGGTCTAATCCAGCAGTACATTCAATTCGTCTCTCACAACACATAAAGAGCCCCATATCTAACTATTATCCACTGTTCAGTTCCATTTCTCACTCTTCAGTTTCACTTCACAATACATTGGGAAGACAGCCAACTGGGAGAATAATTATGCCTATCATAAACATTATTCCCATACATCTGACCAGATGGGAAAGCAATAATGAGAGCTAGACAAACTGAAACAGATGACTGAAACTATCTCCATATCTCCTAGATATTCCACAGGCACATCTACTAAAATAATTGGCCCAGAAACTGATATAGCCTTTTGGTAATATCCGTATAGAAACCTCTGATATGAAGTTTTTGACAGGAAGAAAAAGCAATATTAGGTTTGTAAAAAAGAATTCATGGGGATTCTGTAGGCCTTATATCTCTCGCAAGATGAAAAACTGAATTTATTTATAGCTTCGTTTATCTGAACAGATTTTCTGATAAGCTGTCCATCAAAGATATCATTTTTGCTTTTGGCACCACAGAAACAAGAAAATTATTAACATTCAATGCAATTTCTGGAGACTTGATCATTGTCCTTGGATAGTTTACATATCAAGCATTCAACACGTAAGACAAATTACAGCAAAAAGCAATTGCATATTGGCATGATTAACTGAAAAGCAGCAGGAGAGAAGGCTCTGAGTTGAAAGAAATAACCCTATGCAAACATCTATGCAAATTGTGATTATGAAGAATTATGTCCTAATAGAGCTTGACAATTCTGGAAGGAAAATTATTTTGGTGCCACAAAAAATAATACTCTGATCTGCATCGTGGCCCAAGATGTCACTTAAAATAAAAATTAGGACTAAGGCCACTATACCACCCTAACAGCAGTCACATTAAGGCGGATTTCAAAGGATGTAAACTCACTGAATGGTGACCAAACATAAACTGAGATTAAGATTACCTTCACAACTGCACACCATGAAGACAATATGGTATGTGATCATTGATGCAAGAAGGTTAATGAAAGGGGATGACAAAGTCAGGAAGGGAGGGGAAAAAAGAATTTAAAAAAGCTTCTTAAAGTATGGTATATACTTTTAAAGTATCAATAGTAAATGTGTAGCAAAAAGAAGTCTGATATTACGTACTGTATTCTCACATTAAAAATAGAGTGCTTTTCACACTCTATATCCAAAGAAGCACTTCACTGCCTTCCCACAAGACTTCCACAGTTTGAAAAGAGAATAAAATAAACTCCATGACAGCTGTGAGGGAACAAAGTTTGATTTGCTTTAAAGAATGTTTTTAAAAATTGATCTATACTTTCTCCTTTGGAATCAGTTCTAAGGAAAGTTAACCAAAGAGAAACGAAGGGCAAACGTAGCTGAAAGAAATACAAGAGTAACATGCTGAAATAGGTTATAGTTATATATGTTTTTCCATCGACACACATTTATTACCAAGCAGGCCCTAAATCATATTCACACTTTCAAGAACAAAATAAATTACAATCTAGTGTGCTAATTAACATGCTTTTAATAGATAAAAATAAGAATGGAAAGGGAATTAACACAACCTTTAAAATCTTAAAAGAAGTGTAAGCTGTATAAAGGGGAATTCCAATGAGTCAGTGGGTTCAACTTAGCAATGAAATACTCCCCCTGCTGGCAGTTCTGTTTTATTAAATCCCAACAGCCTAGTGAAAAACTGCTCTTTCCTCCCCCTATATTTCACAGCCTCATTTTGCACTATTGCTGAGGCATGCCATGAACATGGATTTATCTGAGACAATCCATCAGCATGAAAGCCACTGCCTAACAAGCTTCCACACTCAGTTCAACTGCTAAGATCAGTGGTCCCCAACTTTTTTTGCACCAGGGACCAGCTTCAAGCAAGACCATTTTTCCATGGCTCGGCTGGGCAGGGCAGGGTAGGGTGGGGCAGGGGCAGGGATCCCGCTGCCCCGCCCCGCATAATGTTCTCTGCCGGGAGCCGTGGCATTTAAAATGGCTTGGCATTTAAAATGTCATGACGGGTGGGGCAGCAGGCTTCATGCACCCCACACAGTGCGCTCTGTGCCGCTGCAGAGCAGAGCAAACAGTCATTGTTTAGTGCTGGTCTGCAACGGCGGCACAGACCAGCAAAAAAACCAACAGCCTGGTCCTGGTCCACAGACGAGTGGTTGGGGACCCCTGGGTTAGAAGATAAATACAGATAAATACAGGAGGGCTGGAGGGTTTGCATTACTTGGTAGCAGGTTGATGCATCAGAGATTCTACTACAAGTGTTCTCTGAGCAATTCAAACAATCCAAATTACATATTTAACTTAAAACATTTTAAGCTATAAATACACTGTTTAATCATTTGTGACTTTAGTGTGGAAGAAGTATGATGAGAATGGGGCAGCTTGCACCACACTATTCTAGCTGCTAGTATTTTTAGAGTTCCAGTTGCCTTGTTCTCACTTAGTTTAGGCTAAGTGGCAACAAATGTACAAAGTAAACCACTTTATGTTAAAACATAAGCACTGTATTGTATTATGGACCAGCAATAACATTAACAATCCAATTTTTGCACTGTTGCTATTCTTTTGCAGTTGTTTGCAATTTTTGCTATTCTTTTCCTTCCAAATTTCTATAAGTCAGATTTTTCCATAGCTCCCAGAATCATACATCTAGTGAAAGGCAACCAGCAGTTCTGGAGCCAAACTAATCAGCTAGTTTTTCTTGTTTGTGTCATGACAGAATGTTAAAGAGCGTAAAGGCATTTAAAGCCTATAACCCAGCTGCTTTGTTCACTCGCTTGTCCATCCAGCCTGGGACTCCAGGCCAGGCTTTCTTCCTGTACTCATACACAACTGAGACTTGGGCTTGTACATCATTTGGACTCAGTTCCAATTCTACCCATCTAGTCATCGGCATCCAACTCTGACCCTGTATTACAACTTTTGTGTGACTTCTTCTGTATGACTTTTGTTGGGATTCCCAAAGCACCATTTGGAAAATCTACAATCCAAGATCAACCAAGAAGTCAAAACTGCAACATTATCTCCACAACATTTGCAAAATTGACTTTTTCTAGTTTTCCACTTTTCCAAGAACTTCCAATTTTATATATAACTAACAATAAATAGGTGCCATCTATTGATAAAACTAACTTTGAAGCTTGCCAGTATGATAATTCATGATTTTCAGGTAATGATTATCCACAGGAAATATGTGATGCTGATCTGGATAGCAGCCATGGAAAATGGCAAATATATAAGACATATCCTTCATCAGGTAACATATGTTGAGTGCGAGCACTGAGCACTCTGTATTGTGAAGTGTATATGACATCGTACGCCAGATGTTTGTGCGCTAGTGAACGCATACAAGTGCACACAAGGGAAGTCATTAAAATCAGATATGAAAAAAACTAATCCCACTCCAAATTCCTATAAGCTGGGCAGGAGAAACATGAGTGAAAATAAGAGTACAACATGTATACAAAAAGGGCACAGTTAGAGACATGCTCTCTTCATACAGAAATAGCAATACAATACCTTATCACATCTGGTTCTGTGCCTTCATTTTTGAAGGATGCTTGAAGGTGTCTGTGCCGTGTGAGAAGGTCATCCACTAAATTCTGCCGTCTATCCCCTTCAAGTTGTGTTCTACAGGAATATGCTAAGGTTCTCAAACATAAAGGAGTAAATATCTCAACCTCATTCTTCTGGTATTGGAAAGCAATCAAATTAACTGGGAATGCTACAGTGCAATGAAAAAGTATTTACCCCCTTCCCGATTTCTTCTATATTTGCACATTTGTTAGCCTTAATTTGTTTCAGATCTTCAAACCATGTTTAATAGGAGACAAAGACAACCTGGGTAAATGCAGAATACATCTTTCAAATTATTATTTCATTTAATGAAGGGGAAAGCTTATTTAGCACTTAAGTTACTGATGTAAAAATGTAACTGCACCCCTGAACATATTGCCTGCTTGTGCCACCTTTAGCAGCAGCAACTGCAATCAAATGCTTCTGATAACTGGAGATCAGTCTTTTACATCACTATGAAGGAATTCTACTCCACTCTTCATGTCAGAATTGCTTTAATTCAGCCACACTGGAGGGACTGGTAGCACAAACTCCCCATTCAAGGTCCTGCCGCAGCATCTCAGTGGTGTTCAAACCCACTCCAAAACCTTGATTTTGTTTCTTTTGAACCATTCTTGCTCTTGTGCTCTGGATCATTATTTCAGTGCATAACGCAGTTGCATAGAGCTTCAGAACATAGATTGATGATCAAATATTCTTCTTCCGGTTTTATGACAGAGAGCAGAATTTATAGTTCCATTAAGTTGCCCAAATAGTGAAGTATCCCCACCCCATCACAATGCACACCAGCATGTTTGATTACTGGAATGATGTTCGAATTGTGGAAGGCCAGATACAATGGGACTTGGGTATTCCAAAACGTTCCACCCATTTGAAAACTATATTTTGTGCCTTCACAGGTTGCCTTTGATGGCAAATAAGAAAATCAGGTATCTGTCCTGTCCTCTGAATGAGGACAGACTACTATTTTATAGAACTTTTATTGCTTTCTCTTGCAAATAAAATATTTTACAGCTCCTTTGTCTTTTTTTTAACTCCTGGTGGATACCTGACACACACACCCAACTAGCTGAGTATCTAGTTATAACAAAACCACATGGTCAGAGCTTCCAGGTAAATAACTTAGATGATTACATCTATAAAGCAGGTCCTGATTTAATTTAATTTGGCATAACAGGTGCTGCAACCTATTTAGTTAGGAGGACTACAGTGAAGAGTTTGCACTGAGAACAAGCACCCGAAATAAAGTAAATTTTGTAAACAGACCAGTCTTTGGATTTTTCCTAAATAGCTGGGGATATTTCAAAACACACACTGTTTATATGGTCTAATTGCTTTTCCAAAGCAAAACGTCACTCCAGCTCCAGTTTCACTGGTTGTCCTCTTATCACAGCTGTTTTCAAGGATACATTTGACGTGTTGATACAGAATGAAACAACAGATCCTTCAGACGTTCAGTCTTTTCTTTGAGGTTTTGCAACAGGGATCTAATGGCAACACTGTGCTGAAAAGAAAGGGTTAGAAGGTAAAGAGTGAAATCAACTTATTCAAGCTACAATGAACCAGAAGAACTAACATCTAAAAACACAAAGATTACTGTATAAGGAAAACACAAGCTACCTATGTAGGTGTAAAGATCTTTCAGACTGTGAGTTATGATGGCCTACTAGTTTCTAACTAAAATATGAATCTGATTTCTGCAACCTAGTATTTTTACAACCTTTGAGAATAAAAGTATATAGGGAAATGCCAGATATGTCCCATACTCTTTCCCTATTTAGGATCTAAGAACGAACTAAGCAAATTCTAGAGAAAATTTAGCAATTGTTTCATAATATTAAAGAACCTTAGCCAGCCCTAAGAAGCCAGCCATCATGGCACAGTGTGGTAAGCCAACTATCTCAAGACCAGGCATGGTCACAAGGAGGTTACTGTCTCTTGTAGTGAACTAAGGATATGTGGGGAGTCTAGTGCTAACTCATTCATAAACAACTTCATTCTGGGTCTCTCGCTGTGATCTACTGAAAGTCAAAGAGCAGCAAATTGTGTGAAGGAGAGAAACTGACAGCTAACACAGTTAATTCATGAAGTCCCCACAATCTCATGTCACTATAATCTTATATAATGAAGCAATGCCATCCATTCACAAATCCTTTCCCAGGATATGTTTTCTGATGCACAAGCAGCTCCTATGGTCACTGAGCATCCTCCAATACAGCAATGTAAATAACAGATCTGAAGTACTTACCCACTGAATTAAAAGAAAAAAGCATGGCTGATTCATTAATATAGAATGCAGTTACTTGGAAGTTAGACCCCATTGATTTTAATGGGATTTATTTCCAAATAAATACAATACCTTTAAAAATACTGACTTGGAAGAGATGAAGAAAACAGAACCAATGTTCTATAAAACAATTCCAATCTCAGCTAAGTGCAATGTACAGTAATCTAATTGTGCTTTTAGTTGCTTGGGGAAAGAAACCATCTTGACAGAATTTATATTGTGCGGAGTCCTTTTTTGTTTTAACTTACACCTTGCAGAGATTTTTCCCCACTTACAATGAAAGATGCAGCAAACAAATCAAAGCAAAGAGAGAGAAGGGTAACAGTAGTAGGAAGTGTAGGAATCCCCCCCCCCCCAATTCGCTTCATATCAAAGTGAATGGAGCCCCTCTGAATGTGCTATGTTTCAAATTTGCTTTGGATCCCTGCTGCCACCAGTTGTGGCTCTGAATCCACTCTGGACAAAGGCACAAAACCTTTCACTTTGCACATGAAGGTCAGTCTTTGAATATAGCTAATATTAGATTTGAATGTGAAGTTTCAAACCTTTGCAATTCACACAAATTGTGAAGGTAATAAACATTTTTGCCCATCCAATAGTAGTAAAAACTATACTTAAAAAGACAGAACATGCCTTTTTCTAGGTGAACAGAGCACTGGAACATAATTCATTACTGAAAATAGCACCAACAGTATCTTCAAGAAGAGAGGTCTTGTGGCAGGGGTCTTTTGGAAAGAAGAACATTTCACCTATAAAATACTCTCTAGAAAACTGAGGCAGAGTAGTCTGTAGGGCAGAAAATGGCAGGCAAATAGCTTCTTTGGGTGCCAATCCTCTTCCTTAGTATAGATAAGTTTGCATATCTCTCTTGCAAACATTGTTAGCATGGCTCTAAACAGGCATCTGTTAACACTGCACCTTTCTTTCTTGCTTTCTTGCTTTCCTCTCAGTTCCAATGGGTGCAGAATCATTCACTTTTCTCACTTTTTTTTTTCTTATTTAAAGGTTCCAAACAAAATTTTAGAAAAAAGGTTAACTTTTTCCTTACTTGGCAGATGTGCTAGGAGGACATTTTTCTTCATTAAAACCTTCCCTGGCCACAGACAACATGACTGATCTGATGAGTGTTTTTCAAAAGCAGCTCATAATATCAGTTGTTATGGCAATAAATATTGCCATTGTTCAAAACCTGTTTATACTGGACTCGAATGCTGGCTTCCTACTTGCTCTCTAAGCAAGTGCCTCCAATTCTATGAGCAAAAAAAAAAAATGGAAAGTTTTCTTCATAAGCCATTTATCAACTGAGCTGGGCATTCTGAAACATAAGCCATAATTCCTGTAACATGAAATAAGTGCAAAGGAGCATTAGCTGATACTGACATAAGACATGCATCCACAGTAAGCTCTAGCTATGGGTTTTTTCTTTTAGAATTTGCCCATCAAAATATTGAATAAATTGCTGACCATAAAGAAGAGCAAATCTACAGAAAAATGTCATCCTTCGAAAAGAACTGACATTACAGAAATTTGGCATTTTTCAGCCCCCAGGGGCCAAACTCGTAAGCAAGCATACTTGCTATAGAACACACAGCAAACATACTTGCTATAGAAACAACAACAGTGCACTGGCATTTACCTTGAAAGTATTTAAGTGTAGCTGACAAAAATGCACACAAATAGACTTCTGTGTCTCTCAGTAGCCATGATAAGGCTCCGTAACATGAGCACACATAGAATCATAGAATTATAGAGTTGGAAGGTACCTCCAGGGTCATCGAGTCCAAACCACTGCTCAGACAGATGTAGGTCCAGCCTCTGCTTGAAGACCTCCAGTGAAAGAGAGCTCACTACCTCTTTACTGATCACTCTTACTGTCAAGAAGTTTTTTCTAATATCTAATCTGTATTGACTCCCTTGGAGTTTCATACCATTGTTTCCAGGCCTTCCATCTTGGTGTAAGTGAGAACAGGGACGATCCCGCTGCACTGTGGCAACCCTTCAGATACATGAAGATCACTATCGTGTTCCTAGATCTTTCAACAGTTCCTCATAGGACATGGTTTCCAGACCACTAATCATTTTGGTAGCCCTC
>MTQE01002208.1:49016731-49032985 GCA_014337955.1 Aspidoscelis marmoratus | reverse complement strand
TCATAGGACATGGTTTCCAGACCACTAATCATTTTGGTAGCCCTCCTTTGAGATGTTTTAAGATCCACTTCTATGACTGAAACATCTAAGCTTGTATAAACAGACACTGCAGATGGATGTAAAGAGGCCCCAGACTGCTAGGAGAAGCACCTAGCAATCCTGGGCTCTAAGGGCCACTAAGGAGCAGGTTAGTGCTGTGAGAACCACAAGGAAACTCACCTGTTTCTTACCAGTGTAAATGCCACCATTTCTTTCACCTCCATAAGCAAGGCAGTAGCATGCTTGCACAGATGTCATGATCTGTAGTCCAATGTGCCTGTGCATGTTGATGTCTCCACATGCACAACACTGCCTTGTCCATCAGAGTGGAAGAATTGGCAACATCTGCGCCATTAAAGAACAGGCAAGTTCCCTTGCAGTTTTTGTAGCATTCACCAATTCCTAAGTAGCCCCTTGGGACCAAAGAGAGCCCAGGATTGCTAAGTGTTTCACCTATCAGTCCCAGGCCTCTTTATATGCCTCCCAACAGGTTCAAACACATGTTCACACAAGCCTATGCACTTCCAGTGTGGAAATACAGTCCTCTTCTCCAGAAAATAAACATTGTAGGAATTCTTAGCTACAAAATTCATTTCTACATTTTAGGAAACCCTCACTTTCTATCAGTTAACAGACTAGGCCACAGACTGCAAGTTTCTCGTCCACAACTAGGATCTCCAGCAGGCAACAGAAGCTTACACATGTGACACAATGAAAAGAGAGAGAGAAAAATTAGGAAATTTCTGAAGTCATACTCTTAAGTGTTTGGCAAGAGCTCCACAATTAAGAAGCTAGTACAGTACCAAGACCAGCTTTCAGCAGGTCTGATAAATGTCCTATTATTAATAAATAATAAACAACATTAAAGACAGCAATAGTATGTAAGGGATACCTTAGCTGTACTTTCACCATTCCTCTCACATCGGTTACGTTCTTGAATTTTTTCAGCAACTTCTTGGGCAGTGTGGCAAGCAGAATCATACATCAACAGCCTAAAGATACATGCAACTATGGTTAAGACACTCAAGAAATGTGTCATTGAAACAGTTATGCATAGACATTCAACAGTCTTCCCCAATATAGATGACTAAGGCTGATAAGGATGCTATAAACTATATGCCTATGTTGGCCAGAGAAGAGTTGTTTAAAATTTGCTCTAGTGTGCAAGATAGCTGCTACCAGCATATTCCTACACTGATGAAGTCCTGAAATAAGATGTTTACGTCATGGATGCCAGGAGGTTTGGGTCAACTGGATGCAAATCCCGAAGTTTCTTGCAAGAAGTCTGCTCTTTTAAGGGATGTGCAAGAAAATATTCGAAAATATTTGAAAATCTGAAAATCCGATTCAAAAATCCGAATCCAGATTCGAATAAGATTTTCAAAAATCCGAATTTTCGGATTCGGATTCAAATACGGATTTCTGAAAATCTGATATGGATTTTCGAATGAATTCGTCTCCATATATCACATCCAAATATCAGGTCTGTTTGCACTTATAATACAGGATGCAAACGAAACCAAACGCGAAAAAACAGGATGAAAATGGATTTGAAAAGCAGATACAAATGTTCCCAACATTCGTATCATTCTATTTGAATCAGATTTTCAAAAAAGCAGATTTGATTCAAATCAGATTCAAATGCAAAAAATGCATTCATGCACATCCCTAGCTCTTTTAGCTTGCATGTTGTGTACCACATTGTGCTGATTCCTGGCTGTTTGTGTGCACAGCTCTGTGCAGTTTTCTTGGCTGAGATTCAAAAGTGGCTTACTTCTTGGGAGAGGCTGGAGATTGATCTTGCAACCCTATACTTTCCGGGCAGCTTGCTCTACCAAATTAAGAATTCTGTCTTAGCTAGACAAGAAGCAGGAGTAGAATGTGGAAGTATATACGCTAGTTTAGCAAGACAGTTGACCCACCTGGCACAGGACACAGATGCTGAGATATTTACTGACCAAAAAATCCAATATCCTTACAATAATCCCTGTAGCGTAGCTTATATAAATTCATTCCCTTCTCAGACTTGTGGACTATTACACTACCTTTAATAAATAAGCTGTTGTTTTGCCATTCAAGCAGAAATATGTTTGCACAAATATTAAGAGGTTATCTGACCTAAAGCAACATTCATAATTCAAAATGCCAAAGCAGACATTATCATATTTAATTTTTCATATTTGCTAGAGATTCTGCTAGCAAATATATTTTTATGTTAAATTTAATCTGCATTTAAGCTAAAATAAACTTCTGAATCAGTGCTACATTCATAGAAGTCAACTTGCCAAATTTCCTTGCAACAACACATGAAATACTGGGCAGGGGCTTCAATTCACCCTTACTTTTCCAGACCTCCAAGTGTGAATTAAGGACTTCTCACAATATTCATTATGTGGATTTTATATATATCATATGTGTTCTTTTACAAGCAAAAAGTTTAAAGCCAGAGTTCATCCCACACAATACAAAACATGAATATTTAAAACCAACAAAACTCAGTGTTGATACTTGCTTTTTATGTTATTTACTAAATAGTCAAATATAACACCTTCTTTGACACGCTCACCCATACTTGTAGCAACTTCTATTTTACTCATCTGGAAATTGTTACTTTCATACCTTTAACCTGAAAAAATGAACTATACTTTAATTTTTTATTAAAACATCTAATGGAAATATTTAATGAAAATACTGTTTGGGCCCTATCAATTAAGGATGCTTAAGGCAGTCACAGAAAGATAAAATATATTACAGTTTTAGCAGAATAAATACTTTTGCTCATGCACAGACTCACAGAAGAGGTAACTTTTAAGCTTCTGTTACATGCATTGAATTAAATGTAAGCCTCCACTTGAATATATTCAGAGAAGTAATATGTTTTAAGCCTGATTCACTACAAGGGCCTTATTGTTATCAAACTGAAATCTCTCCAGTAGGTTATCGCAATCATGCAAAATTTAAAATCAATAATATTAACTCCAGTCATAGCATCAGCAATCACCATTATCAGGTATATCCTAGAGCCCACGAATGGGAAAGGAATCCACAGCAAATTAAAATGTGGGAAATAGAGCCACAACCATCTTTGACTATTTTAATTATGTCTTTATTTAATAATATTTTCCTAATTTTACATATGTTTTATACTGTTTGTTTCACTGAATGTAGTAATTAATAAAGAATAACAAGAATGTATTTATAATGCGATGGAAATGCTTGTAAATAAAATAAAACAGCTAGGCTTGTGAACTATATGGGATGTCTGTCAAAGGCTGACAGCCTTAAGACCAAGCAAAAGTTTGCTACGTCAGCATTATTTACCACAGAAAAAGCATCAATGAACAAAACATACTTTAACATTACTGTAATTTATTTTGACATCTGTAAGTCTAAAATAACTATATTATGAAAAACCTACTTAATACATTGAACCAGTGATCCGTACATAAAGTTTAACTATAAGTGAATATTTACGGCACTGAACAAACAGTCTGTTTAGTACTTTCAGGTTATTTTAGTTATCAGCTAACTGCACCTGCCATGAGGATCGTATAAGACTTCTAAAATTTGGTCACACTGCACACAAACATGTCTCAAACCACTACATTCCTGGATTTTGTTAGCAGTCAAGTGTCAATTTTACTGTGTTCACACTAGACTAATAAAAGCAACTGGTGTGGTACAGTGGTTACAATGTTAGTTTTAGCACCTGGAAGACCAAACCTGAAGTGCATGAAACTAACTGGACTATTCACTGACGCTGTAGCTAAAATGCCTCTTGAGACTGCTGGATGAACAGGCAGGGCCTTGCAATTTTACAGAAAAATTGTGAGATACAAGGTAAAAAACAAAACGTACAACACTAGCTAAGAGTTAAAGATAGATTTCCTAAATTACTATAAATAATGTAAAATAAGCCATCCCCAAACACTGAGTTTCCATTTTCTACTCCTCTTCCCCAAACCTGTGCATTTCTTTGTGCAACTGTTAAAAATAAAAATTAAAAAAACCCTCTATCCCTTTCTAACACTTGCAAGAAAACCTTGGAAAAGCACCAAGTTCCCTCGCATGTTTAACCCATTTTGCCCTTTCACATTAATTCCTCCCAAGTTTTGAAACAGCAGTTACAAAGTTACCAATGAGTTTAACCCTTTTCCTTGCACTAAAAATGTATTTCCTTAAAGTTGTCTGGAACGAGAACCTGTCATTGGCCCCTCATAATTCAAGATGGACTAACAACAGATTAATAGAAATACACCAGCAGGCAGTTTGGTAGTAACACTGTTATCATGGCTGGACTGTTCTCTTTTGCTTTGGTGCCTCCCTAACCCAGTTCAGGACATAGGATACCTCCACACATGGCTAAAAACCTACGATCCTCTTGGGGCTACACTGGGAACACCACACATACCAATGGCAGTCCCAACATAGTCCCAGTTTAGTTGATCAAAAATCCAAAACATCGGTATTACAGAAAATCCAGCACTGATGCTGGATTACTTGCAGTACCAATTCCTTACCTCCATCTGGGAGCTCTTTGCATTACTGCTCCTGGTCAAAGTATCCAGATGCGAGCCAAGTAGAGAAAAAACACAAAGGAAAGTGGGGAGCACTCAGGAGATATTTCAGCCAGGAACAGCAATGCAAAGAACTGCCAGACAGTCATAAGAAGCTGGAATTCCTGCTGTCTGGCAGATGCAAGGAAAGGCAACTGCAGGATCTAAAGAAGATCTGCCATTTCCTCTTGCCATCTGGAGGCACCTCTGATGAGAGACAAGTTAAATCCAACTGATTCTCTAGGGATTTTCAGGCTGGCAAGGAGCTGGTCTTGAAAGTGCTTTAGAACTGCAAAATACCTACAACTCCAAAACATATACAGCAATCTATATAATGATCTCAGGTGCCTCTGGGAATTTTGGAAAGTCCACAACCTCATATTCAAGGGAAGTGGAGCAACCAAAAAAGAAAGGTCATGGGTAGAGTGCAAGGAGCATTGGGTGTGCACATGCATGTATAAAACGAGGGTAGTATGGTAGCTAGAGGATCAAGCTAGGATCTAAAAGTCCCTGGATGTGGATTCCATTCAGTCATGTAAGCTTCCTGGCTGATCCTGGGCTAGTTATCACCACACACTGTAACTAGTCTTGGAAGGAAAATGTTCACCACCTTGAATTCTTCAAGAGAAAGGTGGAAGATTTAAATGCTATAAATAAATCACTATTGTTATGGCTTCAAGGATGTTTTTCCACTGTCAAATAGTACCCACTTTTGTACCCATTAAGGACCCATTTGGGTGCTGAGCCAGATGATCCCATTTCCACCACAGCACCCATTTGGGACCCGATTGTTTCCACTGCCATGGGGTCTACAATGGGGTCTTCTGCCAGAAAATTCGGATTAAAGGAAGCCTGTTTCCACAGGAAACAGGCAATGGGGTCTAGAGGAGGCTAGGGGGAGGGGATGCACCCATGGGGGGGAGCCCCGAAGTCCCAGCTTCAGAGTGATTTCAAAGTCATTTTGAAATCATTCCGAAGTGACTCCGAAGTCCCTCCGAAGAGATCGGCAGAGACTTCGAAACCACTCCGGAGTCCCTTCAGAGCGGCTCTGAAGTCTGCGCTGATCTCTTTGGAGAGACCGGTAGCAAAACTCCGAAGTCCCTCCGAAGCAATCGGCAGAGACTTTGAAGTCTTGCCGCCAGTCTCTCCAAAGAGATCAGCACAGACTTCGGAGCCACTCCAAAGGGACTCCGTAGTGGCTTCAAAGTCTCTGCCGATCTCTTCGGAGGGACTTTGGAGGGGAGTCCGCATGGTCTGCGTTAATAGCGCACAGACCGCGCTGACAGCTCCGGAGCCTCTCCGAAGTCCATGGCAATCTCTTCAGAGGGACTTCCAAGTCATTTCAAAATGATTTCGAAATCACTCCGAAATCACTCCGAAGCTGGGACTTTGGAGTTCACACACCCCTGTCCCCAGAGACACCTGGGGTGACGGACCGACCCCTTGCGGGTCGATCCGGATTCCCCACATGGGTGCAAAGTTGTTTCCACGGCAGAGGGGTTAGCACCCATTGCTAATGGGTGCTACACCTCCTGTGGAAACACATTGGGTGCTTCCCTTAATCCAAATCTACTAGATCTGGATTAAGGAATGTACCCATTCCTTAGATCCGCATCTTCTTAGATCCGGATCTAAGGGCTGCAGTGGAAAAACACCCCAAGTAAACATGGGTTAAGAGTGTATTATTGTTCCTATCACATCCTTAAGAACATAAGAAATGCCCCACTGGATCAGAGCCACGGTCCATCTAGACCATGGTATGACACCTCCTGTTGACTTCATATCCTTGAGTTTCACCAAGTGATGAATGGGCTAGCAGTATCCTGCCAGGAGTGATGGCTTGCTGTGATAAATTTGTCCAGCACTTGTAGCAGAAATCATATACAGGACACCGGATACCAGAGTTTGAGGAATGTGCAGAGCACGCTAAGGTTCCATTATTCTGGATGAGTTTCTATTATTACAGTTTGAGGATATGACCATGCTTCTACAGGGCTTTGATAAATTAAGGATCCCTGTGACTAGCATCACTCAAAGGTCTTTCTCCTACTTGCTGTGATAAAACGAGTTTCCACACTGTAGTATTCTACCTTTATGGTTAGCTCTCTTCTTTAGAGTTGTTGAATTTTTAAAGTCTCTTAATGCATATTCTGTTTTTATCTGTTGTTTTAACGGTTGTTACCCGCCTAGAGACCTTCGGGTATGGGGGTGGGGGGAGGAATAGAAATGTAAATAAGACATAAGTGAAATATCTGAACTGCTGAAGGAGCCCAGCCACCCTCGGCTGCCCGCTCCCTCAGAGGAAGGCCGGTCGCCTACGCCGGAGCAGGAGGAGAGCGAGGCTGCCTACCACCCCCTGCCTGCCCAGCGCCAGGCCCAGACCTTCCCATCCCCAATCGAGCGCCTCTTTCTCCCCACGGCCGAACTCGACCGGCCTTTCTCCCCGCTGCCCGCGCTCTCACCAGGGGTCCGGAGCCATCTCCGCCGCGCCCGTTGGGAACCATCGGCTTTTGAAAGAATTTCTTCCGAGCGTCTTTTCCCTCTGAAACAGTTCCTGGTTTGATCACCTGACTACGGCAAGCACGAGGGCTCACAAAAGGCGAGGATGGAAAAACGCTCAGCTGAGCAGCTTCGGGAGGTTTAACAGACAGGCAGCAAGGGGCGGGGCTTCAAGCCAAAGCGTTGGCTCACCGGCTGTTGGCCTTTTAAGATCCTGCTGGAAATAACTGGAGATGAGTAAGGCCCTGTCTACACTGGACCTTATTCAGGATTATATCTCAGGATAGGGACCAGCCATCTTCATATTGGTCCAATCTATGGTAGGCCATACCAGGGCCTACCATAATCTGCACCGGCATGCAGATGGTTGGTCCCCATCCTGAGATATAATCTGAAATAAGGCCTAGTGCGGAAAGGGCCTGATTCTCCTAAAACATCAGTTCGTTCCTTCGTCTTGTTTCAAGCGTACGTTACAGGGCCTTTCCGCACTAGGCCTTATTCTGGAATATATCCCGGAATAGGACCTTGCTGTCTGCCTTCTAGTGTAGACTATGGCAGGCCCAGGCAAGACCTGCCCTACCCTGCATTAGCAAGTAGACAACAGACCCCAATCCTGAAATATATTCCAAAATAAGGCCGAGTGTGGAAAGGGCCACAGTTTCCTATTAATGCAACACTGTTCGTTAACGGCATCAGATTTTCCTTTCACCACCACATATGTCCGTAGATGAGCATATTTTCAGTTTTGTCCCGGATGCCAGACTAGTTATCCCTACATACAACCTACCTTAACCCAAAAAGCCAGATGTGTTTCATAGCCTGGCTGAGTTTAGCAAAATCTGGCCACCCTGCCCAGATGCTTCATTCTTTTGGGAGCCACTTGTACCTGCCCTCTGCTCCTCCCTAGTAATATATTGGATACCTTCCAACCTGAGGAGCTCACCTTCTTCTGGCGTCATATCTTTTACGTTTTGATACTGTCCATAGGATCTTTTGGGATTGCAGAGTGACCCTGCCCATTATCAGATTTGCACACAAAGCACAGTCCCACTTTGAAAGCTCATTTGGCTGACTTCTGATAGCCCCAACTGGCCTGATCTCAAAAGCTGCTAAGTAGAGGTGAAGGTAAGCACAACTATTATGTAAACCCAGCTTCATTGCTGGATTTCCCATAATAGCATTGCAGCATAGAGCGCACTATTTGCACACTGCAATCAGAAGCATATTGGGAATGCCTAGAGTATGTCTGGCATTCCCAATATAGCACTAAGAGGACCCAAGGATGTATCTTGCCATAGGCTGCCTTCAGACAGAAAGAGGCAATGCACGATCTAAAAAAGTTCCTGTGACTGCTTCACCTGACATGAGGAGCATTCCCAGGCTCGATGTTGTGTTTGCTGGCCCAAATCATAATGAATTTGCCTTGAAATTACTGGAAACCAGTCAAGCACCTGTCCACTTCTTTTCATTGTTTTTTGCACACTTTGATGGCTTCCAGCAGCTCAAAGCAATCTCATTCCAAAATGGAGCAGCCAACAAAAAGGTAAGCATCAGTCTTTGGGAAACCTGGCATCATTGCTGGATTTCCTGCAATAGTTATATTACTAGATGTCCCGTTACTGACCTGGGACAATGTTGCAAATACTGTACCACAATTATGTCTGGCATTTCCAATATAGAGCCAGGAAACTGCAGATGTTAGCCCACATTTAGAAAAGCCCTATGTTAACCATACTGGCTGGGTATGACAGAAACTAGAGCCAAAAAGTGAAGTTAGAAATGAACTATTTATAAATATTGCATTTAGAAAAACATGAGTGATTCTTAGGGACTAATAAAAGCAGTTGATGCTTGGAATCCTTTCGCACTTTGACCTTTCCCTCCTCCTTTCTAATGAGAAACATTTGAGTCTACGTTTTTGTTAAATAAGTTACAAAGGTATTTAAAGGAAATCATGCCTTAAAGGAAGTTGGCTGCATTACTCAGCAGTAGGGTACTCTAATAGCCTTCCATATTGCTGGCTCATTTGGGATTGCCTAAGCCCAGGCAAGCAAACATTACATATGAATCTAACAAAAATCTGAGTATATTATTAGACACTATGACCTCTTTCCTTCTTCACTGTCCTACAGCTTCATTGAATACAGTAATTTATTCAATAAACTGATGAGTTCTGAACTATGGAAATCTATCTAATTGCTTTTTATGCATATTTTAAATGGTCCTACTTTTAGCTTTTAAAATTAAAAGGCTTGGGAACAGCCTCTATGGAAACAGTAAGGTGATCATTCATGCATGCAGCGCTCAATAGATCAGTGTTTGGATCACAAACACTCAAGGAAATGACCAATTAAATTGTTGGCTTACATTTATTTTTAATTCCTTTCATCCATTACAAGTCAGCCAGTCCTTTACAAATGATTTTCTATTCATGTTTCTCATATATACTGTTGATTTTTTCCATAGTTTGATACATTTTTGTACTTGCTGGTCATTGATCTAGGAATAGTGGGTCTGGAATAGCCTGTCTCTGGCCCATTGATCCAAGATTGCAGGGAGGCGTGGGTGGGATTAGCGCTGTCTGCACTGATAGTGCTGATCCAGATTAATTTACACCGCAGCTGCAAAGCTCATGCTCAAGCTTTCTCACATTTCTGAGTGCTAAGAATGAAATTTCCCAGGCTCAGGGCCTTTGGGAGGTGCTCTTTGGCAGTGCAGTATGGTGTGCTGCTGAAAAGCACCCCCTCACCCAGTAATCCGGAACACAGGAGGCAGCTTTCTGCACATCTCCCATGTTCCAGATCAGGTCCCTGGTCCCTCTGATAGTACTGATTAAATAATGCTCAATCCAGATCAGGCTCTTTTTGGGCAAATCCCCACAGCAAGCTTATTTCGTTTTCCCTAAACCGAAATAACAGAACCGGATGCAAACGTGAATTTGTCTGTTCCCATTACTTTCAGCTTAATCGCGTTCAATCCAGATTCTGAGGACATACGTGACTCAAGGGGGGACTCCAGTGGCTACTTTTTAAAAGCCGCTTTTCGGGGCTGCCCTGTCCTCTTCCTCCTGGCGTGAACGTGCCACCCATAACAGACCACGGAGCGTGGCTGGGTGGCTGCTGCTTGCCTGGATGGAGGAAAAACAGCAGCAGGCAGCCAGCGATTCTTTCCCCTCCTCTCCTCATTGCTCAGGGCACGCAGCGACGGCGGCAAGTCAAGCCCCTTTACAGCTAAACTCACACATCTCTCCAAATGGCAGCTGCTTTTGTTTCTTTTCCCTTTTTAGGAGGTCAGCACTTTCAATGGCGAGATAGTTATCAGGTGTGAATTGCTTGTTTGCTACAGTGGATTGCTTGACTGCTATTCGGGCTGCTGCTGCTTTTACAGCTTGCTTTGGAAGCAAGCTATTGGGGGAGGGAAACTCTCATCCGTTAACACAGAAGGGTTCCCACAGTAAAAAATGTAAAACGTTTCAAGCGCACGAACCAGAGTGAGACCTGTTGAAATCAGGATTGAGATTCATCACGCTTTGGGGTGGTTTAACACGGGGAAATCGTGTTAAGCCAAACTGCCGTGCGGACTCCGAGGATTGAAAACATTTTGAATTCGAGATAAGGTTGCCGTGAAGACACGGCCTTTGGTGCATATGTAGCTAGACTACTGTGGAGGGCAGGACCTTTGTGTGACAAAACAGCTGTACTTGATGTTTGTGAGTTCAAGAAATTTATTTTTGTTTCCATTTCATATAAGATTAATATATTTTGACTTTTTATTATGTTTAATTATGTATTTGTATTTGTTTGGTAATTGCTTGTGTACCATCTTCAGCATACCTTGGACAGGTGGTATGCAAATAAATCTTGGGGTAGGGCAGAGCAAAAACACCAGTCTCTTATGGCTCCTGGGCTGTGATTATACCTTACCCTTCTTCAGTCCATCTCCATCTTCAGGTCTGACTGCTCACACCTTTTTATTTCTATCTGTTCTGACTGCTCACACTTTTTCATTTCTATCACCCTCCATTTGGACCTTCCACCCACAAATAAGACAGATAGAAATGAAAAGGTGTAAGCACGAGCAAAAAATGTAAAGGATTTAAAGTTAAGGTGTGACCATGGCCCTGGTGTAGGTGAGGTCAGGTGGAATCCAGAGCAGCTAACAAAAGGGCCCCAATCCTTGAATCCTTGAATGGTAATGGTGTCGAGGAGGGCAGCTGGAGGGCAGAGTGTTCTAGGCTGCCACCATTAAACGAACCACAGGATTGATGACACAGTCCTCTTCCTGTGACAAAAGCTTTCCTCAATAATCCTAAACTGTAGCTAAAAGAAATGATCCATCTAATGAACTTAACTGAGGGTAAAGTAAACTATACCTGGTAATGGAGGAGAGGTGGATTAGGAAACAATTCTTATTAGATCTATTCACAGAGGGCTGTTGTAATCCCCCATCCCAAGTATAGACAGTTCTATCAGGTACTGAGGAAAAATATTAAGCACTCACCTATTTATCTTTACTAGGGCACAGTCTTCAAATGCCCTTTACGCTTGGAGCTCTTTCACCTACCTTTTACAAGCTTGAGTCATCTTGATAATATCTAAGACAACACATGACGGTCTATTTTGAGTACATTCATTCATCACTGTTCACAATAAAGTGGTTAATAATCATTAATAGAATATTTTGGTGTTTTTCCTGTGGTTGAAGCCAGAGGCTCACCGTTTAAGAACAGCAATATTTACAGAAGGAACTCTACATGTGGGTGGCTATGTGTATACAGGAACTATATATAGGCATTATAGCTGTTAAACAATGATGCTCTGAAAGAGATACTGGAATAAACTGAAGACAATCCAGAGAAAGGTTGCTCTTGTGATAAGCAGAGAAGGGGTTTCTGTAATTTATTATATGCCAGCCATATATCACCTCCAGAGGCCTCCAGTATGCAATCAGGACAGCTCAGGTACAAAGCACACGCACAGTCTCTTGGCTGCTACACCCTAGAAGTGTCCCCACCCGTACCAGAGCTGTATTGAATAATTAATTGACAGCAATGTTCCAGATTCTCACCTGCCATTCTCAGAGATTTAAGGATTTTTTGAAGTTTCTTATCTCCCATCCCAACTACTTATTTCCTGTGGCAAAACTTCATCTACCCAAAGTGGTAATTTCCTCCTTGTGGTCTCTGAAAATGTCTGAACATTATACATATATAGCAACATGGGATGATTTTGCACTTCCCTTTCCATCCACCGGACGGGAAAGGTGTGTAATCACCCAACGTTAACTAGTGCTTGCACTTGAGAGCGCTAGGTAACTATAGCCCATGCCCCTCACGATCGGTCACTCACAATCTTCTTCAGGGCACCATCATTTTGTTTGCAGTGCCCTTTGGGACTGTGTGGGCATCAGTTGTGTCTACAGTTGTCCAAGGTGCCAGTATGCTTGGGTGGCACCTCAGACGACCCTGGAGCACCAAAAATGGTGTGGCTGTTCAACCCCTGGACATGCCAGGTAAGCAATGAGTAAAGATGTGGAGCACGATTTCATGCTTGCCACCTAGTACATGAGTAGGGAACTTCTGGGTAAGAGCAGCTGCACCTTGAGGAGGCTGTTGCAGAAGTTCCTTAATCATGCACTACCAATTTGGTCTAGTGATTAGGAAGCTGGACTCTTATCTGGGAAGACCAGGTTCGATTCTGCCCTCCCCCACAAGGCTATCTGGGTGACCTTGGGTTAGTCACAGCTGTCTTATGAGCTCTCACAGCCCCACTCTCCTCACAGGGTGTTATGTTGTAGGGAGAAGAACAGAAAGCTTTATCAGCTGCTTTGAGTCCCCTGAAATGGGTGACAAAAGCAAGGTAGAAAGCCAACTCCTCCTCCTTCGGGCTGTAGTGCAAATAGGCCCCGATTCTGCCACCTCAGTCTTGAAAGTGCTCCTTGCGGCAAGTCACTGTAGTACTGATGCCACCATTCCTTTGCAGAGAGAGAAAAATGAAAGTTTCCCCCTCCAGTTAAGTAATCAAATGAACATGTAAAACCCTAAGACACTTTTCCTCTTCCCACAATAAAGAACACCAAACGGGATGGCTTCAAAAATAGTTTGGATAAAGTCACAGAACATAAAATGTGCCCTTCTGGATCAGACCCATGCCCCATCTGGTCCACTAGTCTGTTCCCACAGTGGTCAACCAACTAACTTCACAGGTAATTCCACCAAAAGGATTTATGTATACAACTTGCTCTGCTCGCAGTCCCATAGCTGGCAGCCTTCAGCGCAGACCATCTCCTACTACCATCAGAGCTAACAGTCATTGATAGCCCCAACTTCCACAAATTGGTCCAAACTCTTTTTGAAACCATCCAGACGCAAAGCTAACACCATACTTTGTGGCAGCTCATTCCAAAGTTTAACTATGTGAGGCTACTGTAAGCAAGGCAAATTATGTGCTTCTTAGGCTTCCAGTCACTGTGAGAACTGACTACTGGGCTTGATGGGTCACTGGTCCATCCAGTGAGGGACAGAAATGATGGCTGCTCCCTCCAGTGCTCCACCACCCATCCTGGGTTTTCTAGCAAAATTCTTTCATTCATTTTAGGGGGAATGTAGTGGATACTTGTGGCAATGCCATACATAGTACAGCCATTATGGCACTATGTATATAGATGGAGGTACTGTGTATCAAAGGGGTCTCAAGTCCAGGAAATTGAGGCACCTGATTTTGGATGGGGCTGTTTTGCTCCAGAAAGGACAAGTGTGTGACTTGGGGGTGCTCCTGAATTCATTGCTGTCGTCTGAGACTCACTCATGTGATAGCTATAGGCAGGAGTGCCTACCTCTATCTCTTACTGGTTTGCCAGCTTCAATCTTTCCTGGATAGGGACAATTTGGCCACAGTCATCTGGTAACCTCCCTACTGGACTAATGTAACATGCTCTACATGGCACTGCCCTTGAAAATGGCCTGGAAGCTGGAACTAGTGTAGAATGCAACAGTTCAACTGCTGATGGGAGTTTCTGTCCAGATGCAGATTACACCACTTCTGAAAGATCCGCACTGGTTGCCTATCTGCCACTCAGACCAGTTCAACATATCTACCATATAACATATAAAGCCCTAAATGGCTTGGGCCCTGCATATCTGAAGAAGCCCTTCTCCCATACAGGCCTGCCCAGATATTGAGATCTCAAGGCAGGGGCCTTCATGTAGTTCCTTTTCTCTCGGAGGTGCAAGGAGCAGGGACATGCAAAAGGACCTTTTCTGTGATGGTCCCTGGACTCTGGAACAAGCCTCCTTCTGGAGGTTTTCTGGGGGCTTGTGTTGTATAGTTTTCAGTGCCTGGTTAAAATGCCCTTCTTTACCCAGGCATTTTACGGTTTAGCAACTTCTGGAAGTAGTTCTGCTGGGGGGGGGGAGAGAGAGCCAGGGAAGGTTATATTTTAAAGATGTTTTAAGAATATTTTGATGTATTATTATTGTTGTTGTGACCTACCCTGGAACCTTTTGGTGAAAAGTGGGATATAATTCTAGAAATAAATAAATAAATAAATAAATTCCCCTGTCTGGATTCAATCTTAATTCACTATTGGAGTACCAGAATTTGAGTAGAAAATATTGCCAAATTGTCTAATAGTCTGGTTCTGCAGAATGGCCTTGCATTTTCATATAAAGGCATCCAGTGAGTTCCAGTTGAAGAGATGTGCCAATGGCACGAATGTTGGATTGTGAAGGGACCACAGTCCTTCCAGCCCTGTGAGGCAAGGCATTTCTTATGTTCTTAAAATCCTTTTTTTTTTTCAATTAAGCATGGGCCTTTTTCGTCCAGTTTCAAAAATCTGTGACAAAATGAAATGCAAGCAAAATTTAACATAAAAATAATTACCATTTTTACATGAACAAAAAACCTCTAGGTTCTCTGTAACAGAATGAAGATAAATTTAAGCTTCAATATCAGTGTTCTCTATACAGTGATTTGCAAGCCTCTTTCTTGATCTTTGCTATTTTTGCATTTCAGAGAGTAGAGAAATGAAAACAGTAGCAAAGCAGAAAATCCCAATAATCCCCTTTCATAGGCATATCTCAGCCAGGATCTTGTCTCCAACAAGTAAACAGAAAGTCCAACACTTTTAATTAGCATACTGTAGTTAGAGTATATATGGGTTTCCTCACCCTTTCCTTGCCATTTCTGCCAGCTGGATAACAACTACCTCCATCTCTGACTTGGTTCTCTGTTCTCTGTTTTTATTCAAGTGGGATTTGGCTTTAGGCCTTTAAAATTCCCCTTACCATCTACCTCAGCTGAATTCTTATGAGATCTGTGAGATTTCTGCCACATAGACAGATCCCCATCAGCCTTTAAAGTCTCATCTGTCTCAAGATATTTTAGGATTATCTAAAAGCATGTGAGGAATTGTCAACACAGAAGTGTTAGAGTGTAACAACTCCTGCATCTGAACAACACTTCAGGATATATGTTTGTTCCATTCCACTATACTTCCCACCCACCTCACCTTCTTTATTGTTTTTGTGACTGATAATATTTCATGTATTTACAAGAACCTAGGAAAGGTGAGCTAAGGGTAAATTCACACTTCCACCTCCTATCACTGGTGTGGACGCTTAAAGAATTCGTAACTTAGCTGGTGCTTTACTAAGCACTGGGCAAATGCAAATGGGAGCCCCGGTGATGGCACCAGTGCACCTGCATGGCACTATTGCCAGGATGTCTTTGCTGACGTATTCTTTCACTCTGAAAGTGGACTGAAGCAGAATTAAACCTTAAGGGTGAATCCCCACAGCAAACTTATTTCGAATTCAAACCGTTTTCAATCCTCACAGACCCCACGTCAGTTTGGCTTAACACGCTTTACCCGTGTTAAATCGTCCCAAAGTGTTGTAAATGTTAATCCTCATTTCAACAGGTCTCACTCTGGTTCGTGCGCTTGAAACGTTTCACATTTTTTACTGTGGGGACCGTACCGTGTTGAGGGATGAGAATCTGTGTTTAGGGTTTCCCTCCCTGAATAACTTGCTTCCAAAGATAGTGATTTCACAGAAAAAATCCACCCCTTAAAACAGGCACTATGAAAATCCACTGCTTAAAGCAACCACCACTCTGTAGCGATCTACCCACTTCACACCTTATAACAATGTTGCAATTTT
>MTQE01002208.1:48993444-49010158 GCA_014337955.1 Aspidoscelis marmoratus | reverse complement strand
AATGCTCTGCTGGTGCATTGGCATGTCAATCAGGACCCACAAGCACCCCCCTCCTCTGTTGACATTCGTTAGCAACCTCATGCTACCAGTCACATCAAGCCACCCCTCCCAAAAATGGCCAAATGAAAGGTGGAAAACAGAAGCCTTCTAGAAAAGTGATTGCCACAGATGTCTTTTATTTAACATTTGAATTCACATGTGTTTCTAGTATTAAGCCCTTTGCTTGTTCCAGATTCAATGTTTAAGCAAAACTTAAGTTTGTTTCTATATGAAAGGTTTGTCATTATATCCGACGAGAAGGAAAGATTTCCTCAGTTGTAGACATTCTTTCAATAGATATCAAGGTTGGCCTGCAACTTTGTCCAAGTTTTTAATTTTGGCCCACAGTGCATTTGAGTTTGACACCTCTGCTCTAGGTCTTAGAAGATAGTTCCAGAGTACAACATAAGAACATGAGAAATTCCCACATCTCATCGAGTCCAGCAATCTGTTCTCACAGTGCTAACTAGTTGCACAATGGTAACCAACAGGTCTTGATCACCCAGCTTGCTTTGCTTGCAACCTCTTGGCTACTGACCTTCAGAGGCATCCCACTGCTACATGAACCTTCTTGGAAAATGCATAAGGGTCACTAACTTGTGAACAGGATGAAGATTTAGCTTTCTTTTCCAACTCCTTGTCCCAGAAAGACTTTGCAGCTTCTAAGCTACTGCTTGGAGACTTTATTTTATTGCATTTTAATCCCACCCTATACCCAAAGGTCTCAGGGTAAGTTGCAGAAGTAAAAACAAAATGTAAAAGGAACACACTAAGAATGATCATGTTTTATGTTGAATGAGGGTGCAAAAGTTGAAATGTAATCCAGATAAAGTGGATGTGTGTTGGATGGGGAATCCAGCAACTCTGTCCAGTACTTTGACCCCTTTTGCACTGGATTATATTCTGAAACAGTGGCCTGTTGTCCACATGCTAGTGAAGGCTATGGCAGGTCCTGGGTGTGGCCTGCCATAGTCTGAACTAACATGAGGATGGCAGGCTCCTATTCTGGGATCTTGGCTGTGGTCATACCTAAGGTTTAATCCAGCTTCAGTCCATCTTCAGAGCAAGAGAGCACATCAGCAAAGTGACCAGTAATTTTCTTTCCGTATTATCTATCCCAAAGGTGAATTTTCTGAGTTATTTAACACTGAAAGAAAACAGCTTGTCACTTTGATGATCTTTTCTCCCACTCTGAAAGTGGACTGAAGCTGGATTAAATCTTAAGTGTGACCACAGCCATAAACTGGAGTAAGAGAGAGAAGAACCTGTGAGGCAACTTAAGGCCTTTTCGCGCTTGGCTCCTGAGAAACTCACACTGCACGGAGTTGCTTCTATCCTAGAAAAGGCTCCGCACATGCTGGAGTCGGCCCTGCACATATAGCTGTAGAACACTAAAAGGTGTTCTACAACTATACTAGCCACCGGGCTAGTGCAGCCTAGCATGCTCCGTTCATGCCTCCCCTGTACAAACAGAGACCGGGACTGGGCAGCACAGCCACAGTTACCACCAAGATACCCAGTTGCTGTGGTAACAGTGCTCGGCACGCCCATTGCTGTGGTGATGCGATCCCAGTGATTGCAATTACACAATGCTTTGGGAAGCACTCCATAGGTTTGGAACATATCCAGTATCCCAGAGTGCGGGCACCAGATCCATCCCCCATCCCAGGGAAGTGAAGGTGCAAGCAGGCCCTCAGAGGTGGTTTGCAGGTGGGATTGTTCACATACCAGTCTGCCCGTCCTAATGTTCCTAATATCTTCTTCCTCCTTCTCCATGATGTTCACTATAGCAGGCAAGTGTGGTCTCAGAATGAGGTGCTTGGAATGACCCTCTGAGCAATTCATTCTCCTCTCCCAAAAGAACGCTCTCTTGGATAGGTGCAGACCATAATGTGTGATGGAAGCAACCCCTTGTCACCTGTGCTATCCCATTTTCCATAAGGGGACACAACCTAAGAGCTGGTTCCATATTTGTGACATTTATGAAGGCAGACTCTTTAATCATTTCAAATATAATTTGAAGATTCTGCTCTTTTCTACTGCTTTTATGAGTTTGCTGTTCTAATTGTTAAGTTTTATACCAGTCTGATCATTTTTACTAGTTCTCCACGGGCTTATTAAATATATTACAAATGATGTACTTTGCATTTTTTCCTACCGCCTGAGGCTTAGGAGTATTGTAATTGAAAGATCTGTAAGGCACCAGGCTGGCAAAGGCTGGATTCTGGGACACTGTGATAATAAGAGTGGTGGGAGCATATATGTCCTTGGAGTGTTCCTTCTAGGCCTAACCCTTGTGCCTGGAGATGACTTCAGGCACCTTGTTCTCCTCCCACTACTGCAAAAGGGAGACAAGAGGTATGTGCTTCTGATATGTGCTTGTAATTGCATTGGGCCATAGCCCACCTCTACTGTGAGCCAGTTTGGTCTAGTGGTTAAGGAGCTGGACTTGTATCTGGGAATACCAGGTTTGATTCTGCCCTCCTCCATGAAGTCAGCTGGGTGACCTTGGGCTAGCCTCAGCTGTCTTCTGAGCTCTCATAGCCCCACCCACCCCTCACAAGGTGTCTGGTGTGGGGAGAAGAATAGAAGCTCTGTCAGCTGCTTTGAGTCCCCTAAAATGGTTGAGAAAAGCAGGGTAGAAAAGACAACTCTTCTTCTTCTTCTTCTTCTTCTTCTTCTTCTTCTTCTTCTTCTTCTTCTTCTTCTTCTTCTTCTTCTTCTTCTTCTTCACCACTTTCACCACAGGGCTGAAGATTTGCAACCTCCAAACTCCCTGTGGCACATACATGCATTAGTGGAAGCAAAAATGACATCTGGGCATTTCTTGATAAAGCATTGGCAGTCATCTCAAAATTACACATGAGGACATTGTCCATGAGCAAAAGCCTCACTTGGTCTAGCCTTGTAGCCCATTTATAGAATCCTCATCCTCTATAGTTAAACACTCTGAAGCTAACAGCTTTGTCAGTTAAAACATTTGGCATTCACTGCTCACATGATTCTACTTCTATTTCAGTCTGCATGTAGAAACAAAGGAACCAGCAGGAAGCAGTTTGAAAGCCTGGTTTGGTGTTTACAGTCCATCATCTCAAGGACATTTAACCATCAAACGGACAAAAATCAAGATACCGCCCCCCCTTCCCATACCACCACCCCTTCCCCCACCTCCACTCCTCCCTTCTTCACATAGACATGCGCTTGTTTTTCTGGTACACATGTGACTCATTTTCTTACAACATTGCTAGGGGTATAACAGGAAAATAAAGTTTACCCTTGAAAAAAATAAGTGATCCTTTTAACTGGTCTTGTTGATGCTTGATCACTATCTTTGTTGTTTACATCTTGCTGCACAGAAAGGTGTAGGGCAGGCATGGGTGAGTAAGTGGGTGGAGGAAACATTTTACCATTGTTTACACCAAATACGTATCTTCTTCTGGGAACTACTAGTGGTGAAGGAGCAGAGGGGTCTGGGGCCCAATATATTAGGCACTAGAGCAGAACGTTTTAGCCGTGTCATTTGTGTGAGGAGAAGGGATGCTACAAATTGGGCTGAGTTACCCCAGCCCCACTGGGGACCTTGTAACAGATTTCCCCTCAGAAGAAACAGGGATGTGGAACAGAGAAAATGTCACATTGAATAAGCTAAAGGAAGGCAACCCTGAGGGCACACAAGGTAAGACATTCCGCATGGGGAGTCATACCCACAGGAACAAATAGTTGTGTCAGTTCGAAACATCAGCAGGATGGGAGTAAAATAAGTGCAGCCACAGTAGTTTGTATGTGCCTGTTTCTACATATACCTTGAGGTCTGCGGTGCAACCTGGCAGAGGTGCTCACCTGGATAAATGTGTTACACATGCTTGGTAAGGTGAGTAGTGATCTCCAGAGCAGGGCATCATGTGGGTGGGAGCTGAGCCCAAGTTTCTTATTTTCTTATGTAGCCATGGATGTAGCATGTGAAAATTATAGGGAACCACTGCCAACAAGGCATTGTTCTTTTTTCTTCTACCACCTCACCCCCCTTGGGAGTATCTTCCTTGCTATGTTATGGAAGGATTTTCCATTTCTTAGAAGAGAAGGCTGGCTTCCTCATAGTGGCACAACTAATGCTTGCGTTTCCAATCGTATCTGATTTCATGTTTGTAGGATGCCCGCAGTATATTGCTATCTATATAACGTAAAGCACTAGCAGAACGTGTAAAGTTGCTGCAGTTAAAAAGTTCATTTGGCTGAAATTGTATATTGTGTATACTTAATTGAAAATCAGTTTAAGTGAATTTAGCAGGGTTTAATTTTGCATAAATATGTAGAAAACTGCAGCATTAGCCTGACTGCTTTGCAAAGTTGTTATAAGAATACTTAGAAAGGCATGTTAACAAGGAGAGAGGGCTTGATGTCAACCATAAACTAAGTGACGCACATGTACCATAATATAACTACACTCTAACATTTTCCCACTATTGGACAGTGATTAAAAGAAGCTACAGAATCAACAGCTCTGATTTTCTCACATGTATTGCTTACCACAAGGAAGACATTCATTAGACTGCCCAGTGCACCACATGTACAAGAATAAGGCCCTTACTGTGATATGCAACAAAATGCTCTCCTATGTGCATGTCACCTTTCTCACTTACATGGAGCAAATTGGCTCCTCTCATGAGGGATTCTGGATCCAAATGGCCTCATCCTGATTATCAAGCTGTCTGCACTGACAGGAGTTTAAGTGCAGTCCCATCTAGGGGATGGATTAATCAATTCAGAAGTTAGTGACAGAATTCAGCGAGGAAGAGTGTGGCTGTTTTGGTGGTGGGGACACCAGGCTTGCATCTCCTCGTGATCCCAGGAAAGAAGCACTATGTTGTGTGCGTGCCTTTACTGACCCCTTTTCCTCTAATGTAGTTCACGGGCCCATCCCCATGCATGTTTTAGTCCAAATTGAAATTGGGTTTGGCAAGGGTTGTCCCCATGCACTTTTGATTTGGTCCGATTTCTGCGGACCAAATTTGGTACTGGAAAAAAACTGTTCTCAGCATGGTTTGGTGTCTTGGCACGCATTGCTTTGCGAGCCTGCACGTGGGGATGGTCCCGGGCTATTTGGGGAGGGGATTGGCGCTCACATCATTGGGAGGTGAAGTTTCATGTCCTGTGCTCGCCGTTCCTGCCCTGTGCATTGGAGATCGCAACCGCTGAGATTTTTTAGGAGTAAACGGTGTTAATGGGGTCGAATGGCCTTCGCTGCCCTACAAGACTCTTTTATACAAGTATTCCATCCCCCTTCCCCAATCGCCAAGGCAGGCAGGATAATGGCTTGATTTTTCTCCCTTTTCCATGACAAATATTCCACCCCCGTTTCCTGATTGCCAAGGCAGGCATGATAATGACTTGATTTTCCACTTCCCGGGTGTTCTTGCAGTTCCTGGATAGAGCGGAGGTGTACAAAATTGCTCAACTGCCGCCAAACCTCATAGTGGCTTTGCTCAAACAGCTGGGTTTTTAAAATTATTTTTGCCGTTCAGTCCTGGATTCTCTGTGCCACTAAGGAGTGGTGATACAGCATTTGCAGCAAGGGGCACAGGGGTGGGGTGATGTCAATCTGGCTTCCAGTGAGGGGGCTGAGAGGAGATGGCATTGCTCCCCCGCGCCAGGGTTTGGTGTGGTTTGCAAGGGGTCAGCTGTATCTGCACCCAGCCTGCACCCAGCCCACGTTACTGGGAATGGCATGGGGATGGGCAACATTCAATCTTGATCCCGCACCCGGTCAAATGTGAGCCCAATCAGAGTCAAACTGCTTGCATGGGGACACGGCCCATGTGTGTTTTTATAAACACTGTGCTTAGGTTGCACTGTACATAGGGGAGCAAAGCATTCAGCAAGGCAGTCTGATGTGTCCCCTCTTTTTTAGGTTAGGCAAATCCAAAACACATATGCCCAAGCTATAGAGGATATGAATGGATGTTGGAGAGAACAATTATCACCTGATAGTTTCCCACCCCATAGAACAATAATGGATGAAACATTAAAATAAAAATAGTACATCAGATAAAAATTAAAAGAAAATATATTGGATGTAAAATCTAGTATCTGATAACTATGTCTGCCTCCAAACTAGCAGAATAAATCCACAGTTTAAAAGTGCAGTATACTTGCTGCGCAGTGACGACCGAGTGTTCCAACTGGAAAGGCAGCTTCATAGCTTCCCTATTGGACCTGCAAGACTTGAGGAGGTACGCAGCATCGCTCGGGTAGAGGCAACCAATCAAATTTTGAGCTGCCCCTCCGGCTAATCCGGCATCTCGTCTTCTTTTCTCACCAACCTACCTGCCTTGGCTTGAAGCTTTGGCTTTTCTTTATACTGCACAGCAAGTGTCATCAATCCTGCATTAAAGTAAGTGTGCATCTCCAACTGACCATGACGATCAGTCGATCGTTGCGTGTGATGTGATGGTTCGATCAGGACTGAACACTCCAATGCACAGTATAAATGTGTCTCGACGCAGCCCATAGCCCCAACACCAAACTTAGCTACAGTGAACTGACCTCTTATTTATTTATTCATATTTACATTTATATGCCGCCCCATACCCGAGGGTATGGAGCGTCATATATTCTTCTTTCAGATCAGTGCATTTAGCATTATCAAGTGGGCACCCCAGCAGGATATGTTTAATATTTTCCATAGCTCTTGTCAGGCAGGAATGTAGGCAGTCTGACAATGCCATCTTCATAAATCTGCCCTGCAGATCTGCTGAAGACAATGTGCGTAGACAAAGCAGAGCAAATGCTCTTCAATATTTAGATACATCTACAAACGTTAAGAATTTTGCTGGTTAATAGCTTTTACTAGGAGGCAGAAAGACATTTCTTGCAGCTCAAGTGATGCTGTTCTGTGAGATGATGATGTCCCAGAGATACTGTCATAGATCTTGTTGTGTCTGTGAGAAAATCCATTTATGCAAAAGTTTCTGCAGCTATCCAGTTTTGCCATTCAGGCCCCTTTCCATCTCCATTTCATATGAACTCACAAAGTGCAACGAATGTATGTCCAGTGGTCCGTACGCAATTCCACTGAGCACAGCTGAATAAGTATACAACTTGCATAGGTGTGCAGGTATTACCCATAGGCTGTTTCCACACTGACCAGAAATTCATGTCAAGAAGGGAGGGGTCTATGGGTCAACCTTCTGCATGCATGCTTTGGTCTAAAGAAGACCCCTCCCACTATGCTCTGTCTGCACACGACAGAGAATAGACTAGGCTCTATTGCTCAAAATGGTGTCCTGGTCTGCTGTACCAGGAGGTGGTTCACCAGACCACAGAGGCATGTGAATGGCACACCTCTGTGGCCTGGTATACCACCAAAGTGGGGACACCAGCAGCTCCAAAGGCCTGGAACTTTTGTACCTGGCCTTCAAAGTATTTGGAGGTGCCCCACATCTGCTCCAAAGCTGGCATATGAGCTTTAGAATGAGTGTGGGACCTTGGTCTGTACTAGGAGCAATCCAGTCAGTGTAGAAATAGCCTAAATGTCTGCATCAGCACTGTAAGTATTAAAAAAGGGGGTCTAGCAGCACCTTAAAGACTAACAGAAAAGTCATTGTGGCATGAACTTTCATAGACTAAGCCTACTTCAGATGCATGAAGTAGTCTATGAAAGCTAATGCCAATTTCTTCTCTCTTTATCGTGCTACAATCTTTTAATCTGTTGTTTTAAAGTTGTAACCCGCCCAGAGACCTTCAGGTATGGGGCGGGATATAAATGTAAATAAATAAATAAATAAATAAATAAATATGAGCCCCTTTGTGTAATACTGATCCAGACTAACACAGCTATGCTTTTGTGTACTGTAACTAATTATTTGGGAACCAGTTACAATTGTGTTCATTTACATTTCCAAAGTTCAAATGGGGCCAAAACCAAACAATTTACTCAAATAACAAAATCCCTTCAAAGTGACATCTACTCTGTAGATCCCTATACATTTACTCACAAAGAAAGAAGAATGAGATTTTGACCCATTTTTTTAGGTTAAAAAAATGTATTTTTTTCAGTAGTAGCATAGGATTTCCGACAGAGGGAGCTCTATCACAGCTGTAGGATTAATGAAGTGGGCTGCCCTCTGTACATTTAAATTATAACCTTTTTCAATTGTATACCCTTAGCAGACAAGGCTGAGAGGGAATTCAGACCGTGAAATAAATACATATGCATCTATGATCATTCTAGTACAGTTGAACTTTCCCAAATTTATGAGGAGATAGTCTTGATCTGCTTTATCTCCTAATATATTTTCTCCAACACACCTTGTCTGCCTTTTGTTCTGAGTCATACATTTTTCTTTGCCACTGAACTGTTCTCCTCAGCTTAAGATTTAAGGAAGTGCCTGGGATCCGCACCATTTAGCTCTTCCCAATTCCAGTTTCGTCTCCAGGGGCAGCACCACAGAAATTGCACCAAGTTTTGTGTGAGATAGCCCTGCAGATGCATAGAATCTTATTAATTTGGTTTTCCCCTAGTGCTGCAGACTAGCAGAAAATGATGAGTCAGCTTGGATATTCTGGCAGTTATCATAACAATCTTCCTTGCCTTATCCCCAGGATAGCTTGGAAAGGAAAGCACATAACTCTGCTTATCATACATTTTGATCAGGGGTGTTGCAAATGCTGTTTTGAATGTTTTATGAAGCCATACTCCTCTTACGGGAAAGCTAACTTTGCTAGAATCTCCTTAGTCCTTATCTCTAAAGGCTGCATCATACTTGGCTACCAGGGTTAACTGTTTTCACTAAATTGGGTTTTATGCTGACTGCTACTGTTGCTTACTCTGGCCGCATCCCCATTACAAGCTTATTTCGCTTTCCCTAAACCGAAATAATAGAACCGGATGCAAACGCAAATTTGCCTGTTCCCATTACTTTTAACTTAATCGCGTTCGATCCAGATTCTGAGGATCATACGTGGGGTACGTGACTCAGGCCGCATCCCCATTACAAACTTATTTCGCTTTCCCTAAACTGAAATAATAGAACCGGATGCAAACGCGAATTTGCCTGTTCCCATTACTTTTAACTTAACCGTGTTTGATCCGGATTCTGAGGATCATACGTGGCGTACGTGACTCAAGGGGGGACTCAAGTGGCTACTTTTTAAAAGCCGCTTTTGGGGGCTGCCCTGCCCTCTTCCTCCTGGCATGGACGTGCCAGCCATAAGGGACCCTGTCACGGAGCCTAGCTGGGTGGCTGCCGCTTCCATGGATGGAGAAAAAATGGCAATGGGCAGCCAGCCAGTGATTCTTTCCCCTTCTCTCCCCATTGCTCAGGGCACACAGCAGTAGCGGCAACTAAAGCCCCTTTGCTTTAAACATTCACACAGAACCTCAGCTGCTTCCCTCTTTTCCTTTCCCTTTCTAAAGGTCAGAACTTTTAGAATTGTGCAAAATTGCAACATTGTTAATCAGGTGTGAAATGGTTCCATCGCTACAGTGTAGCACTGCTGTTAAGGGTGGATTTTTACACTGAAATCAATGTCTTTGGAAGCAAGCTATTGGGAGAGGGAAACCCTAAACATGGATTCTCATCCCTTAAAATGGTAGGTTCTCCACAGTAAAAAATGTAACACGTATCAAGCACAGGATCCAGAGTGAGATCTGTTGAAATGAGGATTAACATTTACAACGCTTTGGGGCGATTTAACACGCGGAAAGCGTGTTAAGCCAAACTGACGTGGGGTCTGCCAGGATTGAAAACGTTTTGAATTTGAAATAAGCTTGCTATGGGGATTCGCCCTCCTTGTCTTTAAGCATTTCACCCTCAGCCAACCAGCAATTCCATCCCAAATTCCAAACTATTTTGTCCCTAACTCCAAGTGATTGGAGTGCATCACCATCAGAAGATCTAGAGCTGGGGTGCTTATCATGAAGTCCTCCAGATTCTTCTGAACTCCCAGAATTCCATGACCACTCCAGCTTTATACTGCAGGAGCATAATGAAGACCACAAGCTACACACCCTTGCTCTGGGAGATTGCAATATTATATTCTCAAGCCCAATATAAATTGCTAACCGTGTAGGTACCTAAGATCCAACTAGTGAAGGCTTGAAGGAAATCATGGACTTGCTGAGACTAATTGAGAACTTCAAACTCGTGACTCAGCTCTCAGATCAAACCAACAACTTCCAGATGGTTTTGCATCCTATTGTTATTCTCTCCTCCTTATTTTCATTGTACAGTCTTTGCAGCTGACACCTGTGGATGTGTATTCTGGTGTTTCTATTTCTGTAGCATCTCTGCAGGACAAATTAACAGTATAACAGTGCTATAATTTGTTGGACAACAGAGGCCTTTCGTGTTAGGCCTTTTGGAACACGTGGAGGACACACCGGAACGGAGCATTCACTCCTCTGGGCTGGCGGTTCTGCGTGAAGAGCACTTAATTGTGCTCTACACACAGCCCAGCATGTTACGGCCATCCCGGGACATTGGCACGCCTCCCTCCCTGACAGCTGCGGGACAGGCCCCCTCTGCCACGATTAGGCCGAAATCGGTCCAAGAGCTGGCAGACTCACGTAAATCACTCACCTTGCCAGGCCCGGGGTATGATCTGCCGTGGTCTGTGCAGCCATCTTCACTCTGGTTGACGGGACCCAGATCGTACCTTGGGCCTGACAAGGTGAGTGATCATGTGCGTGGGGGGGAGGGTGGCTCACTCCTGGCAACTGCAGTCCCATCACAACTGCAGAAGTTAGGGAGACACCCAGTTTGGCCTCCCCTCACCCCATTCCAGGGTGAGGAGAGGTTGGACTGCGGCTGTCTATGGGCCAGGTGATGTGGGGTCCCTCGGTAGACCAGCCCCAGCCAAAGCATTGAATGGCTAGGGCCGGTCTACCAAGGGACCCCACATCCCCCAGCCCATCAGGGCAGATTGTCAGCCTCTGCGGGGCTGTGCCACCTAGATCTAGGTGGCTCAGCCCTGCAGAAGGCCCCCAGGGCCACCACCCACCCACCCTATGGCCCGGGGATGCGCACGACCTGGCTCAGCTGGCACCACAGCTATAGTGCAAAAGGGCCTCAGGTTTAAACTAAATGCAAAGCAATAGTGTAATTTAACTCACAGCCATAATGAAGAATTCTGAGGCAACAAATTCTGAATTCCACATTCTCCCACTTTGCAGACTATGTAAAATCACAGCAGGATTATACCCAGCAATATTTTAATGTGATAATGTTACCTATGCAACCTCTCTTGGACTTCAGTAATTATTCTTCCTATAGTATTTTCTAATCTTTCTGCAGAAACATGTGGCATATTTATTTGTTTGTCTGAATTTTTATCCCGCCCTATATCCAAAGGTCTCAGGGTGGCATACAACATTAAAAACCAGTGAGCTTATAAAATGAGCATTAAAACCATGACAGTGCCTGAATGCCTGAATGTGGGGAGGAAGTTTGATGTCTTTTACTTGAAAGTGTGAACACAAAGATTTTCCATCTCTTTTATTTTCTTCCATGGTTGATTTTATTCCCTCCTAACATGCACAGAGAAAATCTAGTGTGGTGTACCTGGAATGCCAAAAGAATAGCAGTTTGGTGATTAAGGAGTATTATGAACACGGGAGGCTGTTCTATGCTGAATTAGATACTGTGTCCAGCCTGTACAACCTGGCAGTATGAATGCTTCAAGGTTTTGCAGACTATTCAGAGATTTCAGGAACTGATCTGATGGAACTGAAGGATTCCCATGTGAAGCTCTGCTGCTGAGGCAGATTGCTTGTCCATCAAAGAAGCTGAAAGATAGGAACTTAAGAAGAGCCCCGCTGAATCAGGCCGCAGCCCATATAATCCAACATTCGGTCTCATGCAGTGGCCCACCAATTATTTCTGGGCATCTCAAGCAAAAGACAAAGGCAAAACCTTCACCTGCTCTTAACTCCCTGCAAATGGCCTTCAAAGGCATCCTGCCTGTCTCTCCAACCTGGAGGCAGTTCCTAGGCATCCATTTTCATAACCATTTATATATCTGACCTCCTTGGTTTATCTTTCTTAAACTTGTCCAGTCTGGTTGCTGTCACCACTTCTTCTGTTAGTAAAGACAGGTTTCCAGAAAGATATAGAGTAGCAGTCTAGCTTTAGTATTAGTCAACAAGCCAAGGTACGTATTTGGGAATCATTGGCTGCTTCTAACGTATTGGGTCTTTCTGCACTTACCTGCCTGATCTGGCATAGTAAATCAGGAACAGAGCAATCCGTCCCAAGAACTGGGGCGGAACAGGACTCTCTGCACAATGGCCACTGGTCCAGATCAGCCCCTGCACTAGCCCTGAATGGAGATAATCTATAAATTCCAAACCCTAAACACTATAAGCAAGAATCATAAAGATCTGAAAATATAACTGCCATAAAGGATTTTACTATTAGATTACAAAACTAAAATTCTTGCTAGCTCTTAACACCATCCCAGCCTTTAATGTGGATTAGAGGTGAGTTAGGAACAATATCATTGTGTGGAAATTATTAAGAGCTAGTAGGAATTCCAGGATATGGGGAAATTATCACAAGCTGAGCATTGCACATTCTGCACATTGAACAGATACATTACCACTGAGCTGTCATATTTTTTGTAGCTTTTGAATAGTCCCATTTCCTTTCTAAAACATTCTGAAAGTGTCCATGGGTGATTCTCTAATTCTCTAAAAATGGAAATAGAAATTCCAATGTGTTTTTTTTAACTCGTTATTCAGAGAAGGCAGTGGATATTATATTAATTAATAAAAACAGCTAGCTAAACACATTCAAATGATTCCTAAGATTTGGTTGGGGATCACATACTGTTCTCTGTTTTAGAAAGCACATAATTACTTCTTCAGAAATCAAGGGGGGGACCCTAGGCTATTATTTTTATGGTATATCGTTACTCCCCACCAACCCCCCCCCAGGCCTTTTCAGAAACTAGTACCATGTTGTTCGCTGGCTGCATCCATTAAAAATGACAATATGCTTTGTTATTAGGTGAAGACGAAGTTGCCAGTGTCTCTGATTGCACACTATCACTCATGCCGTGGCTCTACTTTCACACTCCTGCCTTTGTAATATTGGCTGGTCCACACAATCAGGCAGTTTCACATCACTACTGGCAGCTTCACATCATTAAAAAACAGGGCTTAACTCCCCAGGAAATTCTTGTTTTTGATCTACATCAATCTGGAGTTCCCTGTTGGAAAGAGTGAGTACTTTCTAACTGTGGACTTCCATTTCTGCACTTAACCCCTATGGTCCAGTCTAACTGTGCCTGCTTGCTGACCTCACGGGCATGCGTGACGTGGGTCCACCCACAAAGGGGCTGCAATGGTGTCTGCTGCATGGATATAGTGCAGATGAGCTTCCAGCTTAATTTCCTTGGGGCTTACCTGCATCTAGCTATCAGAGAGAGGACAGACTTGTTGTGAGAAGCACTCAACAGTCCATAGCCTTTTTACATGGTTCAGATGCATCAAAGGTTTGGCACAAAGTAATGAGTAGCAGGTAAGTAAGTATTCTGCCAATCCAGTGGAGGGAGGTGCAGCCTGGGACTTTGTGGGGAAGATTGGGAGAGGCAGGTTGGTGTCCAATCTGAAGGGAGACGGCTGGAGCTCAATGTGAGGGGAATTGAAGGCATCAGCCATTTATTGAAGTCCTCTCTGTTCTGCTCATTTTTCAACTGAACCTTAAATTTTTTAAGGGGTTTGGTCTGAAAACAGTTTTCATAAATCCTCCCCTTGACACAAATTGTGTTTGTGGAACCCCTTCGGCATGTGCCTAGTAGGTGTGTTATGTGTAGTTGTGTAGTTATTTATATCCTATCCTTCACCAGATGGTCTCAGAGCAGGACAGCACCCTGAGGAAGCTATTTCAATGGCAAAAGCTTGGTTGAAAATTAACCATTCCAACTAACAATGCACAGCTAAAAGTAAAAATACAAGGCTTGCTGTACAAAATGAACAAATCAGAGTTTCAAAATGATTGCTAGGTACAGTGCAGTAAAGTCAAAATCCTTTTCCAATGCCTTGGTACTTATGGTTCTGCGAAAATATAAACCATTAAAAAAAAAGACAGAAGAATAGCATTTAGTTGCATAGAACTAAAAATACAATGTAAGCTAACCAATTCATTTCTTCATTTAAATCGTGTGGAGGGGCAGTGTTCAGTGCTGAAATGGATCATTTCCCATGCAGTGGCTTTTGGCCACAAAGCCAGCTGGGTGACCTTGGGCTAGTCACGGCTCTCTTCTGAGCTCTCACAGCCCCACCTACCTCACAGGGTGTTTGTTGTGGGGAAAAGAACAGAAGTTTTGTCAGCCGCTTTGAGTCCCCTTAAATGGGTGAGAAAAGCAGGGTAGAAAAGCCAGCTCTTCTTCTTCTTCTACAGAGGCTTCATCTGAAGTTCCTTTGCCAATGTCCTCCCAAGCTGTGACACGGGACAGCGCCACAACCTCCTGTCCAGGCTGCAGTGGTTTTGTGGATCAGAAAAAGATGCCTGAGCTGAATGAGCAGCAGGACACTCAAGAACAGTTACATGACAAGTCCTTCAAAGAACTAAAGAAGTTGGCAAGGGAAGGGCATTGGGCCAAAAGTCATTCCCTGCGGGTGCAAGCTTACCAGCACATTTTCCGGTACATACCGTGCCGGCTTATGACCCCTGATGCCTCTGTCTACAGGGACATTGCCTGCAAACTATTTGGAAAACAAAATACAAGTTTGGAGCCCCTGCCTGAATTCCTGACTGGAAGCATCATGCCTGAATATTGCCTCACCAAGGAAGGAATAACTTCTCTGAAAAAGATCCTTATCTGCATTTCCAACCTGTACCCCGATATTACCTATTGTCCTTTGCTCCCAGCTGTGACTGCTCTGATTCTCCACTACAGCCCAGATGAAGCCCAGTGTTTTGAGAACACATGCCGCCTACTTTACTGCAATGCTCCACATACTTCTTATATAGACCACACCTTTCTCAGTCATGAGGCTTCATGCATGACCTTTGGAGATCTAGCCAACAAGCACTGTCCGGCTGCCCACCGCTTGATCGCAAGTTCATCAGAGAACATTTTTGAGGTCTATTCCAGGTGGCTGGTCTGGCTCTTTGATGACCTTCCATTTGACTATGTCATCCGTGTATTGGATGTGTACCTTCTAGAAGGGCAGAAGGTCCTCTATCGGGTTGCTCTGGCGCTGCTGAGGCAATACCAAATCTGTGTTGCTGCAGAAGGACTGGAGGTTACAGACCTCAAGGAGAACCTCCAGAGTTTTATGCGGGAAATTCGTGGGCACATGACTGCTGATAAACTTCTAGAGAAGGCATTTGGAATCCGACTTTTCTCTCGCAAAGAAATTTGGCTCCTTCAAATGGCCAACAGGAAAGCGCTAATGGAGAAAGGAGTGACCACAGTACAGCACAGGTATGCAAAACCCATTATACGGTTACATACATACATACATACATACATACATACATACATACATACATACATACATACATACATACATACATACATACATACATACATACATACATACATACATACATACATACATACATACATACATTTGAGTATGTGATATTTCCAGCTGATAAATACTCCAGCGGATTGACAGATAGATAATCAAGAAATAATCAGAGGAAATTTTGCATACAGAAAATCTCCTTGATAATAGAGAATCCAGTGCAAAATATCTGCATGTTGAAGCAGACAATTTAGTATATAACTGAGTACCGACCAGGGATTCATTTTGAAAAGATAATAGATATGGTAATAAAGTTAAGCCAGGCCCTGTCCAAACGGGGGGAATATAGCGCCATTATGGCTGAGGTCACATCTTTACTTTAAACCTTCTTCAGTCCATCTTCAGCTCTGACTGCTCACGCCTGCACTATCCATTTTACTTGTGGACTTTCAGTTCAGAAAAGTCCAAATGGAGGGTGGAAAGTCCACAAACTGGATAGAAATGAAAAGGTGTGAGCAGTCAGGCCTAAAGAAGAACTGAAGAAGGTTTAAAGCCAAGGTGTGACCAGAGTCTATGACATCGCTATGGTGGGATTGCCACATGTATCTTTGGCAACTTCACTATAGCTCTACTCTGTTCCCCCTAAAATGCACAAAAAACTGTTGCTGGAAAACCCAGCACTACAAGTGGGTTTTCCAACAATAGTGCATTTATTTATGGACAGAGTTGTCATTGTCACTCTGTCTTCTGCTCATGGGTGGAGATTTAAACCAATGGTCATGCACGCACACTTCCAGGTATTCAATGCTGCTGGACAGTGGCCCCAGACACTGTAGTTTTTAATTTATTTTTTAAAAAAACAACATTCTGTTTCAGCCTTGATTTAATTTCTTGTATATTGGTTTTAATTTGTTGTTCCCCAGGCTGAGACCTTGTGGTATAAGGGATGAAAAATGTGCAAATAAATTAGCAGCATTTCATTACTAGGCATGCAATTTTCCATACACATTCATATAACTTTTCATTTCTATCCTGACTCTCATCTAGGAGCGGGGTGGAAAGGCGCTATGCTGGCTTACGTGGTCTTTTTCTTTCCTTCAGTCCAGTTTCAGTTCAGGGTATCAACCACCCTGGCCGCGTCTTCACAGCATGCGTTATTTCGGTTTAAAGAATTCGAAATAAAAGAAACGGAACAAA
>MTQE01002208.1:48980284-48991894 GCA_014337955.1 Aspidoscelis marmoratus | reverse complement strand
AAACGTTTTGAATTCGAGATAACGACGTTGTGGGGATGCGGCCCCTGTGTCATCCTTTCACCAGCCATATCTGCACAAAAGGCATGCTGATGGAAGGGAGGACAGGGCAAGACTCTTGCATCTTTAGGAGTATTGTAGAAGCAGGAATTGTAGCAGACACAGCTGACCATGGAGGCAGCACCTGCTGAAATTTCCTTTTAAAGGAACTGGAGAGCATACCCTCCATTCCATCTGTCTATCTTTCATTTGTATGACTTCCAGAAAGTCAAATGGAAATCCCATTTTCCACTGGCAGTAAGTACGCATTGAAGTACCCATTAAGAACCCATTTGGCTGAGAGCTAGATGACCCCATTTCCACCACACACTCCATTAGGGACATATCTGTTTCCACCACAGCTAAGGAAATCTGGATCATATGGGTCCTTCAGGACCTATAATCAGGACTTCGTGTAGACCCCATTAAAGGGGTCTACAGTGGGGTCTTCAGCCTTTGAAGTTAGCGGCACCAAAAGCGCCCAGGATGGAGCTGGGCGAAGAGTCCACAGCTGACAATGCAGCAAAGGGGAAAGCGAGGAGGAGGAGGAGGAGGCAGCGCTGGTACTGGTGCCCCATGAAAACCGTGGCAAATCCCTGCATTGGGATGTCATGGTTTTCTCTTACACCATCCCTCAGGGATTATGATTTTGCTCCCTTTCCCAGGCAAGCTGTTTGCTTGCCTCAAAAGGGGGGGGGAGTAAAAGCAAGGGAGTAAGGCTTGAGTTTTCTCTCTTTCTCATGGAGATATCCTTATTGCCCCCCTGGAAGAGAGAAATTTCAAGCCCCTGCAACCCCTTGGAGCTGCCTGTTAATTAGGCTGACTCATCCAAGTGGAAAGAGGTGCATAATTAATTAGCTATTGCTCTTGCCCCCACATTGGGTACTTCCCTTAATCCAGATCTAGTAGATCCAGATTAAGGGAAGTTTCCATTCCTTAGTTCCACATCTTCTTAGATCCGGATTAAAGGAGCACAGTGGAAAAACACCCAAGGATTGCCTCAATGTTTAAAATGGGTTCATTGGTATTCAATTCTGGATTTTGTCACAGTCCCCAGTTTTGTACTCTGCAAACCAAAACTATGTGTAGCCAGCAAAAATAACTTGGCTTGCTTCAGGCCTGTAGCAGACTAGGTATTTATTTGTGTATTACTAGATAGCTATAGGGCGCATCCCCATGCATCTTTGGTCCCGATCCGAAATTGGGTTCTGGAGGGGCTGTCCCCATGCATTTTTTATTTGAGCAGATTTTCTCTGACCAAATCACCCAAACCAAGACCAAACCCATACTAGATTTGGTACTGGAAAAAACAAGTCTGGGCATGGTTTGGGCGATTTGGTCCGAGCTAAGCCTGCACATGGGGACGGTCCTGGACTTGGTTTTACTCCCATTTCCAGGCAAACAACCGGCTTGCCTGGAAAAAGGTGTAAAAGCAAGCCTCTGCCTTGTTAGCCAGGATCGTGAACAGGGGGTTCACATTTGTGGCTGACAGGGCAGAGGCTTGCTTGCCTGGAAACGGGAGTAAAAGCAAGCCTCTCCCAGGGTTTGGTGCAATTTGCATGGGGACAGCTGAATCCACCCCCAGCCTGTGTTGCCGGGAATGGCATGCAGATGGCCAAGGTTCGATCTCAGCCCTGCACCCGGTCCCATGCGAGCCCAATTGGCATCCATTTGGCACCAAATAGCTTGCATGGGACATAGCCATAGCCTACCCTTCACACAAAGAACTCAGGACAGGTCACAAAAAGATGTTTAAAATCTATAAAACAATGTTGAAATGTAACTCCTACTCCTTTCAATGATAATGTTATTTCCAAGGCACAAGATTTATGAGAGGTGCTAACATGTGCATTTATGGTACAGCTTCCTTTCTTTAACACATTATATTTGTTTCAAGAGGAACAGACATTGTTCCTGAGCCCAACAATTCTGCATGTCCATCCCTCAGAGTTTGGAAGGGTTCCCCAACCCCCTAATGATAGCTTTCTCACTACACACACATGACAATGCTAGGAAAGGTCTTTCAAACTTATGCAAGTCTGAGATGCTGAGTTGTTGCTGGGTTATAGAATTTCAGAGGGCTGTTTATTCCATAGGAATTTGCCTTGAAGAAATATCAATAACTACGGTACTTAATCATCTAGTAGTACAGTATAGATTAGAGCACTCTATCTATGGCTGTGAACCAAGCTGTGTTCAGACATAACAAAAGGGGCACCTCAGAAGCATTCAGAGAGACAGTGGGTGTATCCCCATGCAATTTAAAGCCCGCTGAAAATCTCCTTTTGTTGCGGAGCACCCCTATGCACGGCTTTTATCCGGGCTTCCAGCGCTGCTAATTAGGAAAATGCGCTGCAAAAAAACAGCCCTTTAAAGAAGACTGCAAGCACACTTTCCTGAAAGACATGGGTATTCAGAGCAACACTTTGCATGGAGACGCTCCGTGGCAAAAGGGGTGGGGCTTCTCTCCGAGGCGACAAGCTCCCTCTCTTTTTTTGCCTCTCATCCACAGCCAGCATTCACGATATGAAAACAGTAGGCAGGCATTCCAATCACAAAAAGAAACAGCAAGATACATTGTAATGAATTGCTTATATCAAGTGAAAGTGTATGAGGCAAGATCGCTGGCTGGGGAGGTGAACAGAGAACTTGTACATTTTTCTTTTGGACTTGTGAATGAGTGCACACTCGCACGATTGCTGGCTAGGGGAGGCGTTTCGGCAGCTGGAGATGTTGTAAATCGTGCTGGCTGCAGCCTGGCTGCCTTTGCAAGCAGGGTTGATGAACAGAGAACTTGTACATTTTTCTTTTGGACTTGTGAATGAGCGCACGATCGCACGAGCACCCAATGAAACAGTGAGGGGCGGGGAGAAAAGATGCGGGTAGGCAAAAGACGCTTCCTTGGGGATGGTCAGTGCATTTTAAATGCGTGTTTTGCTGAGCCCCATGGGGACACCTAATTCAGAATTGAACACGGATTTGTTAGATCCGCTGCAGTAGAGGGACAATAGTGACAGGAAAAAGTACCATGGGGATGCACCCAGTGTGTCATCCTGGTGTTCTCAAACCTTCTCTAATCCACCTTTTCTAGCACAGAATGTTCATGAGAGGAGGGAGGGGCAAACTGGTGTGGGAACAATCCCACCTCAGAAATGTGTTTTTTGGGGGTGGTGGTGGTGGTGGCTGTGTTTGATCACAATCTCAGTGACTCAGACACTGACACAAGCAAAGTAATTTTTTCTCACAATTAATAAATCCACTCCATTATGCAGGCCATTTTTTTTCATCAGTAAGAAAAGGTCACAACTAAACTAATTTGAGATCTCATTCCTACACAATAATCTATACTCCAAATATCATCCTTTATCATTGGACATAATAAATCAAGAGCTGGTTCTGCGTTTGCAAGGTCATAGTATATCGTAAAAGTCGAAATGACTGACCAGATGACACTGCTGAACTGATTATTCTTTCTTCTTTTCCTCTGCTGTATAGGCAACCGTTCCATCTCACTGTGAATGCGCATGATTTCACTTCCACCATTGTTACCATACAGGAAATGCGTGTTGTGTGGTCCTGGATTCCTGAACGATTTTCATTGTTTTCACCTGTGCTCTTATTTTCAACTTCTGAAAACGGATATAGCTTGCAAAGGTAAGAAGGCATGTGCAGAATCAGGATCAGGCAGCCATAGGATGAAGAAAACCAACCAAAAAGGACTATACTAATTAAGGATTTAACTTAGTAAATAAAGATTCTTAGAATATGGGTGAGTATTTTGCAGTTAGGTGAAAGGGGAGGTCAAGGGATGCTCCCATTCAAAGCATCAGCACCACACAGAGCTGCTTCGGTTCTGGAAGTGTCTTCAAGCATGCGGGACCATCCCCAGGCCTGGATAGTGGTGGAGAACTAAAACATGCTATGCTAGCAGGGTCTTCCCTTTGCGCTGCTTCTGTGGGGGTGGAGCAGCACAGCTGCAGCTGCATACCGCATCACCCAGTTGCTGCAGGAAATGCTGGCGTGCATGACCATTGCTGTAGCAAGGAAATTACCACTAGTATAGCGATATTCTCACTTACCCAGCACTTAATGGAGTGCTGGGTAATTTTGGAACAGGATAGGCATTCAAAATGCCAGAGTCCCAGGGAAGTGAAGGTGCAAAAAGGCCCTAAGGCCATATTCACACAGCTATTCTGATATAGCATAGGCTTCCCAGTACTTGAATATGCAATCCATTCCAAGCTGGGACAGATTCCTTCTGGCACGGAAGAATGCTGTCTGCATAGGGCCAGCCTGTTCCACACTGGCTACCATACTAACTCTGAAGCTTGTTCAGAGCTGACATAAAGAGGCTCTGGACACTGTGAAACCAGGAATGGGGGTTCCTGGGCTTTGGACTTCCTGGAGAGAGGGGAGAATTACAGTGGTATACCTTGTTATGCTGCTGAAGTTGGTCCCCCATGGTATACTGGACCATAGTGGTCCAATATACCACCCCCCTAGTATGCCAGTGCATTTGGGTGCCCTGGTCCAGCCTGTACTCCATTCTATGCAGACAGAGCATACTAGGACAGGGACCCCTCTGCTATTCTGTACTAGTGTATGGATGGCACTGGCCTAGACCAAACCATGGTCTGATCTACTACCCAGTGCAGAAAGTGCCAAATGATTGCTTCTCAGAAGTTTGTGACTGGTCCAACATATGTAGCTTCTTAAACATGACCACTTCCGGTCATTGAGGAGCCAGACAAGTGGTGGAGAGGACAAATGTTGCTACCCCCATTCAGCCCCTCTGGCTTCTCATTCTGCAGTGAGAGCGGCATAATAGGGAAATGGGAGAATTTCATGCTGCGCTGTCCACAAAGCTTCTTCCTGCTTGTCTCTGCTTGAAATGCTCATGGGCCACTGTGTATGATGGGATGCTGGACTAGGTGAGCTGTGGCCTGATCCAGCAGGGCTCCTCTTTCGTCCCTATGTTCCTCTTCCTTTTGTGGATGCATGGGGGTCAAGGAGACAGCAGGGAAGCCAGATTTTGTAGCTGGACTCACTGGAATGGATCACAAAATGGCAAATCTCTGCCATATTTCAAGTCTCTTACAGTGGAACCACCCAGGACCTTCACTGTTGTGACCAGAAATTCCACAGCAGCAGCAATCCAGGTTCTGCCGTGAGGTGTTAGACATTTGTTGACTTGCTGCCATGGTGGACTCCTCATCAGTCCTTTTCAATGATGCCTGAGAATGCCTGTGGCAAAAGATATCCATACAAACCTACTAAACAATATTCAAAAGTACTCAAAAGTGTATTGTCTCCGGATTGCCGGGCACTACAGGACAGCCTACTCTTAATTTGGGGAAAAAGATTTACAAGCTCCTGAGTGATATCATCTATATTACAGGGCAGGTGTCCATTTGCTGCTTATTCCATTCCAATGGCAGACCATTGTGAGTTAGGCGTAGTTTGTAAGAATTAAGATTTGTGCAATTATGTCTGTGCTATGGTGAGTTTGCCACACGTATCTGTGGCGACCCCACCACAGCCCTGCTATATCCCTGCTAAATCATGGTGTAACCTATTTTGGGAAAACCCAAAAATAATTCATCATGTAGATGGAGCTGCCATCATCACAGTGGACATAACTTTTGTACAAGGCCCAAAAAAGTCAGCCACACATGTATGGTGATGGCGAATGCTCCCCTCTGGGTACTTCATATTGTTGAAATAGCCAGTTGTGCACATCCCTACTTCACAGACAGATAGCTCCAGCTGCACGTGGTCTGTTCAACAGGTGATTGACACTGGAGGGTCTTTTCTCTGCAGTATTGCCTGTTAGCAGAATATTCAACTGGTATCTGGGGCCAGCCTCAGTTAACACAAAAATCCTAATTGCAAAATTCATACATGGTGAAACAGTATGTGAACAAAATTCACCTATTTTCATAAAATCACCTTTTCCCAGATTTTTATGGTATCAATGATTATCATTCATTTTCTTTCTTTAAAAAAACAACAACAACCCTCTGGATAATTTACCAGAAAAATGTCATTTTCATAAATAAACCCTTCTTAGAACTGAAGATTAAAATATCACCAGCCTCAGATAAATTCAGTCTTCTGCCAAAAACTTGTTTACAGGAAGGTATATTTTAAGAAAAGACACATAGTAAAAAAAGCAGAACACATGTCAGTGAAAATTTTGCATGTTAGACAAATTTGCAAATAATAAAGTGATGCTATAATACAAGTCGCCATATTAATGACAGCTCTGAGGATGTTCTCTCTTTCTTTTTCTCCGCCAGAAGATGTTTAGTGGACTCTGGGCAGGGCATCTTCATGGCTTTACAGCATTATATAGTACAAATAAGGCCCAAAACACCCAAGGAAGCAAATGTTCACAATTTAGCTGTCTGGCTTCAGTTCTGGGCATCTATGTCAAGTTCCTGTCAGTGCTACTGAAATTATGTTGTAGTAAAGTTTTATCTGAGGAATTACCTGCTTCAGTGAACAAAAATTATGGCTTCCAAATCCACACAGCACACATGCTTCTGCCAGTTCTTACATAACTCTAAGTAGCATTTGATGGAAGAAAAAAGGAATGCTTTGCCAACCTCCTTTATATATTTGTAAAGGCAAAATGGCACAGCAGTAGTCTCACTGTGCCTTTGGCAGTTGGTATAGACTGCTGTGCTTCTGGCCATTTAAAACAGACCATTTTGTCTAGTTCACCCTTCAGGAAAGAAGAGCTTCCTCATAATACACGTTCCCAAAGAGCCAATCACGGACTTCTGCCAGATAAGCATTGTGACACTGCAGGTACCTCCTGGTCCAGATTAAATTAGGCTCCTAGTTAACACTCATGCACATGAGCAGGCATACACGCACACACAGGTGCACATGCACACAGAGTAAAATACTCCCATAATAACATGTCTATCGCCATGCCTATTGCTGACAATAATAGCAACTCCCAGCAATTAGCAATTAGATAAGGGCTCTCTCTGCACTTGGTCTTTTTCTGGAATATATCTCAGGATAGAAATCTGCTGGCCACATGCTAATGCAGATGATGGCAGACCACACTTGGGGCCTGCCATAGTCTGCACTAGCATGTGGATAGCAGGTCCCTGTTCTGGAATAAATTGCAGGATAAGGCTAAGTGCAGAAAGGCCCAGGGTCACTGCATCAGTGTGAATGAGAGGATTCAGCAGATCCCAACCTCTTCCACTTTTGTGTACCAGGGATATGATTGCTCTACTCTTAGACTGATTGATTGATTGATTATGTATGTATGTATGTATGTATGTATGTATGTATGTATGTATGTATGTATGTATGTATGTATGTATGTATGTATGTATGTATGTATGTATGTATGTATGTATGTATGTATGTATTATGTATTATGTATTATGTATTATGTATTTATGTATTATGTATTTTTTTATTTTTTTTATTTACATTTGTATCCCGTCCCATACCCGAAGGTCTCTGGGCGGGTAACAGCAGATTAAAATAGAATATACATTAAAAGACGTTAAAAATTCAACAAATATAAAACAATATACAATATGTTTAAAATGATAGTGTCTGTACTGAGGGAGGGAACATAAGCAGCTCAGCCAAAGGCCAGGGCAAAGAGGTGCGTCTTCACTGCCTTCCTAAATATATATAAGGAAGGGGCATGATGCACCTCGAGGGGGAGGCTATTCCATAGTCTGGGGGCCATCACAGAAAAGGCTCTCTCCCGGGTGCCCACCAACCTCACTGCTTGATCTTAAGGCACGGGCATGTATGTACGTATGTACGTATGTACGTATATGTACATATGTACTTACTTACTTACTTACTTACTTACTTACTTACTTACTTACTTACTTACTTACTTACTTACTTACTTACCTCCACTCCCCCTTCACTATTGTTAATAAAGAAGTAGCATCTCTACTGGCAGCATCATTCAGTGCCTGGATTCAACACATGTAGGGTTTTAAGGAACAGTGAGGAACTAAAGCCAGGTTTGCACTTATCTTTTTCAAATGGTCTTCAAACACCATTCCAGGCAGCTGAAAAACAGGAATGGTTGGGGCCCTTCTCATTCCTGTCCAGGGCACAGTTTGATAGGAGGTGGACCTGGGAGTGGTGTAAAAGCACTGCTCTCAAATTGTTCCTGATGCTGCTGGCAGGAATGCCTGTGGACAGCATTTAAGGTGTCCACAGCAGGTAAGCCACAGGAATGACTTGGAGTGCCAATGGAACAGTTGCAGTGAAACATGGTGTGAACTACTTGTTTCTGCACTTCACCTAGAGCTGTCCTGGAGGTAAGTGTGAAAAGGCCCTTAGCTAATACTATAGGGATTCCTCAAGTAGAAAATCCAAAGTTTTAGATGAAAAGAAGTGACTGGCTGGCTGTAGCAAGAGTATGGTAGAACTATCTGATGAAGTGGCAACATAATTTGGATGCTACCCTCCACCTTGACTCCTGAAGTCCATTGCTTAAGCAACTGATCTGGGTGGACAGAAGTGAGGCTTCCATCTGAGTTACTTCTCCAAACCCATGGTCCTGATTTGCATGCTGCATTTGGTCTGCAGACTTTGGAGAGTCCCTTGGGCTGAAAAGAGATCAAATTAGTCAACGCTAAGGAAATCAACCCTGATTGTTCATTGGAAGGAGAAATAGTGAAGCTGAAAAGACCCTGATCCTGGGAACAATGGGAGGCAAAAGAGCAAGGGGATGGCAAAGGATTAGATGGATAAATAATGTCATGAAAGGAACAAATATGAGTTTGGACAAACTTCAAGAGAGGTAAAGGACAGAGCGGCCTGGGGTGCTCATAGGTCACAGAGAGGTGGACATGACCGACTGAATGATGGAACAACAACTTGGTTTGCAGCACTTGGAAGACCTGTAGCAGGTCTGGATAATCAGAAAGTTGTCATATATTTCATATAACGATGGTTGTGCCCTGCCCGCATCTTGCTGTTTTTCTTTCCTCAGGCTCGCTAGTAACATCTAAAGGAGAACATGCTGCACTAACAGGTCACAGTCCATGCTACCCGCACCTCAATGCTATTATGGGATTGCTGTTCTTGTCATTAGCACCACACTGAGCTCAAACATTTTCTTCTTTGTTTCCTTCAGGTTTTATTCCTGCTGTGAAGGCTATGAACCAACAGTATTGCTGTTAAAAACCACCTTGGGGGAAGTAAGTGCCTTTTCAGCATCCAAGAAAATGGCTTTCTTCTATGGGACTAGGTTGGAAATATGTGTTAGGCAACATGGGCAGCATTGTGCATGAATTGAGACATTCTGTGCCAAAGGTTGTCCACCAAATGAAGTTTAAAAAAAGAAAATCAATTATGCTGATCCACTTGGGCCGTGTTGGTTGAAGCAGGACTAGTTTTAGTTCTATGATGTGAACTGCTCTGTGATTCTTTTTTCCCTTTTCTTTTAAATGAATTGTTCTTATTGAATACCAAATATATAAATGTAACAATAAACACAAGAAATATGACAATACAGAACTAGTAATACAGCATAAACTACAAACTAACAAGACACTAGTGATAACAATAAATCCACGGTGAAAAATCCAAAACACGTTATATAAACTCTAACAGGTTGTCTTGATAACCTGTATCAATACACATCAGAATAATGACAGAAGAAGAAGAAGAGCTGGCTTTTCTACCCTGCTTTTCTCACCCATTTAAGGGGACTCAAAGTGGCTGACAAAGCTTTCTATTCTTCTCCCTACAACAGAACACCTGTGAGTTAGGTGAGTCTGTGAGAGCTCAGAAGAGAGATGTGACTAGCCCAAGGTCACCCAGCTGGTTACATAGAGGATGGCAGAATGAAACCCATTATTCCCATGTAAAAGTCCAGCTCCCTAACCAGTGACTTAACACCCTGTGAGGTAGGTGGGGCTGAGAGTGCTCAGAAGAGAGATGAGACTAGCCCAAGGTCACCCAGTTGGCTTCATAGAGGAGGACAGAATCAAACCCATTATTCCCAGGAAGAGTATGGCTTCCTAGGACCAAACTGCAGTAACTGATCAAGGAACAGCTTATATTGAGAGTCTCCAGGAAGTGATTGGTATAATCACTTGAATTGGCTCTGTGAATCTTAATAAAGGATAATATATTTTGGAATAAATAATCATGGATTAGCAGAAATATAATGAGGATGAGAAAACTGGACCCTTCAGGTATTACTAACTGAAGATCTCATCATTCCAGATAACTGGACCTGCTACTATGGTTTGGGCTTGTAGAGTTGCTGTTGAAATTCAAAAGTTAGATAGGTAAGGGGTCCTTCATGTGTTTCTGTATTTTTTTATTTTATTTTTTTAGACTGAGCACTTTCTTTTTCTCTCTCCTTCATACAGGTATGTGGAGCATTTCTCTCATCTGACTGGAGCGAAAGGAAAAAAAATGGAGGAACATCAAGTTTTTTTGGTACAGGCGAATGCTTTGTTTTCACAGTGAGTCTAAAACTAACACCTATAACAGAGCATCAGTTGATTTGATGTGCATTGGTTCTTTGATCCTTTGATCCATTGTTCTTCAATTTGCTGAAGAGCCCCTCCTTGTAGTTCTGAGATATGTGAGGAGTTGCAACACATAATGGGGCCTTCTCTGTGATGTCCCCCAGACTACAAAATAAGACTGCCTCTTGGGATACACCAGGACCCCTCTGAATACATATAATGACACTTCCTGATATAATCCAGAATAAGTCCCAATGCAGAAAAAACAACAACCTTTCTTTCTTCAAAAATGACTACTGGCAAATGAATTAGGCATGAAGGAAAAACTGGGGGCTTGAGGAACTGAAGAGGCCCCATGTACCAATATACTGTAAGTCAAAGACCAAATCATACTACTAAAAGCTTTTGGGCCTGCACTGAAGAAGTCACAAAGCAATACTCTGTTAAACAAAAGTGTTACACCAGAACAGGCATGCTTTACTGACTATGCAAAAGCAAAACCATTTTAGTCAAGAGTGTGTTACGTAATGGATGTCTACGTAAATACACAGGAAACTTTAAGATGTTTCCAAAAATTGTATTTTGAGAACAAAAGTAGGACTTCAGTCTGAAGAGGCTGAATACTACTATCTGTTCGGAAATGTGTGGCTAAGGACAACGAGAGCTAACGTTCTGTCCACACCAAAGGCTTTCCAACATTTATTCTGTGTGCTTAGCTGGAGTGGCCACATGCAACAGAGAATCGGGTCTGTGCTAACCCCATTTTTCTCACTTACCTTTTGCATGCCAAGACAGAGCAGGTACAATTGTCCAGGGATATGCAGCTTGTCCCACACAACTAAATCTATTGGTAAACCAGAAACCTTACCCCCATCTGGTTCTGTCCATGCAGATGAAGCATGCTAGGTCCTTCCTTATCTTTTACTAGCATACAGAAGGGAATCCCCTGGACCTTCATAACCTGCACTAAAAATGGTCCTGGAAGGGGGGCAATGAAAGATGTACAGTAAGTGTAGTTCAGACAAACTGTATGTAAACCAGTTTGGTCTAGTGGTTAGGGAGCCGGACTCTTATCTGGGTATACTGG
>MTQE01002208.1:48950093-48962738 GCA_014337955.1 Aspidoscelis marmoratus | reverse complement strand
ATGGGTACTTAATGGGTACTTTTAGTGACAGTGAAAAAACACCCTTTGTTAATGAGTTGTCTCACTCTGAAAGTGGACTGAAGCTGGATTAAAGGTTTAGGTGTGAACGCAGCCCAATACAGTATCGAGTGGTAACGGAAAATGCGGCTCAGGTTCGGAACTTTTTCCAAATCCCAGAGAAAACTCGCTTCCGTACACCCTGCAGTCAACCCTCACAGTCCCCAACCCGAGCAGAGTGCAGACAGCTCTCTCGGGAAAGGCGAGGACACCTTGGATTTCCCGGCACGCGCAACCAGGACAGAGAGGGAGGGGAACACCTTCATTGATTCGGCGAGGCAGGGCAAGTCGTTGTACGCATGCGTGGTTTCCTTGGCGACTGGCGTACACACAGGCACACAGACACACACACAGAGTCGCCGGGGGAAGCATGGCGGCCGTCCCGAACGGAGAGGCGGAGAGCTCGAACGAGGATCTGGGCGGCCTCCAGCTCCAGGCGATCATTGGCTTCAATGGTATGGGGTGCAAGGAGGGAAGGAGGGGCGGGGGACTGCCGCTAACGGGGTATCACATCCTCTGATGAAAGACAGAAGGCAAGCGAGCGTGGAGGAAGACCAGCAGCCCTTTGCAAACGGGAAGCCACGGTCGACCCAAGGCGGTTGAGCAATGAACTCTGTCCGTGATCAGGAGCACTCTGTGTTTGAATCTGTATAGTCCTTATTTTAAAACGATCGGGATCCAGGAGGTTAATTTAACTTAAACTGCTGCCGCTTATGAAAAATCTTACCTGGCAGTAGTCAAGGAAAGTTATTTTATTTCATTAAAAACCAAAGAATCTTCCTTTCAGCATTATCTGACTCAGAAAATCCACCTTTCGGGTAGATAAAGTGGAAAGAAAATGATGACTTGTTGCTTGACTGATTTATTCACTAAGTCTGAAAGTGGACTTAAACTGGAGTAAAACCTAGGTGTGAATGCAACCCAGATGTAAAATGAACATATTAAAACAATAACAGTTGCCTGAACGTGGGGAGGAGAAGCTGTTTCCTTAGCCAAAGGCCAGGGCAGAGATGTGTATTCACTGCTTCCCTGAACATGTGAAGTGAAGGTGCCTGAGACACCTCAGACTATTCCTTAATCCAGGAGTCCTCACTGAGAAAGTGCTATTTCTGGGTGGTCACCCTTTTTGCTTAAGCCTTACCATGAATTTATACCAAGCTGGTATAAGTTGCCTGTACAGTGAAAATTTTGTTAAGCTGCAACCTCAACCAAACTGTCCAGTTATGCAAGATTGTATCCTTTAGTCTAGACAATGGACTATATATGCCAATTCACTACCAAGCCCAGTTCATGGTGTTAACTTTGACTTATAAGGCCCTAAATGACTTGGGACCCAAATATCTGAAGGAGTGTCTTCTCCCATATCAACCTGCCTGTGCCTTAAGATCTGGAGCAGATGCTCTCCTGATTGTCCCACCACCCTCAGCAGCAAAAGAAGTGGACACCCATGAGAGGGCCTTTTCAGTGATGGCCCCTAGGCTATGGAATAGTCTCCCCCTTAAGGTGCGCCTATCACTTTCATTGTACACATTTAGGAAGGCAGTGAGGATGCACCTCTTTGCCCTGGTCTTCGGTTAAATGGGGATACATGTTTCTCTTCCCACTGGCAGATTATGTTATTGTTTTATTGAAGTTTGATTTTAGATGTTGTTACCAACCCGAAGACCTCCGGGTATAGGGCAGGATAAATAAATAGATAAATAAAGTTGCACTCATGACCCTGAAGCAGCTGTAGCAGGAACTATCCAGAAACATGTTACAATGAGAGCCAGACATGAAAGTGACATAGCTGGTGCATTTGTACAAAGTACCAAAAAGCTGCAGAAACTCCTATTATTGTTCCAATCTATTTTTTGAACAACCGATATTCCCCCCAGAGGGAGGGTGCACCGTTCCTGGAGGTACTGCAATACCAGGTCAATGCGTGGAGTGGATGGAGCAAGCCCCTATTCCATCTCCCAGTCCCAAAAATCCATTTAATATAGAGTCCTCAAATAGAGGACATATCAGATATTAAACTGATAAGAACAGATACTACACTTGATCTTAGCCAAAAGGCCGAGAAGCGATACCAGAATGCTTCGCTGCGGCACCGAAGCTCCTCGGCCCGTCACTGTTCAGGTAACGGTGACCAGGTAAAAGCCAGAGGCCTCAGGACCCCAACTGGGATGGCCCCATCCATGATCCCCCTGCAACACGCTTCTACGCCCCAGCTCCCTCCAGCATCCCCCTTGCGGTCTTTGGCCATGGGAAAGGAATCCTAAATAGTTTTGATTCTTTCCCGTTAGTCCCTTTTCCGATTCCTCCCGGCAATGTTGGCAGCAGATTTGTATATGCCCGCCCACTGCTTCTCCCATGATGCTGTCTGCTCAAGAGGCGGCAACAAGCCTGCAACTGTCAGGGACTCTCAGTCTGCGAGGGCAGCTGGCAGCAAAATCTGTGGAAAAGCCCGGGAGACTCGCAGAACTGTGAAGTTTGCACAACGGGCAGGAACCCTTGGTTGCCCTGAGAAATGCGCAGTGTTAATATTTCCTATTCACTCAAAATATTTCTGAGCAGTTTCTCACTCGAGGCCCTGAAAGGGTTCACAACACAACAACCCAGCCTCTAACCCCCTTATTTTCACTAAAATATATTAATATTAATACTATATAATAGAACTAGTTCAACACAGCATGTGTAAGGGGAGCCCTTCATCCTCTCTTCGTCTGGTGAAGGAAAATGTCTTCAAGGGGTGCCTGAAAGTTCCTAATGTAGGCACCCCGCTGATACTGGAGAAAAGAGCACTTCAGAAGAATGGGGCCACCACAGGGAAAGCCTGCCTCTGGATTCAGGTTTCAGGCCCGGTTATGGTAGAGAAACCGCCTTGGTTGCCCTGGTTGATGACCTTCTCCAAGAGAGTGACAGAGGGAGTGCAACCCTGTTGGTTCTCCTGGACCTCTTAGTGGCTTTTGATACATTGACCGTGGTGTCCTTCTGGAAAGGCTATAGAGTTTAGCAACTGGAGGCAATGTGTGGCATTGGTTCCATAGCCGATCTCAGAGCGTGGTAGTTGGAAATTCTGATTCGACACCCTGGGAACTCACTTGTGGGGTTCCTCAGGGGTCAATCTTATCTCCCATGCTCTTTAATATCTACATGAAGCCATTGGGAGAGGTCATCAGGAGATTTGGAGTGAGGTGCCATCAATATGCGGATGATACCCAGTTCTTTTTCTCTGTGCCATCTGAATCAAGAGAGGCAGTTGAAGTGCTTCATAAGTGCTTGGAGGCGGTAATGCGCTGGATGGGGGACAATAAATTGAAGCTGAATCCAGACAAGACAGAGGTGCTGTGTGTCACAGGGTCTCATGTCCATGTACCCCTGTCCTCGATGGGGTTGTAATGCCCTGGATGGAACCGGTGCAAAATTTGAAAGTACTCTTGGACTCTGCGCTGACACTTGAAGCACAAGTGGGGGCCATGGCCAAGAGTGCCTATTCCCAACTACGGCTGGTGTACCAGTTGAAGCCTTTTCTGGACAGAGATGACTTGGTCACACTTATCCACGCTCCGGTAACCTTCAGACTAGACTATTGTAACGTGTTCTACACGGGACTGCCCTTGAAGACAGTTCAGAAGCTGCAGCTAGTGCAGAATGCAGCTGATAGTTTGCTGGCCAGGGAATCTGGCTGGATGCACATCGCCTAGACCTCTCAGCAGCTTCCATGGTGTCCTTCGGGAAAGGCTACAGAGCTTGGGAGTTGGAGGCAGTGCATTGCATTGTTCCTATCTCCATGACCAATCACAGAAAGTGGTAGTGGGAGATTCTGGCTTGACATCCTGGAAACTCACTTGTGGGGTTTCTCAGGGTCAATCTTATCCCACATGCTCTTTAATATCTATATAAAGCTGCTGGGAGAGGTTATCAGGAGATTTGGAATGAGGTGTCATCAATATGCAGATGATATCCAGCTCCATCTCTCTGTGCCATCTGATTCAGAAAAGGTGGCTGAAGTGCTTGACAGGTGCCTGGATGGGTAATGGGTTGGATGGGGGCTAATAAATTGAAGCTGAATCCAGACAAGATGGAGGTGCTGTGTGTCAGAGGGTCTCAGGTCCATGTAGTTGGGAGACACCCTATCCATGATGGGTTTGTAATGCCCAGGAAGGGATGGGTGTGGAATTTGGGGTGCTCTTGGACTCTGTGCTGATGCTTGAAGCTCAGGTGGAGGCCATGACCAAGAGAGCCTATTCCCAAATACAACTGGTGCATCAGTTGAACCCCTTTTGGAAGAGGGATGACTTGGCCACAGTTAGTCGTGCTCTGGTAATCCCCAGACTTGACTATTGTAATGCACTGTACATGGGGCTGCCCTTGAAGACAGTTTGGAAGCTGCAGCTGGTGCAGAATGCAGTTGCTAGATTACTGAACAGGATAGCTGGCTGGACACACATTGCTCTGGTCTTAAAAGAGTTTCATTGGCTGCCAATTCGCTACCGAGCCGAATTCAAGGTTTAACTTATAAGGCCCTAAATGACTTGGGGCCCAAATATCTGAAGGAACCCCCAGCTCCTATACCTACCTGCCTGTGCCTTAAGATCTGGAGGGGAGGCCCTCCTGGCTCTACTAGCACCTTCAGTAACAAAAGGGGTGGGCACCCAGGAGAGGATCTTCTCAGGGGTGGCCCCTAGGCTATGGAATAGTTTCCCCCTTCACTGTACATGTTTAGGAAGGCAGCGAAGATTCACCTCTTTGCCCTTGCCTTTGGTTAAATGGGGATATACTTTCCCCTTCCCACTTGCAATGTTGTTGTAATATATACTGTTATTATTTTAATATGTATGATTTTAAATGTTGTTACCCAGAGGTCTCAGGATGGGTAACAACATGCAGGATAGAAATCCAAATAAATAAATAAATAAAATAAATATGGACAGACGGACGACTGACAGACTCTTATCTCGTACTCACCAGGTGACTTTGGCCTAGTCACATCTCTCTTTCTGAGCTCTCACAGCCCCACCTACCTCACAAGGTGTGTGTTGTGAGGAGACGAACAGAAAGTTTGTCAGCCACTCTGAGTCCCCTTAAATGGGTGAGAAAAGCAAGTATAAAAGCCAACTCTTCTTCCTCTACTACTGTCACCTTCAAATAAATAAATACAGTTTCTACTTGAAGTGAAAAGTTCATTTTAGGCTCCAGGTTCACTTTCTGGGTTTTTTTCAGAGCTGAATAATATTTAATGGTATTGCCATTGAAAACTGATATTTGGCAAGCCAGAACTGAAGATTTCTTTTGAAAAGTAGGCAGCCACTTTTTACAGAGATTGACAAGGTCTTAAAAATCTAATTTAGTTTACAGAACACCAGTGGGGCTTGTGGGTTTTGACTTCTGAGACATACAAGGTTTGAATGTCTGTGCTGGGTTATTCAGCAACCCCTCGGTGGTGGAAGCTGTGAAATGGGAGTGTTTTCAAAATTCTTCTTGAAACCACAGGTGACATAATTTAAAAAAAAGAACCATTTGGATAAATATTTAAAGCATCTGAGAAGAAAATTTCTGTTTGTCTCTTAGATCTTTGCATAGAGATAGAAGAGACCGGCAGCTAGTCTGTAAAGATCAAAAAAGGTCTGAGCACAGAGTTCTGCCTTGAACTATAGACTAAATAAAATTCAGTATTCAGTTCAATCCGTGCCCTAAAGTCATTGTAGAAGAATCTTCAGTGCTAGCATGCCAATCAAAGACATGTACTCTCTAAGAATCAATACATTCAACAGCAATAAGAAGCAGAGAAGTCCCTCTTGTGCTCAGCTGTTGTTTAGTGCCCATAGGAAGAAACATTGCACTTAACCAATCGGGGACATCCGGGAAGGCACAGTGAGGAGTTACCTCTGTCCCAGAGCCGATTTGAAGGCTGCATAGGGGCAGGGTGGATCAGGGCGGCTGCGGCCGCTCAGTCACATGCTGTGTCAGCCAGGCATCATAGCAGTGGCCCATCATGTTCAGTTAAATGACAGGAACCTTTGGAAGGGAGGCAGCCTTCACAGTGTGAATGCTAGCCTCTGTACTGGATCTCAGCTTCCCTGGGACACTGTCCCAGAGAAGCTGTGTGAAGAGGCCCATAGAAAATATATAAGAACTCTCACTGAAGTTGTCCTGATTGCCAGATAATCAGACTTTTCTTTTTATGTCCTTTTGTCTGCAGGTCATGTTCCCTCTGGCCTCATCTGCCACCCAGATCGAGAGCACCTCATCTACCCTCTGGGCTGCACAGTCATTATCCAAGGCATAAACATTTGCACCCAGGAATTTTTGCATGGCCATACAAACAATGTTTCGTGTGTCACAGTTTCAAAAAGTGGATGTTACCTGGCTTCTGGTCAGATCACATTCATGGGTTTCAAGGTGGATAAGGGAGCCTCTTTAAAAGTGTATTTGATTCTTGTTGGACACTATATAAGGACAAGGGTGGAACTTATTTCCTTGCTTTCTTTCCCCCCTCCTTTCCTTTTTCCTTTTGTGACTTCCTTTTTTTAATAGATTGTACAGTAAGTCTATGGGTAGGGTATTTTTATTGATTTGTAAACTTGCTTTGGGAATTCTTCTGGCAGGAGAGCAGGATACAGGGGCTTTGAATGTTAATAACTGGTGTTGTAAGAGCCTTGGGAAGGCATGAAGCTGAATTCTAGCTTCTTAATCCCAGTCTGACCAAGTTTTAAGATTAAGACGGCCCATGGTGTAGACATGTAGGCTGTGGCCCTGTCTTACCTTTAACAGTGAAGTCATCTACTACGTTATAACATGTACAAGTGGAGAGGGCTTTTCTATCTTTAGAAGATGTGCAGATGGTGCAATTTCAGCAGGTACTGTATAACGTACAATGCCAGAATCCTCTTCTCTTTTCCATGAGGCAGTTCTGCATTTAAGAGATGAATAAAATAAAAACAAGGGCAAAAGTTTTCTAGGGGCATCATCCACCCAGACGGTCCAACACAGGGAGGATCATGCACATTTGGTGATGTGCCCTCTCCAGCACACCTCAGATGCTAGAGATTTTGCTGGCAAGAGGTAAAGACCATGAACTACTTTATGCTGAACTCCCTGCCAATAGATATCTGCATCAGAGATAGTGGTGGAACCAATTTAAAGTCCCCACCTTGTAGGCAATTGCTGTCCCAAACTATGGTCAGTCCAGACAAGTTGAGGTTTGGTCTTCATTGTATATCATTCAGGCAGTTTTGTCTTTCTTATATGGAAACTATCAGTTCCTGACTACCTACTACAGTATTTGAATATGTGGAATCTATGCATATTTTTACACTGGCAAAAAGTACCCATTTTTGCACCCATTTAGGACCCATTTGGGTGTGAGCTGGATGATCCCATTTCCACCATGGCACCCATTTGGGGCCCAATTGTTTCCACTGCCATGGGGGAAATCCATTGGGTACATTTTGGCCTTTAATCCGGATTTTCTGTAGACCCCATTAATGGGGTCTTCTGCCAGAAAATCCAGATTAAAGTGAGTCTGTTTCCACTGGAAACAGGCAATGGGGTCCAAAGGAGGCTAGGGGGAGGGGATGCACCCATTGGGGCCCCCCTAAACCTAGGCTCCGAAATCACTTTGAAGCCACTTCAAATTGACTTCGAAGTCATTTCAAAGTCATTTCGAAGTTCACTCTGAAGATCAGCACGGACTTCAAAGGCACTCCGGAGCTATTTTGCACAGACTTCGAAATGACTTTGAAATGACTTCGAAGTCAATTCGAAGTGGCTTCGAAGCTGCCCCCCCTGCCCCCCGAAACACCTGGGGTAATGGACCAACCCCTTGGCGGTCGATCCAGATTTCCCACATGGATGCAAAGCTGTTTCCACAGCAGGTGTGTTAGCACCCATTAGTGATGGGTGTTACACCTCCCGTGGAAACACATTGGGTGCTTCCCTTAATCCGGATCTACTAGATCCGGATTAAGGAATATACCCATTCCTTAGATCTGGATCTTCTTAGATCCGGATCTAAGGGCTGCAGTGCAAAAACACCCATCTGATCCATCTGATGTTGCTATATTCTTCATATTCTTATGGGCTTCTTAAATGAGGGAAATGTATTTAAGATCTTCTTTATGAGTACTTAATTCAGCAAGCTCTCTGTGTCAGAAAGGCTATAGCTGATCCAAAATGTCCCATGATGAGGAATTATAATGGAAACATCTTAGATTGTGTATTATGATTCCAAATATTTGTCTTCGAAGCTGACTCAAGAGCTGTCCCATCTTCATCTTCCCCAGGCTGATATAATTTTGTGGGACTATGAGAAAAGAGAGATGTTGGTCCGACTTTCACTGCACAAGGGGAAAATTGAAAATCTTGCATTCTCTCCAAATGATCTTTACCTCATATCACTAGGAGGTCAGGATGATGGAAGGTAATAGTCATTGAAAAATAACTTTCTTTTTTGGTGTTGTTCTATGAGTTAGGATAAATGCAGAGAAGGCTACACCTACATTGTGAATCAAAAGAAGGGGAAAGATGTATCTGTTGACATCATTCGGATTTGATCTTTAGAGCTGTTAACCATGTTTACATGCTCCAGCTTTCAATTGATATCTATACCCTTTGTTTTTATACAGAAACCTGACAGAAGTGTACAAATGAGCACAAAGAAATTCAGTCCATTTTCTTTGGTTGGCATAAACTAACAGCTGTGTCAGTTAATTCCAAGAATCTCTGTAGTGGGATTTAGCAGCTTTTTTGCAACTCTATGCAGACGCTTGCAGACATTTTTCCAGCTGTTATGGCAGAAATGGGAAAGCTGAAGCTGCTCTCTATCTTAGCACAAAAAGACTATGAATGTGATTTTTATGGATGGTGAAGTGGAGGTGGGATTTCCCTGCATGGATTTCTTCATATAGCAGTTGTATTCATTAGTCTGCCATTTGGCAGGCTGGCTAAAGTTTATTTAGCGCTGCTTTTCCTTGCAGAATTAAGGTGCCTGAGCAGGAACAGGTTTCCTTCCTTCCTTCCTTCTCCCCTTCCCTTTCCCCTTTCCCCTTTCCTTCTGATTCCTCAGCCTTATCCTGACCTCCTTCAGTATCACAGGTTGTAGCTCAAGACCGTACTGTAAGTAAGTGGAAATCCTTTTCTTTTTTCCTTTGGCAGCGTTGTAGTGTGGAGTGTCCTGAAAAAGGAGGCCATTTGCGGCAGCCCTGCTTCTGCTCGTAGTTCTGGGAACCCGACCACCCTGGTGTGTTCCAACTGCAGGGATGAGATGTTCATTAGTGCTGGAAAGTACGACTTAGCTTTTGTGGGGAAAAAGCATTAATTTCATTTAAAAATACTAGTATTGTCAATCTGTTTCATTGTGGAAGACCTTTTCTCTCTGAACGGCAAAAACACTAAACGAGTCGAGACTGTTTTCTCCTAGAGGTGTTCACTGAGGTTTTAGCAATGAATGAGCAGTGATGGTCCAGCAAAGTTCTGAAGGGAATTTTTACTGTTTAAAACTTATCAGTACATTTATAAAAGATTAAATTGAAATGCTGTGATGAATAAGGTACATTTATTTAACAGAAAGTAGAACAGCAGGATCTGCCATCTGCATTTTCCTTTGAACTACTATGCCATGAATGATTACTACTTAGCTACTGACATCTGAAGACAATTTCTATTGAATATAATGGAGTAGTGAATGCTTAGTGATGTAGTCAAGATATATCTTAGTTGCCAGCCAGCTAACTGATACAAAAGAATATGATGGCTTTGGTTTTTTCCTAATGCATCTTCATGATATAGAGCACAGTGACATAAACCATTCTGAAACTGGAATGCCTTATACTGGTAGGCCAGAAGACAACTAGTGCATATGCTTTGATTAATGTATGTGATAGCAGCCTTCCTGCAATTGATTTTAACTTGGTCTTGGCTCCAGCGGAACCATTCGTGTATGGGAACTGGATTTACCCAACAGAAAAATCCGGCCAACTGAGTGTCAAACAGGACAGCTGAAAAGAATAGTTACATGTGTTATGGTAAGAGAACAATTGATCTGACATTTTACAGTATAAAGGAAAGATATGCATTAAAAAGAGAAATGTGTCATACTGTTAGTTTATATTGGGATTGAGCCATTTAATGTTTTCACAGTTGTGGTTCATTCCAGCTGAGAAATGTCCTGCCATCTTCTTGTGGCAATCTGCTTGGATCCATAGCCTTGTGATACTTACATGGGAGGAACTGCTGGATCAGGCCCCAGTCTGTCTAGTACAGCATCCTGTCTCACATAGCAGCCCATCAATTGCTTCTGGTCATTCTCAAGCAAAAGATGAGGGTGAAAACACCATCTGTTCTTGGCTCCCTACAAATGGCCCTTAGAGGCATCCTGCCTTGAAAGAGTCCACCCACTTAATGGCCTTAGAACATTTGGGATTTGAGAACCCTGTGGGACTGTGGGAAAGCACAGAATTAGGAGACCAGGTGTACTCTAATAATTCCTTCAGCCATCTCTTCCTTTGCAGTAAAAAAATGTGTTGGTGCCTAGTTGTTGTCTGAAACAATACCCCATATGAAACAGCCCCTTCAGATTTTTTTGGTTGGACAGCTCCCTGCATCAGTAGCCTTAATGGAGAGCTCCCTTTTATTGCTAGACAGATCCTTAGCCTGTAAAAAAGAAAGGAAATCCATCCAGCCTGATGTGGCTGTTGATATATTAAATATAGGGTTTGAGATTTTTTTAAAAAATAGGACAATGTATTTTACCGTTGTAACACCAACATTAGGTTAGACTTCAGTTACTTTTAGAGTTAGATGCTGGACTCGTATCTTGCAGTCATGAGGATTTTATTCCGCACTCCCCCATAAAGCCAGCTGGGTGACCTTGGGCTAGTCACAGCTTTCTTCTGAACTCTCATGGCCCCAACCACCTCACAGGGTGTATGTTCTGGGGAGAGGAATAGAAGGCTTTGTCAGCTGCTTTGAGTCCCCTTAAATGGATGAGAAAAGTGGGGTAGAAACCCCCCGCTTCTATTATCAAACTAGTTCGTATTTATAGGTATTAATTTACTGAAATATCCCATGGTTTGCTATATTATTTGATTTTTTAAAACCTGTGTATAGGATGTCTTTAGATTCAGGAAGTAAGCTTGACAGTGGTGTGGCAGTAGCTAGAAAGGGATGTTTACATTTATTAACGCCTCCCTTTCCTATTATTTCCAGGTCTTTGTTATCAAGGTTTGGTCTTGTCTTTTATTTCAAAGAGATGAAAATGATTGCTAGTTATAGATGAAGTATACACTTCTGATTTTACTTTCATTTGTTATTTTCCAGATGGCAGACGATGATAGTTACTTCTATGTTGGTACAACAACTGGTGATGTGTTGAAAATCAATACTAAAAGCACCCTAATGAGTGACTATGGTCCAGTGAAGGAAAAATTCAGTTTGGTAAGTGGTTATCATTCTTTATCTCAGAGCAAAAGTAGAGTAGTCAAGTAGTAGTGGTATAAGAACTACAGCTGCCTTTGTCCAGGAGGAAGAAGACACGGCTAGCTGCTGCACCTGGTCATTTGCTGCCATTCTCTCCACCCCCCCCAGCCCCCCACCCACTATGTAATTTTGTCATGTATTATTTGTATTATATGTATATTTAAAATGTATTATTTTGTCTTATCTGTTTTTTTCTTCAGTTTCTTCTAAATTGTCTTTAGCATTTTTTTTGAAAGACAGTATGCAAATAAAAATGAATTAAATGGTTAAATAATATTTCCAAGAAAGCTGTATTGCAACTAATGAATAGCATGGGCCCTGTATCTTAAGGATGCTCACATTCTCGGGTAAAATTTCAGGCTTGGTGGGGTATTTGAGCAGATTCTACTGTAGTTTGAGCACATATTATGTAACTCTTTGAGTTGTTTCCTTGTCTTTTTGCCAGGAAGCTTAACTCCTGCTCTCCCTTTTTCCTCTCTGTAGTTGTCAGTCCTAATAGAGATGTGGACCTGTTCATATTCCCTGAAGAAGTATTAACAAAACCTACCGGCTTTGATAAAGTGTTTCTTATACTATGTGTTTTTACTAGAAAAGGAGAAACCTAGGATTTTTCTAACTTGTCTAGTCAATTCAGGCCTTTGCCGGAGTTGATCCTCCCTTATGAAATGAGTATCATCTTGGGGCTTCTGACAAGCAGGTAAAAAAAAAGGTAACCTGGACCTAGAAAACAATTACAGTCTCCAACTACTTGAGAAGGCAAGTTAAGGAGCAAAAAATACGCTCACAGATCAGGTTACTCAATGTGAAACAGCCTATTTTTATGTTTAACTCTTGTTTGAGTTTTTTCCCCTTGAATATGGAACTATTTAAGAACTTACTTTGCTAATGCAGATCTGTTATCCGAGACTATTCATATTGGTGGATTGTTGTGCTTGTCAGATGCTTCAGAAAAGAGGACAGAAAGAGAGCAGCATAGGAGAACTGGCGATGTTGTCCAATGTTGTTAGCCATCCATGTGTATGGCCCTGTCCCCAAGCAATTTAAAGCCCTCTAAAAATCTTTTGCCTCTGAGCGACCCCATGCCCGGCTTTTCAATGAGCTTCCAGTGCTACAAAAGGAGGAAAA